>OZ057403.1:33136553-33171553 GCA_964056735.1 Allodiplogaster pararmata
AGATAAGCTTCAGCGGGGGTCTAGAAGTGCTGGCCCGAAGAATGACTCAAAAGCTCATCAGCAATATGTAGAGGCAAGAATTACACATTTAACTAGTACTATTCTCAAAGTATGTTTTCAATTTTTTTTTAAGTTGATAGCTTTTCTTTCACAATTCATGATGCTGATAGTGAGGAGGAAATGTCAATCTGAAGCCAGAAGCCGTGATCAATTCACGTGAAAGATTGACAGGAAGGCATGTAATTGTCATTATTAGAACACTAATCATGAAATTGTCGCGCGAATTATCACGAGCATTCAAAACCAGAAGTGATAACGGACATTTAGAAAGAGAATGGAAGAGAAAAGAGAGCGAGAGAGAGAGAGAGAGAGAGAAAGGGGACAGAGAGAGAGAGATAGAGAGAGAAAGGGAGAGAGAGAGATAGAGAGAGAGAAAGGGAGAGAGAGAGAGAGAGATAGAGAGAGAAAGGGAGAGAGAGAGAGAGAGAGAAAGCTACAAAGAAAGAAGGAAAATATGAGACAGATGAAAAGAGCGAATATAAGTTTTTATATGGAAATGAGAACATATAAAAGAGAGAGGGATAATTTTGAGAAAGCGCTTGTACTGCTTGAAAATAAATGTAGAGGTGAATTGTTCTCATGTAAGGGGAAGGTATTCTTATGATAAAACTCTTTCCACATATCTTTTGCATCTACTTTATACACCTTAACTCTGTCTTTTTTCAGATTGTTTCTTGTCTCTTTTTTTCTTATTGTTTATTATTTTCTAAAAATTTGTCTATTTACCTTTTTATTGTCTCAACTTCACTCTGTCTTCTTTTTTCTTCACAGCCCTTTTTCTTTCCCATTTTCTCCCTACTTTTTTTCATTGTCTATCTCTTTCGATCCGAATTTCTTTTTTCTCTATTTTTCCTTTCTTAAAAACTTCTTTTCACGCCTTCCCCTGTTATTTCTCGCCGAAACTGGCCTGACTGACCAAGCAGTTCTCCCGCTCTTTACCATCCGCGAACTCATAAAAATCACAAATGACAAAATTTTCTGTCATAGTATTGAAAACGACAATTAATGAAATCTGCACGAGATAGAGTCTGAATATTATCGAGAGACGATTATGTACATTAGCGAAGGCAGAAAAAAGAGTGACGAAAAGAGATAACGCGAAAAACTAGGAATAAAAAAGAGAAAATATGGAAGAGAAAGAGAGAGTGAGAGAGAAAATTCTTAATTGCAACTTCTATCACTTGTCATGCACATCAATTAAATCGTGAACATTTTCTCCGCGCAGTAGAGTTACGTCACAGAACGGTTCGAACGAATGGTTTGCGCCCGTGGCTCACGGCTGGCTTTTTCTCACAAGGCACCAACATATCTTGGGTTCAATTCTTTACAAAGTTCCCCGTCTTTTGCAGTTGAAATCAGATTGAAACAGTTTTTGCCTATTTAAAACTTATCCCTGTCGGAGATACGAAAACGTTAAGGCAGGTTGAGCCTTCTCCTTAAAGTTAATGCCCAGAACGTTTCGCAAATAATATTTCCAACCAATCACTGTCTTAAATATGCCAAGACGTTTAGGCATTTCAGTCGCTGCATGTCGTCGATTACCAGAAATTATAATTTCAATTTTCTCAGTGTTGATTCAATATTTGAATGTTTTTCGTCGTACCAACAACGAAGCCTCCTTTTGATTGACAAAACCGACTCTCTCCCGAATCCGATTAAAAAAAAGTTTTTATCCATCACTAGCATTCATTTTCAAGAATAAATAATGAAAAACGAATTATCATTTTCCGTTTATTTATAAATTTTCTATTTATTTATAAATTTTCTATTTATTTATAAATTTTCTATTCCACTTCCTTACAGCTTCCTTACAGCGCCTATTTTCCACCTTTTCGCTCCTTTGTTCTCTCTCTCCTTCCATGAAAGATTCATAATTTCTTCTTATAGCCGTTTGATATTTTTCAGGCGAATCTCCACATACGGTTTGTGCACTACTCCGTTTCTTCTGGATTGAATCCAGTGGAGTGCAATCATTGATTCTGAGTATATCAGCACATCACTCTTG
This sequence comes from Allodiplogaster pararmata, assembly GCA_964056735.1. Taxonomy (NCBI): domain Eukaryota; kingdom Metazoa; phylum Nematoda; class Chromadorea; order Rhabditida; family Diplogasteridae; genus Allodiplogaster; species Allodiplogaster pararmata. The sequence continues at coordinate 33,138,619 of OZ057403.1, forward strand.
TCATCCAGTTCACTTCTCGCCATCAGCACTGACTTCACTCTCTGAAGCGCCAAAACAATAGCTTTCAGCTCCAACTTGGGAATGGTTAGCTTCTGTCTAACGGGAGCCACTTCCGATCTCGCTTCAATCAATTTGACACTTTCTTCACCCTTGTCTCTGCTTACGCTGTACACCACAGAACCATAGGCCTTTTCCGATGCATCTGCGAATGCGACGATGTCATGTTGACCCAAGTTCACAAATATTCCTGTTTGGTCCGGAACTCCGTGGCCAGAGTATCTCGGCAGTTCTTTTGCGAATCCTTCTGTGAGACTTACCAGCCTCAAGAACTTTTTTCTTTCTTCTTCGGAAAGGGGATCTTTCCACTTTGACTTTTTCTTCTCTTTTTTTGAAAGCAATTTTTTCTTGCAGGAACAATCGCAATTTGACGAGTAGGGGCGATGCCAGCCCCAATGGGTCATACACTGAAGCTATTACCGATAGAACCTTGCTCAGCGTTATCTCATCTTGATCTGGTTTGAATTTGATCAATGTCTTTGATTCCATCAATAGGACATCTTTCTGAGCTTGCCACGGTACTTCCAACAATTTGATGACTCCATGTTCATCGAGTCCGCTTTCAGTGGCAGGAACCAATAACATCAGCTTGTTCGAGTTTGAAGCAAATTGTTTTAGCCTCATGGCTATTTCTTAGAAAATTTCCTTCCCTTTAGTCTTTCTTCAACCATGCTTCACTCGTCTTCTCCGCCGAGAAATACATTGTCTACATATACGAAACAGACTTTTGCTACATTATAGTCTTAGCAGTGATATAATAAATTTAAATTGTATTTATCACATCTTTCACTATTTTCCTATAATAATATACCTCTCTTGTCGCTTTGTTTGATGTGAGTACATTCAGTACCACTCCTCAGGGTAGGCGAGATTATTAAATCATTTTCTCACTTTTAATACATACCAAGTTCAATATTCATCTATTCATACTATTTATATTGTTAATCGATAAATTACACAATCACGGACAAATCACTGCTCTTTTCGTTGTAAATTCTTTTCACTAGCTACCAAGTGTAGCAAATCCGGTTTACCGGATGCTTGCAGCAACTCTGGTTTTATACCAGAGATAAAAACTCGCTGCTTTGCAGCAAAACATATAACTTTATCATAATAAAAAAATTATATTCATAAATACTATTTCTTAAAAACCTTTCTCATATTCAGTGTGTTCAATGTTTTATTCATTCATGACCATTTATTGTTTTTTTCAATCTATTGTCTGAATTCAACCCAAACACTACTCACAAAAAAGAGCATAACTTTTGGGAAGTATGCTCAAAAGGATAAAGGCATTTCATGAATAAAAATACTTCGAAAGTATTCCTGGCAGCCACAATGCGATATCCCTTCAACAATATCAAAGTATGCTAAAGAGGCATACTTTGAATTTTTTTAATACAATACTTGTGAAAGTATGCCTCATCGTAAAAATCAAAAGCGTGACCCAAAGTAACGTTAAAACTCAAGTACTGTATCAAAAAATTCTTCTTTTTTACAGTTGACACCGTTGAACTTTCACCTGTGTCATGCATGGGGTCACAATCATGCTTTTATGGTGTATTATAACTTTATACATTTTGCTTTTTAAATTTCCCATGCTTTTAATTTTTAATTTCACGCTTTCAATAATATTTAAATCCCATGTTCGAGTCTCTGTTCAGAGGTGCGTGCGATTTGGGGAGATTAAAGAGATAATGGTACCTTTAGACCTTTTCTTAACGCTTGTGTCCGCCTATGGCAGAAAAAGCTGTTCCCCAGCTTAGTATACATGCCTAACCTGGTGGAACCATTGGCTGCTCCCTAGGCCACTATTCATGTGCTGCGCAGGAATAGGGAAATTTCAAGCCTAAAAAGTGATTTTTATTTAAATTTCTTGGCATGAATTGCAATATCTATGCGCTCGGGAAAGATTATGCGGGTGGTAAGAAACGTTCTTATTCAGACCGGCAGTATAAATTGATATGTTCCGCTGTATAAATTGATATGTTCTGAAATTGATATGTTCTGAAAGTATAAATTGGAGTATAAATTGATATGTTCTGAAAGCTTTTCTCAAGATATGTTCCGCTGTCCGTTCGCGTTTTGTGAGCAGCAGTTCTCAGAAGATCTTCATCTCTCATATCATGTTCGCTCTACGGCGCATATGCAGAGCGGCGAGAACGAATTGGTTTGCAGAGTTTGCACTGCTTCACGTATTTTAGGATCAAGGCGCACTTGGCAATTTCACATGCGCCACTATCACGGTTTTCGGCCTGATTATCTGGGTCTCTTTCTCAAGTTTTGTAAACTTTTCGTTTTTATTCCGGACATTTGTTGCAATTCGATTCATAGAAGACTTAAATACCTATGTTTTGTCAACAAAACTTTTTTTCCGAGGTGAGGAGGCGGTAAATCGAACGCCCTCGAAATTATTTCCCCGGTTCCTTGCTGTTATTAATTTTGCTGTTTTTTGCTGTTATTGTTTGCTGTTAAAATTGTTTGATGTTATTAAATTGTTGTTGATTGTTGTTAAAATTGTTATTGTTAGTTTTGTTTGAATTGTTAAAAATTATTGTTTGCTGTTTGCTGTTGAAACATTGTTTGCTGTTAATAAAAATAAATTTGTTGATTCAATCATAAAAAAATTGACTCCAGAAAGAAACAAACAAAAAAGAATCTTGACACAAAAATCAAGGAAAAAATAAACGGCATACTTCAAAGTATGGCCTGCAATACTTTGATTTCATGAGAAAAAAAAACTTTCGAGGTATGAAAAAGAATACTTTTGTGTAGTATCCCTAGAATACTTTGATTCCATGAAAAACCATGTTTTCGCGGTATGAAAGACAATACTTTGAGAAAGTATTCCTCGGAATACTTTCAAGCGTATCGTTACGCTTCCCATACTTTGCTGGTATGGATTTTCATGTAAAATTTGTTTGTGAGTATGTAATTAATAGTCTCACTCTCTTAAAATAACATAAACACCACAAATTTGTAGTTTGGATTGTAAACTATTCCAGTCAGTAAACTTACTTTCTTATTGTGTCATACACACCAAAAATTTTTATTTGCTTTCTAACATCTTCTAATAATTATTCTCACTCATTTAATGTACTACATATTCACACCAAAAATATAAAATTTGTTTGAATTCTAAAAAATAATTTATGGTATCATTCTCATCAAACGTTTGTTTAATTCTAAGAATATTGTATTCAGTATTCTGTATACTCACTCCCATACATTATCATTCACACTAAAAAAAATAAGTTTGAATTTAACTCAAATTCTAACCATTAAACTCTTCAACCATTGTATACCATTAGATGCATCACAAACACTAGTAAAATAGAAAATTTAAAAAAACATTAGTTCTATTTCAGTTCTATTTCATTAGTTCTATTTATAGTCTTTGCTGTGCTCGAATGTTCTCCATGCACAGCAAAGACTATACAGATGCTGCATGTTATGGAGATGAAAATGCTGAGATGGAGCCTCGGACTCACTCGTCTAGACATGGTGCGAAATGAAACCATCCGAGATCGTCTGGGCATCGCCCCTATATCTGAAAAGCTTCGAGAGTCAAGGCTGAGATGGTACGGGCACGTGATAAGATCAAATCCCCATTCCGTTTCTCAATCGTCCTGGAACCTCGAAGTAGAGGGCAAAAGACCCAGAGGCAGACCCAAAACTAGGTGGCGAGACTGCATCGAAGTAGACATGAACACGACCGGGCTGAAGACTGAAGACGCAGCTGATCGGGTGAAATGGCGTGGTGCAGTCTACAAAGCGGACCCTGCCCGGCGGCGGGATAAACGCTAGGAAGAAGAAGAAGAAGATTAGTTCTATTTCAATTTCTACCTTTACCTTTAAATTCTTCCTGTTAGAAATTATCACATACTTTCCTCCCTTCCACTCAGCTATAATTTAAATCTATACTCATTCATTAGAAGGAACTTCCTGCACTATACCACTACCGTTATTCGTTAGATCGGATGAAGTATTATAATATTCAATATCTCAATTCACAGGTGAGATATACCACATCCTCGGGAATCCAGTGCTTAACCCTTGGATGAGAATTGGATCTCACTTCAAGACGGCACCGTACTGTTCATACGGAGTAGCACTCGATGAGAACTTGTCAAGCAGCCAGCCTCATCGTATTAACTGCTGCAACCACAAACAAAATGAACATCCTTTCCATTATTCCCACATACCATTGTAAGGTTGATGGTAGACTAGTTTTCAAAACGAATGAATACTCTTTGGTTAAAGGTTGATGGTAGACTAGTTTTCAAAACGAATGAATACTCTTTGGTTAAAGGCAACCGATGCAATAATGCTAGGTGTGTAATTTGTAAGATTACCAACATTGATAATATTGTTACGAGTTGTACTACGAATGAAAAATTCACCACTAACAAACTAATAGATCTTACATGCAATATTAAGAATGTAATATATTTAATAACTTTTACTAAATGTGATACACAGTATGTAGGAGAGACCACGCAAACTCTCTAGAAACGCATATCACAACATAGATACCATATCAATTAAAATATACTTAATACTTTTTTATGTAATCACTATAAAGAACCCTTTCCCTCAGATGACCATATTAAAATTGATATATTGGATAATGCAACTTGTAAATCTGATTTGAAAAATAAGGAGAATTATTGGATAAGATGTTCCACAAACCGATAGCTCTTCTAAAATAGAAATTAGAGTGCTTATAATGATTTATCTGCACTAAAGTTAACGGGGAAGTCCTATCGGAGGTACGAAGATTTGTTTCCGTTCATTCATTCATTTTATTCCTTTGCACATGGTTGATATACAATTGATAACTGTCACAAAGTGATTCAGTTCGAGGCAATAAGATAATACATATGTACATTAACCGTAATTTTGCATTTAAATTACAATTGATCGAGAAGTTCAAGGTGTGAGTTCATAATTAATATTTGGTGAGAACTACTCAAATACTATGTGAGTCTTAGTTTAGAAGAGGGTACAATTACATCAATTGGTAAACTAAGAAGAGCATTTTTGAATTGTGACGAGGATGGCATTGAAACAAGAGGCGAGGGCAGAGAATTCCAATTGTCTATACGGCGAGAAACACACGTATTATGATTTTGAAACCTTCGGAAATTTTGAAGGGCAGTATAAGTCTGAGAGTGTGGGAGATTCTTTGGCTGTAGGGGGAAGGCCTGATCACAAAGAGATGTGTAGTTCCAAGCACAACGTTATTGTTGATGGCTTTATGAATGAAAGATAGGTCCAAGTATGGTGCGCCTATACTCCAAGGTGGTTAGGGTTAATAATTTTAGACGGGCAGAATAATTTTGAGAGATTTGGCCAGCTCTAGCGAAAATGCGTCTGGTAAAGTTTCTTTGTACCCGCTCTATGTCGTTAATGAGACCGACAGAGACATGTGACCAGAGTTCGCATTTCTATTCCAGAATTGGTAGAACGTAGGTTTTGTATGCGCGAAGTAAGACCGGGTTGGAGGAGGTTTTTAAAGACCTAAGAAGAATGTTAATGGCTGTTCTGGCTTTTTGAATCATGTTTTTTGAATCATTTGGTTTTTGCATATAAAAACAGTAACCGAAAAACAATAAATAAATCGAAGCGGGCTCTGCGTTCTACAAGCGAATCTAAATTGAATAGCTTGAGACGTTGGGGATATTTAAAATTAGGGTTATTGCAGCGAAATAACGCCCTCTTTGTAAAGATTTTTTGTGGGAACTCCAGTCTTTTTGAACGATTACTGCGAGAAGTTGGTAAAAATTGTGGTTCCGTATTCTAGAAGAGGCCTGATATATGTGGCATACACAGTTTTGTAACGGTTTGAATCTAGGCATCGAAAACCTTTAAAAACTTGAGCGATTCGACTCAAACTTCTGGCACGTATGTGCTGTTTAAAAGTGAGCTTGCGATCTATATAAATGCCTAAGTCTCTTACTAATTCTACATTTTTAATTTGTGTATTATCTATGTAGTAGTTCTGTTGAGATTGCCCTAAATGAGGGCAGCTTATTTTATCATCTGCAAGTGGTAAACTGAATTTACATGACCAATTGCAAATTTCATTGATAGCTAATTGTAAATGAAGTATCCTTTCCATCTTGAAATGTTGGTAGGCAATGAACATGTTTAGAGGTTTCAGATTTATAATGGTGCTAGTCCTTCCGTCTTTTTTAGGGATGACGAAAACCGAAGAGAGCCAGATATTGGTCGTGTTTCTGGTTATTTCTATTGCTCCCTAACTAAGCAATTTGTCTACTTCTTCATTAATAATTTCTTCTACAGCTTTGTGAGGTCTGTGTCTGTATTTCTGAGCAGATAATTTGAAGGATGAATCCTTTTCTTTCTACTTGTGAAGCTGCCACGTGGGACTTTATGACCTTTACTTAAACAACAACGAACAAACGAATACGAGGAAAATTAATAGAGAACGAATATATTAGTAAATCACTGAATTCACTGAATCAAATGCTAGAATTCAAGGAACTGAGATTCACAACTGGAACGAACTCCTTAACTGAATGTTCCTTTAACCTTATTTTTCAAGGTAACTTCTGTGCAAGGATAGATTTAATGGACGCACATTTCAACATCCCAATCCACGAAGATGACAGAAAGTATCTATGCATACAAGTCGAAAAAACGATCTACAATTATAAAGTGCTAGCTTTCCGATTATCCTCCGTTCTGTTTATTTTCACCAAGGTGATGAGACCAGTTATCGAAAACCTCAGGTCCAGGGGTATAAAATGCATAATTTACTTGAATGACATCCTAATTATCGGTGGAACGGCGGAGTCTTTATCCAGTCATCTAGCAAAGACAATTGAGCTTTTCACCACGCTGGGTTTAGCGCTTAACTTTGAGAAATCATTTCTCGAGCCCACTCAGAGAATAGAACTTCTCGGAATATGTATCAATACCGTATCCATGAAGTTTTTCATACCACCCAGCAAAATAGCACAGATCCAATCAGAGGCTACTGTTTTTAGAGGGGCAGGACAAGCTCCGTGTTCCTTGTTTCAAAACTTCCTTGTCTGTTCTCGAGGGTTCTTCAGCGAAATTTAGGCCCTATCTCAAGAAGTGGGAATACCGACGCGATGATCCAGCTCGACGAGGAGTGCAAGCGAGAGCTGTCCTGGTGTGTAGAAAAACTACCTTTCTCTGCTCAGGAGAGCATAAAGCTTGGAAACGCGGTCATATCAAAGAATTCTGGAGAAGGGGGGGGGGCAGTGTGTGCATCAGGAGAAGGGGGGGGGGCAGTGTGTGAAAGAAGGAGTACGGGTAAACGCTGGAATCCGAACGAATCGCTTCTTCATATAAGACGGTGCTGGGAATTTAGTTCGGCAATTCGTGTTGTTTCGGTGTCTGTGGTGAGTTCTGAAACATGGCGATAGAAAAACTCGTTTATCCGTAAATTGCACAGAAGATTTGAAAAATAAACACGTGTCATATTCAATACACAGGTTTTTGCTTTGGCAAGATAAATAAGAAACAAAAGCACTGAGTGTCAAAGACATACGATTTAGAGTCACTTGGCGAATTTAGAACTGTTCAAATGTCGTCACCGGTTGATGATCATTACAAGGCGAATTCCGAACTGTTCGAATTCCACCATGTTAAAATGCTCATCAAATGACGGAATTCGACTTAGCTTTCTAATTCTCGCACTCTCCTTGTTATCCCACCACACTTTCTCGTCAATTTTGTGGCTATTCAGCAAAATAAGAGCAGTTTTATATAGTATGAACAAAACGAGAATTCTATACAGACCGGGTTTGCACGAACGCTATACAATTTTCTTTTTCTGTGTCGCAAAAAGAGAATAGTATAGCGTTCGTGCAAACCATGTCTGTATAGGTTGATCGTTTTGTTTATACTATATAATTCTGCTCTTAATTTTGCAGAATAGCCGGGAGAATGCGAAATTGCGAGAGTGCGGGGAGAGTGTGAGATTTAGAAAGCGAGCATCGTAACATGACGAAATTCGAACCGTTCGAAATTCGTCAAGTGCTGAGCATCGTAACAGGACGAAATCCGAACCATTCGGAATTCTTCAAGTAATGAGCAATAATACTTATATTGACTCCTACTGTCGTAAAATCCATCCGTAGTCTCTTTATTTGAATACACCCGCCTTCGGGATGTACAACACTTGACCGCAGTGAATAAACCATGAGCGTGTGTGTAACGTTTTATTCGTGCATATTATGTCGCACTGAAACCATGAGGTTAAAAACAACTCGTACTGTACAGTTTAAACACAATAACATTCTCTCCTTGGTGACATTTAATAATTGAAACACACATAAAATACAAGGCACATTTATTGTTCCCTTTTCCGCATTATCATCTGATAGTTCAACAGTCTGCTTCATTCATATAGTCTTATTGCTACATATCTAAGAAAGTTGTTAAAAGAAACATTGCATCTATTCATATTGACAACACACCTTATGGTGTCTTAATACATTCTTGACATACGGCGCGATTCCTTGTTAAGAAATCCTCCTTTACCTACGTTTTGCTTACTCCAATGATGCTCCTTTAAATGCTCTAGACGCTCTGCGAGCTCTTCCGGCCAGCTCCTTCACAAGCTTGCTAACACTCTTTTCGTAAATGATACGTCGATATTGGGTTGCATATATATACTTAAACAATGGAAACGAGGGCGAGTATTTCTAACTGGGGTGAGCTCTATGTACATATGTATGCCATACGTTCAGAGTTATTGCTCCCATGGCTGAGCGACAGATTATTAAATTGGAAAACATTTGGATATAGGACTGGAATGTGCAACTGTGTCGTCGTTGCGAACAGTCCTAGTACATCGGTTGGTATCTCAACTTTCTATGAGCGCTCATGAAATCATTGATTTCGTGTACCCTCATAATGTCCTCAAGAAAACTCAAGAAATGATTGGGAGAGCAATTCTTACGGTGACCAACGCACAGAGCCTTTAGCTCAATGACCGGATCTTGGAGAAACTCCAAGGAGAATTGGTCAGTATCGCGGGCTCTACTGAAGCAGTTGAAGATGCTGAGGAATCATTGCCTCCACAGAACATCGAAGACTTGGAGAAAATTACTCCTTCAGGGATGACACCGCACATCCTGAAACTGAAAAAAAGGAGCACCTGTGATGCTGCTTCCTAATTTGAACCTCAAAGAGGGTCTATGTAATGGAACCAGACTAATTGTCGAAGGCTTCCGGACCGATGGGAATGGTCGTGTTTGCATCCTTGTGTGCCGCAACATAACTGCTTCGGTCAACGCATTATGGGTATTTATACCTCGGATCAAGTTCGAAGACAAAAGAACGAGTTTTGGGTTCAAGCGCAGGCAATTCCCTGTGCGTTTAAGCTTCGCCATGACGGTCAACAAGAGCCAAGCGCAAACGCTCAGCAAAGTCGGTTTGCTTTTCGATTCTCCAGTCTTCACACATGGCCAACTATACGTTGCCGTTTCTCGTGTACGATCCATCCAGGATCTCCGCGTCTTCTCTCCTTCCGGACTGAGACAAGAGAAAGACGACGATGGTAGTGAACTCAATGTCATGAGAAACATCGTATACAAAGAGATTCTTTGAATTCCGAGATTTTCAACGTCAACTGCAAGCTTTTCGTCTGAAGACCAAATCTGAACCCAACGGCCCTTTTCAGGGCCACAAATCACACTACCTGAACTGCCTCAATTTTTTTTTAGAATAAAGAGTTCTTAACTGTTGTTGTTTGTTGTTGTACAGCAGATCAACTGTTCAAAGAGACAGAAAATGATTACCTTGCAAACGAGAGAAAACTAGATTTTTTGTCTTTCCAATTAAATCTTTTGCACATTTAGTTTCTGTTTTATTTTACACCTTGTTAATGTCTGATTTCTATAATAATTTGTTCCCAAAAGTTCTTGACGCACAACTAACTTGGAGCGTCCCCAAAGGGGACGCTAGTACTACCACTTAAAGCATCTTGCTTTAACGCACGATAAACGTAGACTGAGTTACTTCCCACTCTCGTCTTCCCGTATGCTACGCATACGAAACGCACCTACAGTACAATCCCTAAGGCGCGTATTCAAACACCAATTATATTGACTCCTACTGTCGTAAACTCCATCCGTCGTCTCATATAACCTTTGTTTGAATACACCCGCCTTCGGGATGTACAACACTTGACCGCAGTGAATAAACCATGAGCGTAGACCAAGGTAGAGACCGTGCACTAGTACTTCTTTCTGCTCTTAGTCCTAGAAAGTACATGAACGGAATGTGAATTCAGACGCTGCCCTTTTTTCACAGAACGTTTTCAGAATATAAGCGCCTGTTATTCGCCCTTTTCCTGTAACAAAATGCATCTTAAGGGAAACTTGTTTCTCCCTTTCGAAACCTACTGTAATATGAGATACATTTGCCACAAGGTAGTTTTAATATCACATTTGAACTGCACTTTGTTCCGCAAGTAAACTTTATTTTCTTTTTTTAAAAAATATTATTTATTTGCAATGGGCGATTCCACCACAAAAACGGGCCAGCCTTCCCCACACCTTCAGAAACCAATGTGTTAACGCTACTCATTTCTACCATCTCCTTCTTGAGCGACATTTCTCACCATTAACACATGTGCGAACATGTCTGCCACCGGCAACCGTCTCTTTGGTGCCCATCATCTGAATATCTGCTTCTTAGTGCTCCAGTCATCTTTTTTTTCTCACTCGACTTCCATGTTCTACTCTCTTACAACCGCCTTAATATACATACAATACAGAATTCAGCTTGTGCAACAATCGCACTGGCAATCTTGTGCAAGTCCGCCCTTTCACTTTCTTCCTTAATCCTGACTACCATCACTTGGCTGTCTCATGTTATCTCCATTATAGTACCTTTCTTTCTGAACTTCTTCCAGTGGTTTTCACTGGAAACCGAATTGCCTCCAATTCTCGTTTTGCCTGGGAAATTCTTTCTTCTTCTGATATATTCCACCCCTACTCTGCAGTCAACTCGTTTTTAGAAGACGATCTCTTACGCTACTTTCAATGCATCAAATCGGTTGGTTATGTCAGCCAACAACTCTCCTTCTAGAAAACTGCTGATCGGCTTACCTTCGAATCTATTCTCAACCCAGCGTCACAACTCACCTCTATCTTGTTCCGGAATTTCAATATTTTCTTTCTTCTGTCTGCCTGTTCTAGCTTCACCCCTGACCGATTCGTCATTTGAGCGGGGGCGAAACAGACTTCTGCAATTTCTACTTTGCAGTAACATTTCACTTTTTCTTTGTGCTTAGAAATATTTTTCACATGTTTATTCATATTTTTATTATATTAACTATAACTCATTTTTCTCTTTATCACCTTTAGTATAATAAATTTGTTGACATCAAACTCGCTTTTCCTCTTATCTCTTCATGACATGCATGTATTGCACCAAGTACTTCTTATATTTATTTTGAATTCCGGCCGTGACTCCCCAGCAACGTTACTCAGTCACTCTAATCCATTACTGAATCTTCTCTCAATCCATTACTGATCACTTTTCCAATTTTCCAATCAATCTGATACTCTAATTACGAATCCGCTGTCACTTGAACTTGTTCTTCCGCAACACTTGTACCTGCTTGTTCCAGGTCTTACTCTTATGCCTGCTTGTTCCAGGTCTTACTCTTGTGCCTGCTTGTTCCAGGTCTTACTCTTGTGCCTGCTTGTTCTAGGTCTTACTCTTGTGCCTGCTTGTTCCGGGTCTTACTCTTGTGCCTGCTTGTTCCAGGTCTTACTTTTGTGCCTGCTTGTTCCGGGTCTTACTCTTGTGCCTGCTTGTTCCAGGTCTTACTCTTGTGCCTGCTTGTTCCAGGTCTTACTCTTGTGCCTGCTTGTTCCAGGTCTTACTCTTGTGCCTGCTTGTTCCAGGTCTTACTCTTGTGCCTGCTTGTTCCAGGTATTATTCTTGTGCCTGCTTGTTCCAGGTCTTACTCTTGTGCCTGCTTGTTCCAGGTCTTACTCTTGTGCCTGCTTGTTCCAGGTCTTACTCTTGTGCCTGCTTGTTCCGAGTCTTACTCTTATGCCTGCTTGTTCCAGGTCTTACTTTTGTGCCTGCTTGTTCCGGGTCTTACTCTTGTGCCTGCTTGTTCCAGGTCTTACTCTTGTGCCTGCTTGTTCCAGGTCTCACTCTTGTGCCTGCTTGTTCCAGGTCTTACTCTTGTGCCTGCTTGTTCCAGATCTTACTCTTCTGCCTGCTTGTTCCAGGTCTTACTCTTGTGCCTGGTTGTTCTAGGTCTTACTCTTGTGCCTACTTGTTGCAGTTCTTACCCTTGTTCCTGTACGTTACTGGTCTTACCCTTGATCCTTCTTGTTACACGGCTTATCTCGTCTGCCCTGAGGCCTATGATCACACTTTCTTTCACACAAAATACCACCATCCAAATATACCCGAACTCCTGATGCTCTTCAATCCAAAATCCTGCTAAGCTAGCAACTAATGCCGTGATTGCGAACTAATTGCTCCCGCACCTCCTCCTGTATCCTACTTGAGCGACACTCTCCGGCCCAATGACGCGAACACGTTCAAAAACTTCACTCAAAAAATTTTGTGCGATAATGCCAACAACTTACTCGGGAGTGCTCAGTAACTTTTTTTCATTTCTTTTTTATACATATAGTTCTGTCCACTTTCTACTATCATAGAAATTCTCACTAGCTATGAACAACTTTCCCGTTCATACTCTTCAAGTCAAAATTTCTTTCACATTTCCTTACGCAATACATATCCTCAAAAACTTTAATCAACTTTTCTCCACAAGTAAATTGAAATACTGGAATACGACTATGAACACCACTGAGTTTTTATATCAAAACTAGGTGTAGTCGGTGACTTCCCCTTTTACTCAATGTTGACCCTTCGCTCACGGCTCGCTCCGCTGTTCCTTGACTACCTAGTACGCGCGCTCACACAGTATAGCTACGCAGCTAAGTTGTCTCTGTCCACATTATGTAATAGCACAAACGAAACTCACATCCGTGATGCTCATCCACTACTCTGTACGATTACCCCGATAAACAAAACTGAGACAAGCAACGAGCGAATAACGCGAACATATCCGAGCACTTAACTGACAATGAGAAGGATCAACTGCGTGCCTAGACGCAAAACTCGACTTTCACAATCTCACTCCTTACAAAACTCGACCACCACAATTCCACCCATAACTTTCACAATAATACCGAGTATTCACCCTTAAACTTACATTGCCCAACTTGAAGCGTAATTTAGCAACCGGCAATTCTTAGCCGAATAGACATTCATTAACAATCATATAACACACAAACTACATGTTTCAAAACCTAACACTCTTCTTGACGCTTCACGTCAAATCTGCGACAACAATCAATTCAAAAAAAAACCACTGACACTCATACTACTACTTAAAGCACCTTGCTTTAACGCATGATAAACGTTGACTGAGTTACTTCCCTCTCTCGTCTCCCCGTATGCTACGCATACGCAACGCACCTACAGTACAATCCCTAAGGTCAACAAGTACAATCCCTAAGGTCAACGTAGTCAAACACCAAATGAAGAAATTCGAACAGTTCGAAATTCGTCAAGTGCTTGCTGAGCATCGTAACATGACGAAATCCGAACCATTCAAAATTCTTCAAGTGATTAGCAATAATTTATGACGAAATTCGAACAGTTCGAGTTTCGTCAGACAAGATTCGCAATCTGCTTACTCTTGTGTTTCATATTCGATTGTTTATTGTGCCAGAAGTGATGAAATAAAATAAAAAATTTTTTTTACAAAAATGATTCCACAAATTCAAAAAGAAATGGCGAGAAATTCCGATGAATTTTACGATAAACTTGCCACAGACACCGAAACAACACGAATTGCCACAGACACCGAAAGAACACGAATTGCCGAACTGATTTCCCAGCACCGTCTTATTTCGACGAGCAAGAAATGTTAGGAAAAAGAATACGCTGTCAGCTCGTAAATACATCAGCTATCGCATATCTGAACAACAGAGGGGTCACTAGAAGCAAGGGCATGCTACATACCGCTAGACTAATCTCGCAATGAGCAAGTACTACCAATACGGACATTGTAGCGAGTCACATTCCGGAAAGATTCAATATAGTCGCAGACTTGGAATCACGCAAATTCCAGATAAAAGAATGGTCCCTCGACCAAAATATTCAATATTATTATTCTTCTTCGTAGCGCTGTCCCGCGATGGCGGGTCAGCTTTCGGATCATTGCTCTCAATTTATCCTGGTTGAGGCATCTCGTGACCGCAGGTTGATGACATTCATGTGTTCAACGTGTCCTGCCACCGCATTTTTGGCCTACGTCTCTGCCTCCGGCCTACCATGTCCAAGCTGTAGACGAAGCTGGCGAAGGTTTCTGGTGCAGCTCTGGAGACGTATCCGTGCCATCTTATTCTACTTTCACGCATTTTGTCGTTAATGAGAGTCACGCCAAATTTTCTTCTGATGGACTCATGGTCAAATGTTGACGCAGAGGTATGCCCATTATCCAACGAATCATACGCATTTTCATGGTTTGGAAGCACAGCTCGGCTGATTTATGGAGCGTTAGAATATCACTTTTCACTTTGCAATCTGGTTTTTTTGTACGCTCCAATGCCTCACCACGAAAACATGCCTACGGTAAGAAGAAAGAACACATGCATTCTAATGGAGTGTTAGAATTCAGGAAAACATAATGAAACATAACGATATCCCGTTTGAACTCTCTCGCTGCAAGAAAAAAGACATCGCTGCTCATGTCTCGAACGTTATATTTCTCTCACTAATTGTACACATTTTAGGTTAGAACAAGACGTTCACACAATTCGAAAAAAACGGGATATCGTTATGTTTCATTATGTTTTCGCGAATTCTAACACTCCATTAGAATGCATGTGTTATTTCTTCTTACCGTAGGCATGTTTTCGTGGTAAGACATTGGAGCGTTCTAAAAAACCAGATTTCAGAAAATCAGATTGCAAAGTGAAAAGTGATATTCTAACGCTCCATTAGTTATTGTTCAGCATTCAGTTTCATACAAGAGTGAAGGGTGAAGTTTTTTTAAGGCCAAAAGTGTTGTTAAAGGTTTTTTTTTATTTCGAAAGCATCATGAAAGTTTTCGAAGGAACATCTCGGTATGGTTTTTTATTGTGTGTTTTCTAATTTTGAATCTTTTAAATTTTCTAGTTAAATGTTTTGTTTGCAGTTTTTTCGGAATAAACAATCAACTATTCTTTGAGAATTATGCAACAACAAAAGAAAAACACTCAGATTATTTTTTCGAGAAAAGTTTGTGTTTAAAAAACCTGTGAACGCGACCTGGACTTTTTTTTTATTCGAGGAGAGTATGAAATTTCAGTTTGACACTGAAAGTATTCCAAGTTTTACCTACGGCTCATTACCGAGCAAAGAAAGTTTTTTTCGAAGCGAAATCCTCCACTATCGATTCTGTATCAATGATGATGTCTGCGGTCAAGCTTAGTCGAGAAAAAAAAACTGGAATTTTTTGTATTTTTCAATCTAACAAAAAAGACTTGCTAAATTTATTGCTTGAGTAAGATGCAGAAAGCAATGAACTAATCGGAAGTAAAGTTAATGGCGAAAAATCGTCATTTTAACCACACGGTTTTCTTCACGGTTTTCTCGAGGAAAACATGCAGCTTAGCTCTTTTGAATTTGAAGTTTTGTCTTTGAAAACTAAGATTGCATTACCTTTCTGTCGGGGTTATACACAGTCTCAGGTCTTTTTCAATAATCATCAAAACTTGTACGTCAAAAAGTGTACGTCAAGAAAAGCCTTTCTCCTGAAAACCTGCGAGAAACGGTTAACAAGCTGCAGGGTTATTTTAGGAGTGTTAAAGAAACGTATATAGCAGCTTCCTTGTAACTTTTTGTTACCAATGTTCGCCCGATATCAATGATAGTTTTTACCAAAAATCAAACAGATTGAGTGCATTTTTACCGAAATGAATGTTAAAACGCTCACTACGCGACAGAAAACAAAAGGAATTTTATTCACGAAAGAAGAAGTTAGCGACATAAGGAATTCACGATAAGATGAATTAGCGACCAGAAGATTCTGCAATACAGAGATCATTAAAAATAGTTATTTGATTCGAGATCTACGTCGTGACTATGAAAATTAACTTGAAAAAATTCTAAGTGTATACAGATTTTTTGTTTCTTGACGGCCGAAACAACATTTCGTATAATGAGTACTTGCAATACACTTTTGTGATTAGCGTCATCACAGTGATCGATAGTGACGTCATCACAGTGATCGATAGTGACGTCATCACAGTGATCGATAGTGATAGTGCTTGTATACTCTATCCTTTCATTCTTAAACAGTCATAAAACATTGTGACTTGCAACGATTCTTGAAGTTTCATTAAAATGCAATGAGGAGGAAAAAGTTTTTTCTGGAAAAGCAGCTGGAGAAAACGAAGAAAAAATGTTCCGTAAATGGGGAAATGTGTTCCTAGATATAAGTATGTCTGCAGATCACCTTTTCCACCGAGTATATGATAGACGTATGCGGTGGAAAAAGAAAAGGATATGAAAAGACCTTTTCCTCCCTCGCCATCGTAACGCAGATGTATATGAAAAAAGAAAAGGATATGAAAAGACCTTTTCCTCCCTCGCCATCGTAACGCAGATGTATATGAAAAAAGAAAAGGATATGAAAAGACCTTTTCCTCCCTCGCCATCGTAACGCAGATGTATATGAAAAAAGAAAAGGATATGAAAAGACCTTTTCCTCCCTCGCCATCGTAACGCAGATGTATATGAAAAAAGAGCGGAATAACTACCGTGTCGTTATTTTCATTACATTTGGTTTACGCTCGATGGGTTATTGATGGGTTTTTTGCTCTGTCTTTTTTTAAATATTGCCTCTCGATGTTTCAATAGTGACATAGTATTGGTTTTTTTATCCCAATTACTCGAGTCATATTAGTCTAGTAGGAAATACCGTCAAGAAGTTTACCGGAAAAAAACCTCTCGTTCACGTACCTTCAAACTTTATGAAATTTTTGAGGTTTTTATAACGCGAAGTGCTGTAAAACATGGCGTGAAAATAACATTGAAAAAGTCAAAGAATGACAAATAGAGAGATAGGAGATTTGTAGAGTTTCTGAGGCGCAATTCAATCGGAATTCTCCTGGAAAATTCGAGGACTGAAATGAAGAGTTGAGATGTTAATCACATAGCAGCCGCTTTGGATTACCAAAATAGGGTAGAATGGTTGGGAGGGGAGAGAGTTATCACATGGCGGCTGCTCAGATGGACGAATGGAGGGATAAATGTGGTTTGAAAGGTTATGAACAGACTTGACGATTGTCTTGGATGATCATGCCACAAACTCGTCTATGAGGAAAATGTCGTATATTTCGTCATGCACACAGACTTTTTTGCTAGACTTTTGCTAAAACTTCATCTCTGTTTCCCCACTTCTCTCTTATCTATGACCTGATCAGCCATAATGTAATTTTGAGGATTAAAGACGTGGATGTTTCAGAGTTAAATTATTTTGAGCTTGAGTATTTCTAATTGTGAAGTTTAGCAGGTCTTTGATTTCGAAGGCTCAAAGACAAACATGTCGTCTTAACAGCTTACTCGATCATAGGCCATGAGACAAGAAGCACCCAAAGTAAAACCTCTAATACGGATGTAGCGCAAATTGAGTTAGCCTTTACATACTCCTATATGTTTCTAGTACCGAGAAAATCCATCAAAAAAAATTTTTTTTCTCAAAAGTTTCCGGCGAGCAATATCCAGTTCTATGTACATATGGGGTTGGGTCTCGAGTTAAAGTAGCGCCTACCTTACATCGAGTTAAAGTAGCGCCTACCTTACGGTGGTATCAAGCGTAAAAACCACAAAAAACACAGAGTTTTTTATTAACGTCTCGTAATTTTCTCAGTAGTGATCTTCGTGTCTCTAAACGTGAGAATATCGTATTTCAGAATGATGTATGTATAGTAATAGGGCTTAGCGCCTCAGCTTAAACATACGCTAAACAAAAACGGGGAAAACTTAAAGAAATTTTTCTTTAAAAACTTATTTTTGTCACAGGGCTTTTTAGCGAGAGCTCATTAATGTATCTGTGCTATAGAGTTCGAACATGTTGTTCTTATTGACAGGCGTCTGAAAAATCAGAAAGAAGACGTATCCTCTGAAACTCTAAGATTGTGAATCTAAGGAAAAGCTCTCAATAAAGTATACAATGTAGTACACTATGTACATGTATGTGAAAACCACGAAGGGTTAAAAAAAGTATTTTTTTAAAATAAATTCAACTTCCGCTTTTGTTTTGAAAGTCGTCAGCAAAAATATGCACTCAAAAGCGATTCCTTCCTCATTGAGTAGAGATATCGTTGAGGTTGAAAATCAGAATGAAAAAAGCATCATTAACTTCACTCTTGAGAAAGGAGGAGACATTTTACTTTAGTTGCTCAAGTCGACTAAACATGATTTTTTTCATATTATGTATGTGTGTATCTGTCTGTCTGTCTGTCTGTCTCTCTGTCTCTCTGTCTGTCTGTCTCTGTCTTTCTCTGACTGTCTGTCTTTACAACACTCTTGTTCTCTAATGCCATCTATAAGAAAGTACAAAAACGTCTTCTCACATTTATTTGTAGGCTTTTTTCTTTTTAGAATAGAGACCTGAATTATATGTCAGGCTGAGAACTTTTAAAACTTCGGTCTTCTCATTTTCCCTTTCTGTCCCTTTTCTCTCAAAAACTTGCCTCCCTCAAATCTCGCTTTTTTCCAAACCCGCCTACCTACTGTTTTTCCTCATTATTTTATGATGCGTAACGATACGTTAGAAAGTATTCCGAGGAACACTTTCTCAAAGTATTGCCTTTCATACTGCGAAAACATGGTTTTTCTTGGAATCGAAGTATTGCAGGCCATACTTTGAAGTATGCCGTTTCTTTTTTTCCTTGATTTTTGTGTTAAGATTCTTTTTTGTTTGTTTTTTTCTGGAGTCAAGTTTTTTTATGATTGAATCAACAAATTTATATTTAATAACAGCAAACAATGTTATAATCACAATCAACCAGAAAACAATGTAATATATTACAATTTTGATATTATAATAACAAAATTAGAGTCAGCACAACAAATACATTTTTACCTTCTAACAAGCATAAATTTTTTTGAGAATCTACTTCGTCATAAATTAACAAGGAACTGGCGAAATAATTTAGAGAGCGATCCTTTCTTTTTTGAGAGCGATCTTTTGAGGGCGATACTTACAAACCAAACAAGATGAGCAAGTGATCAAGTTCTTAACTTAATTTCTTCAACTAATGGTCTCCTGAGTAAGATTAACAACAGCAAGAACGAATTCAAACGGTTTAACATTAATACTGTGACTAATTGTTTTATACGCCCTCGTTACTAAGCCGTACGGCCTCGTTAGCGTGAAATTTTACTAAGCAAAAGCGAACTGCACTGTTAAAATACTTTTTGATATTAAAAAAGTAAAATGTATAAAGTAAAATTCCACCATAAAAGCATGAGTGTGACCCCATGCATTACACACGTGAAAGTTCAACGGTGTCAACTTTGAAAAAGAAGATTTTTTGATACAGTACTTGAGTTTTAACGTTACTTTGGGTCACGCTTTTGATTTTTACGATGAGGCATACTTTCACAAGTAATGTATTAAAAAATTGAAAGTATGCCTCTTTAGCATACTTTGATATTGTTGAAGGGATATCGCATTATCGCTGCCAGGAATACTTTCGAAGTATTTTTATTCATAAAATGCCTTTATCCTTTTTAGCATACTTCCCAATAGTTATGCTCTTTTTTGTGAGTACCTTGCATCGAGGTGGTATCAAGCGTAAAAACCACAAAAAAACGTAAGTTTTTTTTATTAACATATCGTAATTTTCTTAGTAGTGATCTTCGTGTCTCTGAAGGTGAGAATATATGTATAGTAATAGGGCTTAGCGCCTCAGCCTAAACATACGCTAAACAAAAACGGGGGAAATTTAAAGAACTTTTTCTTCTCAAAAACTTTTTTTTTCACAGGGCTTTTTAGCGTGAACTCATTAATGTATCTGTGCTATATAGTTCGAACATGTTGTTCTTATTGACAGGCGTCTGAAAAATCAGAAAGAAGACGTATCCTCTGAAACTCTAAGATTGTGAATCTAAGGAAAAGCTCTCAATAGAGTATACAATGGAGTACACTATGTACATGTATTTAAAAGCACGAAGGGTTAAAAAAAAGTATTTTTAAAAACAAATTCAACTTTCGCTTTTGTTTTGAAAGTCGTCAGCATAAATATGCACTCAAAAGCGATTCCTTCCTCATTGAGTAGAGATCTCGTTGAGGAATAAACGAAACAGCTATTTGTTGAAAATCAGAATGAAAAAAGCATCATTAACTTCACTCTTGAGAAAGGAGGAGACATTTTTACTTTAGTTGCTCAAGTCAACTAAACATGATTTTTTCATATTATGTATGTATGTATCTGTCTGTCTGTCTGTCTGTCTGTCTGTCTGTCTGTCTGTCTGTCTGTCTGTCTGTCTGTCTGTGTGTCTGTGTGTCTGTGTGTCTGTCTGTCTGTCTGTCTGTCTGTCTGTCTGTCTGTCTGTCTGTCTGTCTGTCTGTCTGTCTGTCTGTCTGTCTGTCTGTCTGTCTGTCTGTCTGTCTGTCTGTCTGTCTGTCTGTCTGTCTGTCTTTCTGTATGTCTGTCTGTCTGTCTGTCTGTCTGTCTGTCTGTATGTCTGTCTGTCTGTCTGTCTGTCTGTCTGTCTGTCTGTCTGTCTGTCTGTCTGTCTGTCTGTCTGTCTGTCTGTCTGTCTGTCTGTCTGTCTGTCTATCTGTCTGTCTATATGCTGTCTGTCTGTCTGTTTGTCTATCTGTCTGTCTCTCTGTCTGTCTGTCTCTGTCTTTCTCTGTCTGTCTGTCTCTGTCTTTCTCTGTCTATCTGTCTATCCAACACTCTTGTTCTCTAATGCCATCTATAAGAAAGTACAAAAACGTCTTCTCACATTTATTTGTAGGCTTTTTTCTTTTTAGAAAATAGACCTGAATTATATGTCAGGCTGAGAACTTTTAAAACTTCGGTATTCTCATTTTCCCTTTCTGTCCCTTTTCTCTCAAAAACTTGCCTCCCTCAAATCTCGCTTTTTTTTTCAAAACCCGCCTACCTACTGTTTTTCCTCATTAATTTTATGAGAGAAAGAGGAGGGATCGAACTAAGTTTCACCAAACCCAGTTAATTGTGTAAATGCCTTTCAGTCTGGAAATACGCTTGCTTCTGCTCAAAAGTATAAAAAACGATTTGGGTTTACCTCTTCTTGGCGATTCATTTCTGTCTGAAAAATCTTCTTTGTCTGTGAAAAATCAAATTTCAATTCCAATATTCATACACAAAACGTGGAGTCAACCTGTTTTCATCGAAATTCCATGTGATGATTTAGTTTATTCAAGTTCAAAAGCCCTATTAACAACATCATTTTATATGTTGATTCACCGTTCGTAACCATTGCTTCTTGTTGCGGTTGTTTTTCGAAAACTCCGAGACAGCACAGTTCATTAGTGTGTGACTCCATCTTTACCCTGGAAACTTTTTCGGAGTGTTGCTTTTTTCCCTTCTGCCATGATACTCGCTATATACATTTTTATTAATGGTACATTTAAATTAAATCGCTTTCTCATCTTTGACACTGACGTAAAGTACCATATACAATTCAACACAGTGCTACAACTATTATTCATGTTTCTTATGAAGTACGAGCGAGAACGTTGTACTGCGAAACACGAGGTTTTAAGATGCGGTTTGGACGGTAGGGTCTCAAAGTGTTCAAATCCTGCTAGAGGCCGAGCTCAGCCATGCTGAAAGGTGGAGAGAAAAGAGTTGATTTACGAAGAAAACGTCTGTATTACCGTCCAGCATGGAAGCTCTGCAACTGATTTTTTTAGTCCTTCACGGATTGAGCTATCGCTTATCATATAGCGTCCTAATTCGTACAATTCCTGAAAACTACGTTCTTGATCGTATTACTGATTAAGTTTGAGCCAGAACGTAGAGAGTAGGACTACGAGAATGTCGTAGATAGATTGGAAGATGCGGCCTTAAGGTGTCTACCTTACGCTAAAGACCAAGTTATACCAAATTGATGAATGAAAGCTAAAAAGCCGATATGCTTTCTTACAGTAAAATTGCTTTCAGGTGGGGGGGGGCTCAGATTCAATTTACACACAAATTTTCTATTAGTTTCTAAGCAACTACAACATCCGTTGTATTTATTTGAACTGCTTTAAACTGTTCTTGATAAAAAAACATGGCACTACTGCAGTTTAGTTGGCCAGGCGCATTTATGGTGAAAATAAGCTTTAGTTTCCAAAGTTTTTTTTTCTCAGTTTTTTTAAAATTCAAACACGACCTAAGGAAGCGACGTAGGCTTTCAGTTAATTTTTCAAAAAAAATTCTAATTTTTTTATGAACAAAATTGTTTTGAAGTGGAAACTCAGCTGATTACGCATGACTGAAGCTTATGATGACTTTTATTAGTTTCTCAGCAACTAAAACTTCCGTTGTAGTGATTTAAACCGCTCTAAGCTCTTCTTGATAGAAAAAATGGCACTACTACAGTTTAATTGGCCAGACGCATGTAAGGTGAAACTAAGCTTAAGTTTCCAAATTTTTGCAGTTTTTTTGGCTTAATTGTGACCTAATCTTTCGGTCTTTTTAATTTTAAAAAAAAAAATAAATTGTTTTTTTCTTCCAAAAAATGCGTCTAGTTACGCCGAACAGCCTCTTTAGTGTAACATTTGCCTGAGCATAAGCGAAAAAACTTTTAAAGATTTTCGAAAAAAAGTATCCATGTAATCCTTCCTAGGTGTCATAATTTCCATAAAACACAAAACTTCCAAAACTTTTGCTTAGATTTCTCGTAAAACTTGCCCAATCCATCTGCAGTAGCGCCCAAGTTTTAAACACTGTAGCGTTTTACTGTTGATGTTTGTTTCTTTCCTAAACGATGTTTAGAAAACCGGTCGTTTTTTCCTATGAGTTGTTCCACGATTGGGGGGGCCGCACTTTACTTAAGAGGGCCAGGTTACT
The DNA here is from genome assembly GCA_964056735.1 of Allodiplogaster pararmata. NCBI lineage: Eukaryota > Metazoa > Nematoda > Chromadorea > Rhabditida > Diplogasteridae > Allodiplogaster > Allodiplogaster pararmata. Next base: position 33,161,811 of record OZ057403.1, read on the forward strand.
TTTTACTGATTTTTTTTTGCTCAGGATTAGGTGAAGGTTACGCCAACGAGGCCGTACGGCATAGGAAAGAGACCGCATGGAAAAATTTCTCATATCATTAATTAGTCAAAAATAGAGAAAATTATGTAATTAATACATTAGTTTGAACGCACTAAAAACAAAAGCCCCACTGAGTAAAGAGCGGTCCCCCTAAGTAAAATTGTGCCCTCGTATGGATAGTGTTTCTTATTATTCTCCTCTTCGAACTATGTTTGCAATAGCTTAGCGCTCGCATTCTACTTTTGTTGAACCTATCATCAGAAACGAAAAAACTATATTCGACCAAAAAAAAGGTTGGTGGTAGAGCGGGGGAAAACACATTATTTTGTTGAGATGCCACTTTGTGAGATGTGGTTGAAAAGATCTTCAAGTGTAGGTTTCATCGCCCTGGGTGGTTCTGGTTGTTGAGTGAGCCAATGAGTAGGGGGTGCTGTGTGCAGACACGCAGCATAGAATTGGTTTAATAGCATATTGCAGTCATCTCCTAGCCGTGGCGGAGTAGTCGTCAAATACTTGTATTCTAGTCTTATTTAAAGATTCGAAGTTTTTTTAAAATTATATTTCGCGGTTGAATGTAAGAATTGTCATAGTGTTAATGATCAGTTGTATATTGTTCTCTCTGTCCTTTGTTCACACTTTTCTTCAATCTCATGTAATAAAATTTGAAGTTGATTATTGTTATAACACAAAAATGAATATCCAGTAAATCTCTTCTGAAGCATCTCATTGAATAATTTGTATGTAAAAATAGCGTAATCAGAGTTAGAAAATAGTTTTAATAAAAGCAAGAGGTTGTAGAACTTGAAGAAAAAACAGAGTGACACATTTATTATTCAGACTACCCAATGAGACCCTTTTTTAGACCACCCTATAAAATCTATTTACGAAAAAAGACCCCTTCTAATACTACATACTCAGTAACAAAAATTCCCAAGACTACCTTGCGAACAATTTACTCACTTGCAAAGAGGCAAGGCTACTTAGAGGACAGTTCTTAACAATCTGCGAAGTCCTCATAATCTGCGGAATAAAATCTTGATGAGTGTAACTATTATTGAATGCTACATGAGTAAAGACTAAGAAGTACACCTATGTTCTGTGTCTTGCTTAGTTATGCGTTGGAGGAGACAGGAGAAGAATCGAACGTTTCGCTTTATCAAAGCATCATCAGTGATCAAATAGAACCATGAAAAGATGAGGTTTATATGAGTAGAGAAGAGGTGGCTGTGAAGTATGGGAGGTCACAGCCAACTCTTCTCTACTCATATTAACCTCATCTTTTCATGGTTCTATTTGATCACTGATGATGCTTTGATAAAGCGAAACGTTCGATTCTTCTCCTGTCTCCTCCAACGCATAACTAGGCAAGACACAGAACACAAGTGTATTGTCTCCGGATTCACCATCCGATGCGTTTAACCAAGCACAACAACTTCATTGATTTTCTTAAAGACTAAGTCTTTTTAGTTTACAGATACATATGAAAGAAACACTGAAAATAGCAAAAATTTGGTTCAAATAGCAAAAATTTGGTTCCGAAAAGAATAATCTACATGAAAGTTCACAGATACACATCAAAAAGCCGAAAAATAGCAAAATTTGACACCGAAAAGAATATTCTAGAGGTAGCTGAGATGGGCCGGAGCATCTCAGCAAAACTCGAATGTTTTAGGGTATAATTTACCCTAGAGTATTGTCTCGGGGAAAAATTATTGGTCCACCATTTAATTAGAAGTGTCACCAAATAAAATAGTAAGGTCCACCAAATAAAATAGTAACGTCCACCAAATAAAATAGTAACGTCCACCAAATAAAATACTAACGTCCACCAAATTTTGTGGGCACGTCCACCAAATTTTTTTTTCTTGTGAACTTTACCACGGCATTTTTTTTCTCACCTGACACCAACCTGTATGGTTTTTTCCACCAAGTTAAAAGTCCACCAATTTTTTTCGTGAAATTCACCACGGCATTTTTTTCTCACCTGACACCTAAGGTTACTTTTTCTGCTCTCTCAGTGAGTTGTTTTTGATTGTTTTTTTGTAGTGGAGGTAATTTTCGCGGGAGTAAAGTTTTTTATGAGTGTTTTTGTTGTTGAATGTTTTCTTTAGGTCATTCTGTTGAATGTTTTGTTTCAGATATAATTTAAAAATAGGCACTTCTGCAGTTTAAGTGGCAGCGCTCGTGGGCTTTAAACGCTTTGGCTTCAAAAAATTTCTTCATATGATATCATTTTGAGCATCAGGGACTTTGGTTCTTGAGAAAAAAAAATTTGTAAATAAAATTTTTTCAGAAAAAACAAGAAAATGTCCAGAAAAAACTTCTTTTTTTTCTTTAGTGTGGTTTATATCTGTATACAAATTTATAAATGCATCTTTAAAAGCTTTAAAAAAAGGTTTTTAAAAAGGAAAAAATAACCTGATGTTGCAACTGCAAAAAATTATTTTTACATTAAAAACGCTTAGGCTTAGGGAAAAGTTGGCTCTAATCTACTTTAGCCGTCCAAAGATTTTTTTTCTCAGAAAGAGATTTTATTCATGAAAACTCCCTTCCCCCCTTTCTCCTTAGGGCCCTCCTTCCTCCCTTTAGGGCTTTGGGGGTGACTGAAACTGCAGTTAAGCCCAAAAAATTTTTGTAAAAAATGAAAAAAAATTTTTTGTGAAAAAAGTTTTTTTGTTGCAAGAACCAGAGTCCTTGATGCTGAAAATGAACATCTATGAAGGAAAAAAATTGAAACCAAAGCGTTTAAAGCTCACGAGCGCTGCCACTTAAACTGCATAAGTGCCTATTTTTAAATTATATCTGAAACAAAACATTCAACAGAATGACCTAAAGAAAACATTCAACAACAAAAACACTCATAAAAAACTTTACTCCCGCGAAAATTACCTCCGTTACAAAAAAACCATCAAAAACAACTCACTGAAAGAGCAGAAAAAGTAACCTTTGGTGTCAGATGAGAAAAAAACGCCGTGGTGAATTTCACGAAAAAAAAATTGGTGGACTTTTAATTTGGTGGTTAAAACCATACAGGTTGGTGTCAGGTGAGAAAAAATGCCGTGGTGAAGTTCACAAGAAAAAATTTGTTGGACGTGCCCACAAAATTTGGTGGACGTTAGTATTTTATTTGGTGGACGTTACTATTTTATTTGGTGGACGTTACTATTTTATTTGGTGGACGTTAATATTTTATTTTGTGGACGTTACTATTTTATTTGGTGGACGTTACTATTTTATTTGGTGACACTTCTATTTAAATGGTGGACCAATAATTCATGCCCTATTGTCTCTGCATACGAAATTCGCGTACCTAGAATATTGTAGCCGTATAACTATAATTTACTAGCCGGCTATATTGTTCTAGGCGAGATTATTGTCTCTGCAATCAAAACACCGCCTATATTCAACTTTACCTATAATTTACCCTATAATTTAGCCCAGATTAGTGTCTCTGGCATACCGCCCCTGGACTCGCTTTTCAGTTGTTCACTCAGACAAATATTCGTTTTGCTCGTAACCTTCGCTTTTTCTTTAATTTGTTGTCTTCAAAAACCTTTGCCTAGACAATTTATTGATTTTCCCAGACGATTAATTAATCGTGAACTTTTTGATTGTCTACATCATTTGTCTCTCAAATGTTCCCTCAGACAAACATTTTTTGTCCAAATGGAATTACGCGTTCAATCTCTTATCTCATTTTTCTTCCTTACATATGTTTGCTTATACAAACTTTTGTTTGTCTTAAAATATTTCGTTTCTAGTCCTCTATGCCTTTTTTCTCAGTTGTTTTCTCAGACAATCGTTTGTTCGCCTTTTAGGTATTTCCTTTTTGATCCTGTTTGCCATTCCTCTTCCAGATGTTCGCTGAGACAATCATTTGTGTGTCTCAAGATATTTAGTTTGTATTCCTCTAGTATGTTCCTTTCCCTTCGAGATGTTCGCGCAGACCATCATTAGTTTGTCTTTAAGTACTTCGCTTTTGGTCCTCTATGTTCCTTTCTCCTTTCAGATGTTCGCTCAGACAATCATCTGGTTGTCCTATCGGAATTCCTCTCTTGATTCTCTACGTGATTGTCCTCATTAGCCCGTGATATCGCTCAGAAAGGAATTGCGTCCTGAATTTCGTCAAATATTTCTTCCTCTCAGCTCTTGTGGTAGTTTTTGAAGTTCAGAAAATAGTTTCGATTCTGAAATTGAATTTGAAGTCGAGAGCTTTCTATTTGCTCAACTTCTCCACAGACTATTAATGAGTTACTCAAGTTTCACATTTCGCCACCATGACAACTCACACCATAAATTTCACAATCGAAATATTTCCATGAATTTTTTATGGGAATTCGTGCTTAGGATCAGGCAAAGATTACGCTAACGAGGCCGTTCGGCTTAGTACGAGACCATATACAACGACTAACGAGGCCGTTCGGCTTAGTACGAGACCATATACAACGACTAGCGTCCCCTTTGGGAACGCCTCGTCACTTTTCTGTTAGCCAAGTGACTCTCAGATTCTCCTTGGCTCAGGCTGCTTCTCTGCTTCAGTTCCTAAGCTTTTCCTTTCTTTTTTTGGGCTCAGGCAGCTTCGCTGTCTTTGTTCAGTTTTGATTCTCCTTATCTTTCTGTCTCAAGCAGCTTCGCTGCCTCTGTTTGTCCTGCTTCTCCTTTTCCCAACTGTCTCAGGCAAGCTTCGCTGCCTTCGTTTGCATACTCTTCTTTACTCTCTGTTTCCGTACTACTCCTCTCGTCTCCGTTTTCGATTCTCCCCTTCTTCTCCTTGGCTCAGGCAGCCAAGCCACCTTTGTTTCCACACTAGTCATTTCGCTCCCGTTTCCATTTTCTTCTTACATCTCTGCTCTCTGTCTCAGACAGCTCTGCTGCCTCTATTATAGTAGTCCTCTTTCTTTTTCTTCTGGCTCAGGAAGCTTTGCCTCATTTGATTCTAGCTGTTTTCCTGCTTCTCTTACCTTGCTTCTCCTCTTTCACCTGAATCAGGCAGCTTCGCGTCCTTCGGTCCCTTGATTCTTTATTTTCTTAATAAGGCAGCTTCGCGTTCATTTGCATTGCATTTCATTTCTTTTTTTTCATTTCTTTTTTCCAAGCAAAATGAATTTTATGAGGAAGCATAATACAAAAACAAAATGAAGAAGCATGGACTTTCTTTTTAGTGGCGGTGTTAGGGGTTTGGGGTTTGGGGGAGTTAAATTATATCAAATACAATTCTATTAGTCATGAACAAATGTTTTTCAGGCGAGATCTTTTCAAAAGGTAAAGCTAATAGCTGTTTCTTGAAAATAGCATTATCTGGTGTACTCACTACTTCAGATGGTAATGAGTTCCATACAGATAACAGGCGGGAAACACATGTTGAAATAGAACACTTGCTAATATTATGAGGAATTATGAGTCTCAATTCATGGGAATGAAGGGAAATTATTTGAACCGCAGACAACTGGAACAAATTCATAGTTTGAAGTTAACATTTTTGATGAAACACATTTGTGAATGAACCAAAGATCTGAGATGGCACGACGATATTCAAAAGTCTCTAGACCTAACATGGAGATTTTTTCTGAATAGGTAATTCTGGAGTAGCCAGATCTCGAGAGAATTCTTCTAGTGAACGATCGCTGGACTTTTTCAATAGATTTTACTAGGCCAGATGATGAAAGATTCCATTACTCGCTAGCATATTCGAGAATTGGTCTAACATATATTTTATATAAGCTGAAGTTAAAAGTTTAGGAAATGGTGATTTAAAGAGCTTTTAATAACATGTTAACAAGAGGTTAACATAACATGTTAACAAGAAGCCTTTTTTGCATTTGTCATCAACATGATTACGATAAGAGAACCGATCAGATATGATTACACCAAGATCTTAGGCAATTATACCGACTAATAGTGGTTGATTGTTCAGGTAGTAGACATTGCGAGAGTCAGATGTTCCTAAATGAAGTAAATTACATTTAGATATGGATAGGGACAAATTCCCACTCTAAGCACCAATCAGTTATACGATTCAGTTATACCATTTTGGATATCATTGCAAGAGAAAGGTACGCGTCCCATTACTTTAATATCATCAGCGAGAGACAAAATCTGATAGAGTCGGGAATAATTTCTTTAACAGAGTCGATATAAAGCAACAATAACAATGGTCCTAGCGATGATCCTTGAGGTATACCTGAGATTACAGGAATCGGGTCAGATTCACTCTCTACAATTATAACTGTATTGAGAGCGGCCGGAAAGATAAACAGTTAACCATTTAACGATTGATGAAGAGATGCCAAATTCATTTTATCCTATATAAAAGTAAAATATGATCTACAGAATCGAATGCTTTACTGATGTGAAGAAAAATGATATCAATAGGTATGCTTTGAGATAATGAATCAACAATGAACGAATGAGATTCAACTAAAGAAGTCACAGTTGACCTCCTAGCTCTAAAGACAGCTTGGAAAGGCGATAAAAGATTATCTCTTTCTGAATAACAAGATATTAAGTTTACAATAATTTTCTCCATGACTTTTGATAATGAACAGCAGAGAGAAATATGTAGGTCTAAAAGTGTTTACAAGGTTTCGAGACTTAATTTATGTGCTAGTTTCACTATCGATGTTTTCCTTACCATGGGAAAAGCACTAGGAATAAGGCTATCATTGAATAGAATACGTAATGGTTTAAAGCAACAGTTTTTTCAGCACAAAATTGGGAATTCCTTCAGGAGACGTGTTACATTTGGGTTCTAGGGAAAAGATAGCCCGTAATACCAAATCTTCAGTGATGTAATCAAGAATTAAGGGCTTCTTCACGATCGGAAAAATGATTTCAGGCAATGGACTTTTGAAGGGGTTTATAAAAAACTGAAGAAAAAAGTAACGGGAGAATTCATTAGCCTTTTCTAAGGGAGACAAGATTTCATTTGAATGAGTATCAAATAAGTCGGGAATAGTTATATTGGCTGTACTAAATCGGCTCCTGCAAGCAGAAAACAATGATTTTTGATTGCCTCGTAATATGAGTCGGGATTCACTTATTTCGAAATTCTTCCAGTTTATGATGGAACTGGGAGTTTTTTTTATATATCATAATCCGAATATGAAGCATTTCGAGGATTCGTTGCAGTTTTAAGATACATCTTACGAAGATTAGAACGGTAACGGGATGAAGGGTCTCTACCATCAACAACCGGGACGTACGTATCAATTTAAAAATTTTAAAGAAACAAGGTAATTATTAGCTGACTCGACCTCCATCGAGCGGAATATTTGAGTCCAATCTTGCACCGGCTATTTCATATTCAATTGGAGGTCAATTTGCCTTAGAATACCAGCTTAATAGGATTAGGTAATGAAGGAGGAGGAGCAGATAATGATAATTCGAATGAAATTGTCATGATGGTCACTACCATGAAAAACGACCAATTACATTACAGTCCATACCACAACTAGGCCCATTTGAGAATACCAATTCGATGTTATTGTCATTTCGAGTTGGGGAACTGACATATTGGGTGAAAAAATTATCATTCATATATTCTAGCAACTTTTGATGTTGACCGTTTCTATTAGATATTTGCTGAGACCAGTCTAGAAGTCCCCAGTTATCATTACGGGGAACCATACCGGGTGAACCTCAAATTCTTCAGCTCAGAGTCAAAGTAGTTCATTAACTGGTGAAGTGAAGCAATGAAGGAAGAAGGAGATCGATAAACACAAATACATTTCAACCTTACTGATCTGGATGAATTTTTGAAAAACATTAACAGAGACACATTCAATACCATCTTCTGAGAAACTAGAAACAAAAGAACAAGGAATTCGCAAGCGAAATCAAAAATGCAGTTCCACCACCTGGAGGCAACTGTTTCTATCACAGCGGAAACAATTGGTAATTGGAGCTACCAGTGATCAAAGAATCACGGTCTTGATCAGTCAACCAAGTCTCACTTATGGCTAGGATATCATACGTATTCGTAAGAAATGTTGTACAATTATAACGGATTGAAGTAGCATTTAGTGAAAAGCACTTGATATCTGTGAGGTCTTGACTAATGAGAGGGAGACCGCCACTGACCTATCTTCTCTGCGTCACATTCTGTCCCTCTGGAGCTCTTCATCTGCGCGTCCCGAGTTCCTCGGAGTCACCTGCTGTTGCTGTGGAGTATAGTGACAAATGGGAACCAGGGAAGTTCCAATGACCTCCCATTTGCTGTCCTCCAGGGATGATGTTCCGTTCTCACGCGACATTTTTGACCTCTCTTTCCAAGTCTAGTCCGTCGCGAGTCAAGTCTATGTAGAAGTGAGGGTGCGGGGACAGACAGGACGGGCGACGGCTGTCGAATTTTCCTCAAGAGGTCGTTTCTCAGATTTGGTGACCTGCAGAAAGATTTTGAGAACACGGCATTTCTTCACTGGGTCACTGAAGCGTTTGAATCTTGAAGACGCAAGATCCGGGGAGTCCGAAGTTCTGAGATAGGGCGACGAGGAAGGATTGATCTGCCGCGTCTGTCGCTTTATCAGTGGGCTGCTTGTGAAGTCCAACACAGACCAGGTTCTGTACTTTCTCTTCGATTACATGCTTGTCGACAGTGATTGCACGAACTGCAGCTTGGTAGGCGAGCATTTGAGGTAAAATCAACAGAAGAGAAGGTATGGTGGGGGTCTGGGGCTGGGGGTCGAGAAGGAGGGAGAAGTCTGACGAGTTGAGAGACGAGAGACGAGATCTTCCACAATTGTTTCCAGCCTTGAGATCTTACTTCATCACTTCTTCAAATTTCTTTTCATAATGTGAGCAACGCGTGCACTGGGGTGGGGAGAGGGGGATGCGCTTGCCAGGCATTATCAGAAGCAACTCATCCCTAGTTCATGGGAAAACAATCACTTCGAACGGAATACTAAAAACCCGATACCAGTTTTTTTTCAATTCCTCACATCAAAAAAATTCCTCAAGAAAAGAAAATTCAAAAAATCCAACCACCTTCTTAAACGGCGAAATACAAAAAAATTCTTTTAAACATTTCAACCGTTTTTGTTCGCTTTTTCAAGAAAGTATGTAGACATATAAAGCGTTTATCAATTCAGACTAATTTTTCGAAAAAAGAGTTTTATCGAAGTTCATACCCTTGAAACTACTATCTACTTAAAAGTGAATTACTGCCCACTCCCCACCCCGCCCCCCCCTCCCCCCTCGAAATAAAAAAAAGCGCCCAAATCGTTCTTTTGACTGATTTTTAACTTCTCAAAAATGCTTTTATCCCTGATTTACACTGAATTTCTCGCTCTTATAACTGTTTTACAATGATTTTTATGAAAAAAGTACCCATATCGTTACAATTCTAAGAAGAAACTTCTGAAAATGATGGAGAATGATAACATAATACAAAATTACAAATTAAAAAACTCACCTATAACATAATACAAAATTGAAACGTAAAAAAACATGATTTTTTGTCTCTTTTTTCTGTGTTCTGAAAAGGAACCGGAGATTATTATAAGCAAGTTAACTGGAAAGCACTAATATCTTTTATCGAGAGTTATCGTCTCAACTGCCTTCAAGTAAAAAAAAAATCAAATTTGCTCAAATTGAAAAAAGAATCATGGAATGATAAGAAATTAACTCATGTTCAATTAAGAGCAAACATCATGTAACAACTTTCGATAATGGTTCACAGAAAGCTGTGTAATGTTCTTTAAGTTCTT
>OZ057403.1:33176553-33180438 GCA_964056735.1 Allodiplogaster pararmata
GCATGAATAGGACCTGCGATAGAGTATATATGTATATAATATGTATGTTTGTTCAAAAACCATGTATAACTAGTTGCTAGTGTTCCCCTTCCCATCCTCCTCCGTTTTCGTTCCCATGCTTCCATTTTGTCGAGAACCTTTGTAAGATCAAACTTTTTCCAGATAACCAAACTTCATTGAACTCGGCAGTAAATAAATCGAAAAAACCTCAAGAAAAATACTATTTAACTGAATAAAATACATTGCTTATAGTCAACAACTGGAGTGTTGAACTGTGCACTAACTTAAAAAAATTAACTCTAATTAGAAAAATAAATAATAAGAACAAGTTATTTTTTGCTAAAATATTCTGTGACGATGAGAGCATTTTTTTTCTTATTATCGATGTCATGACGTAATCTTGCTTAATGATAAGAAACGTACGAAAACAATTCTGGAATGAAACAGTTTTCAAAATTTCTTCGTGTGTGTTTATTGCGTACAATAAACGTCACATGCAAAAGATTATCTATTAACTCGTCAGCAGAAAAATAATATCTGAATAAAAAGCAGAGAATATGTTCGTTATATTTTTATTCTAATATACGAACTATAATAGCCAAAGTTAAAAACAACAACAAAAAACCTCTTTATAAATTTTTCAGCTTGTAAAAGAAAACTAAATTTTTAAGAAATTTAGAAATTGATTCTGGTTCACCTCTTCTTTACCATTTTCTTAACAAGAAACAGATGTTCTAACCAAAGAAGTATGAGAATTGTGATTTCATTTCATTTCATTTATTGTTCCACGCAACATTATAAAGAATATCATGTAGTTAATGAGACAAATAAGAGCATGGACTATGATATATAAACAAACAGAAAAGGAACATCATCTAAACACTGATGCTGGAGATAATCTAGTTACAAAAAGAAAAGTGATGGTGAAGAAGTGCACATTTTTGACATTCAAACAATCCTAAAAATTATAAAAACGTGCAGAAATTTGATAAAATTCCGAATATGAGTCGATGTGACATTAAATTATTATTATTGTCTCCAAATCCGCTAACTTAAAATACTGTGTCATGTTAGAAAAAACTAGAGAACTTGGCGTCTGATTGAGATATAGGAAAATGTTTTAAACTGATTTTTCATGTCCGATAGTTCACTGTCGGGACCAAAGTCCGTGATAAATTTTTCTGAGAGCGAGAATGTTCTTTTTCCGAAGCATCTGACTTTGCTCGTTTGCTTTGCCGCTGCAGTTGAAATAATAAAACCAGGTGCTTATTGCAGTTGTTCCTGGCCATTTTTATTTGGTCCCGTGACGCCAACTCCACGTATGTTGTTACGCTGATCATCCCCTACTGCTCAGATTGCTTCTCTCTTGGTTACTCTTTTTTGAATAGTGGCTCTTAATTTAAAAAAAATTAATTATAAGAACTTTTATTTGAATACTTGCTACTCACGCTCATTCTTGCTTTCCGGCAGAATACGCGCTCCCTTCATATGAGATATATAGTCTCAAGCTGGTAGTACCAATGGTGCTCCCTGTATCACTGCTTGTGTCTATAGCAGCAATGTGGTCACTGTTGTTTCAAAAAACAAGTTTTATTGGTTAAAGGAACATCACAATGCTAAGTTCGCTCAAAAAATGAGAAAAGAAGATCCTTCGAAATAAGAGGTACCGTGAACTTTCCAAGCCAAAATAGTACTTTGTAATTCGAGCAGAACCGATGTTTCCTATTAGATATTTATCAAATTCCGTCTTGACAGACAGTTTGATATACGGAATTTTTTGAAAATATTGCACAGTAAAAGTCTATTATAAAATTCTTTTTGGTCGAGGATAATGTAGCGGTAACGCTGTCTCTGGTAAGATTGAGACAGCCGGGTTCGAACCCGATCGTTGACAAGTTTTTCCCATTTTATAATTTATTATTATATTTTAGAAGAAAAATCGTACTTGATGAGTTTTTCGAATGCGATAAAAATGTGTGTTGTCCTTCTTAGGTCCACCGGTGTACACCCTGGCCATCAGTGCTGTGGTGAGACATAAAATCTGGAGGAGGCGTAAACAAATCTCCAAGGTCATCCACACCATCACCCTGAGCAAGACTCCTCCCAAACCACCCCTCTCATCGTCGATGCATGGAACCCAAACCACCTAGAACTATACGTAAACATGCCAAGGACTTAGAACTAATGTTAGTAGACAGTGATCAGAAACCCGCACTTAGAAGAATACATACTGAGACTGTGAGAAATTTCATTAGCTCCTGCTCCCCTAACCCCGTTCTAGGTAAGAAACCTCGCAGAATCCATAAATCAGCGAATCAACTTCCCAGGGAACAACAAATAACATTATCACAACTACGTAGCGGCTATGCAAGTTCCCTTCTCAGCTACCTACACAGAATAAGAGCTGTCCAATCCCCTCTCTGCCCAAAATGTTTAGAAGAGCCACATACAACTAGTCATTTATTCTCGTGTCGCTGTGACCACACACTTTTAAAAAGCATAGATTTGTGGAATTGGCCGACGTCTGTTGTTAAGTTCTTATACCAGTGATTCCTTTCTCTCTCTCAAAAAAAGGGGAAAAATAAAAAATAAAACCCCGAGAGAGAAAGAGAAATAAATGTAATTAGATAAATGATGTAAGTAAGGATATTGTTTTCTGAGCCATGACCAAGAAGACCTCGTCTACCCAGCCGGAGACCTACGGCGGGCAATCTACAACAACAACACCATCACTCTCGAAAAAGTATGAATCCATGTTAGATGAATGAGGCGCAACTCAGATTGAGTCGTGACCATTTATATAAAGTCATGAGCTTCTTGAATAGTCATGCATATTTCGGATTGAAACGTGAGAAATTTGGCAAATTGAGTCATTTTCAAAATGAGGAATTGTCACGAGGATTCAACAAAACTTTCTTTGAGTTCTGGCTGTTATTAAAGTTATCACCCTGAATAACTAATCTCGTTAAAATGCCATTAGGGTTTCTGTTCATGATTCTGGGTAGGAAGTGCGATAAAGCTGAAATCTTGCTGATATTCGGTTATTGTTTCCTCCTTTTTTAGGTGTAAAGTAAAGTGACAGACAGTTTGATATACGTAAAGCTTTTGAAGAAAAATTTTTCCTTATGGTTTAACAAAAGAAACTGAAAAGTGAACTGGTTTTTTGAATTACAAAATAAAAAATAACAAAAGTTACAGCAATTTCATTTTAACGCTTAGTTATTAAAGCCATTGACTATAAAGCGCCATTGATCTGAACGCTTTTGCTCAAGATAAAAGTGCGAGAACTTAGATTTGCAACTATAGATGGGTGAAAATCGATCAGTTACAGTGCATTATCATGTCGAATATTGTAAGTATTGAATTGTCAGTATGCAATAATCTAATCGCGTCAGTAAAAACAATCGAACTCAATTTTATTTGTGTCCGTTAACTGGAGAAGTTTTTGTTCGAGCTTATACATATAACACCGATGAAGTGAAAAATACATCGAATTTGAATTTGTTTATTCGTCAAAGGTCAGTCTGTTGTCGCTGACACTTATATGGTATAAAGAAAAAACACAATAAAACTAACAACAATAAGAAAATGTTCTACTGTTTTATTCTATTTGATTTTACGATTACTCGTTAACTTAGAATTCTCCGTATGTTGTGATATAATATGACACATAATTGATATGACACAGAACTGGCTCATTTAACATCTCTTCATCAATTGTTAAATTGGTAACTGATTATCTTCCCGGCCGCTCTAAAAAATTTATAATTGAAGAGAGTGAATCTGATCCGATTCCTGTAGTCTCAGGTATACCTCAAGGATCATCGCTAGGACCATTGTTATTGTTGCTTTATATCGACTCTGTTAAAGAAATTATTCCCGACT
>OZ057403.1:33180638-33320650 GCA_964056735.1 Allodiplogaster pararmata
CTCGGTTTTCCTCGTCCTCTAAGTAGGACAGAAGGGAAGAAAGTTCCTCCAATATTCGCTGTTATTCATTCAATGCTCGTTCCATCAAAAACAAGCTCTATGATCTATATCACATTCTGCGCTCCCCCGCTCCTGAAATTGTCTTTATCTGTGAATCATGGCTCTCCCCTTCCGACCCCTGACTCTCTCCTAACTGATGGCCTCCCCTTCCTTGTCTTTCGGGCGGATCGTCCCTGCGAAGAAAGAGGCGGTGGAGCAGTTCTCGTCGTCCATGAGAGTCTTTCTCCGGTTTTTGTTTCTTGTTTTGTTCAAAACTCGATAGAATGTATTGCTGTTGATATTTACCCTAACCACAAGTTTTCTTTCCCGTTTCCCTCACTACGCCTTTTGTCATGTTATCGCTCTCCTAACTCGACTGCTGATCGCCTTAATCTATTTACTGACTTTTTGATTACTCACAGCACTTTACCTTATCCAACAATAATCTGCGGAGACCTCAATCTCCCTAACATAACGTGGTCAAATCTCTCTGCTCCTGTTAATTGCTCAGTGTCTAACAATTTTTTGCAATACTTTTCTGATCATCACTTAACACAGTTTGTTACTTCTCCAACTCGAATTTCTAACATACTAGACTATGTTTTTTGTAATTATAACAACCTTATTACCAAATGCTCCACCTCTCCCCCTTCTCTACTAGTGATCATCTATCCGTTTCCTTTCATATATCAAAGTCATGTATCTCATTTCGCAATGTCCCAACCTCGTATCAACCGCAATGGCGCAATGCCGACTGGAACATGATTAACAATGCTATGTCTTCTGTTAACTGAACTATCATCTTCTCGTCTCTCACAATTGACCAATGTGTAGAATATCTAACAGATTTTCTCCGCTCTATCATTATTGATCATGTCCCTCATTCAAAACCTAAGAAACCACATCTTCAATATCCCGCCAAAATTCGTAAACTCTTCAGCTTTCTTCAAAGAAGTAAGAAGCGTTCTCCTCTTTGCTCAGTTACTACCAGAACTTGTAAGAAACTTCACAAGGAAATTTTTAAATTCGAATGCAAACGCGAAGACTCACTTTTCCTACCCAAAAATTACAAATTATTTTACCGAGTCATTGCAAATCGTACCAAATCTAAGAACTTTCCCACTTCTCTGATTGTAAATGGTGTACCTGTAACTTCTTCTCTAGAACGTGCTAATGCATTTGCTGATCTGTTTTCAACTTCAAATCCTGAACCCTTCTATGGCCCTCTTTCCAAAGCATCCTCTTCCACTCCTCTCATCCCCTTTTGTACCATCTATTCCGTCGATATCCACAAGATCATCTCTCATCTTCGCCCCAAAATCAATACATCTCCTGACCACATACCCAACTTACTCTTGAAAATGTGTAGCTTGACTATTTCAATACCCCTCTCTATAATTTTTTCCAATTGTATGACTACTGGTTATTACCCGCATAAATGGAAGTCGTGTATAATTAAGCCAATTTTTAAGAAAGGAGTTAAATCTGAAGCCAATAACTATCGCCCCATTACTCTTGTCTCATCCCTCTCTAAGGTTTTTGAAAAACACATCTTCAACCTTATCTACGAGCATTTTGAGCTGAGAAATATTCTGATTACAAACCAGTCTGGATTTCGTACCAAGCGTTCTACTGTATCATCTCTGGTTCAAGCACACTCTGTATACCTTTCATTCATATCCAGGAAGCGTTCCTTTGATATTTGCTTGATCGATTTTTCTAAAGCGTTTGACTCTGTAAACCATAGGGCACTTCTCTACAAACTCGGTTGTTCTGGCATTAACTCCTCTCTCCTTTCTCTAGTGCAATCTTTCCTCTCTGACAGGTCATTCCGCGTGCAAGTTGATGATTCATTTTCTGACAAACAATTCGTTTCTTTGGGAGTTCCTCAGGGTAGCTCATTAGGACCTCTGTTGTTCACTATTTTTATAAATGATATCGTTGATCTTCTTCCCTCCAACGTATTCTGTTTCCTATATGCTGATGATGTCAAGATATTTTCCGATTGCCCAAAATCTTTGCAATCTGCTCTTGATAAGATTTCTGATTATTCATTAACCTGGTCTCTCACTATTTCTCATCCTAAATGTTCCATCACACATTGTGGCCCGAGTAACATCTACACTATATATACCTTAGGTGAGTATAATCTACCGTCTCAGTCTATGGTGAAAGATTTAGGAATATACTATGATGCATCGCTCACTTTCTCTCGTCACATTGATATTGTATCTAGTAACGCCACTAAGGCAGTCAACACGCTTCTGCGCTCATTCAAAACGTCCTCTGTACAGGTACTCTTGAGAGCATACAAAACCTATATCCTTCCTCTTCTAGAATATGGCTGCGAGCTCTGGTCTCCCACTTCCATTGGACTCGTCAACGATTTAGAGCGTGTCCAAAGAAATTTTACTAGACGTGTCTTCGCCAGAGCGAGTTATCCTCCTACTGACTATCCCTCTCGCCTAAAAAAATTAGCTCTCTTCTCCCTTGAATACAGACGTAATATCCAAGACCTCTGTTTCATACATAAATCAATTCACAGCAATATCATTGTTGACCCCGCAAATCTCTTCACAATACAACCATCACCATACCCTCACAGGAATTCTCACTCTCTTAGACTAGCACTCCCTTTCAAATTGCCAGATTGTCATAACACTTGTGTTTCTCGATGTATGAATATTTGGAACTCTCTTTCCTCTGAAATAGTTTTATTGCCCTCTTCTTCACTATTCAAAAAACATATTCTCAATTTAGACCATAGTTTGATCGTCACTAACAGTAAATTACGTTTTACTTGACTGAACGTTTGTCTTTCGTTTCGATTTACTCTCATTTCTTGTGCAATAACTGAAATCACTTATGTGACAGCTTATCCGTTTGTATACTTCGTGTTTACCAAACTGGAATAAAGAATATATACATACGGCCTGTTATGGTGGAAGTGCCATTGTGATTCTTGGTGGTTTAAGTGAACAGTATTCTTTTCTGTTTACAACAGAAATTTCACAACCAGTACTCGCCTGCCACGACTTGTCTATATTCAACAATGATCTACTTAACGGCCAATAAAATTACTAATAACAACTTACTTTAGAACAGTTACGAATAAAAGTTACAAGAAAGGTTACGAGAACAAAAATGGGCCACTAACTATTTCTAGCTAACGGCTAACGAAACTGACCCAAAACAACAACTTGCCTCCTATGAGATCCTCGATGAGCGCGCAGCAAGAGAGAAGTAGAGGGAGTATTTGAGAGCGGGCGACGATGTTGTTATACTAACACAAAAAGAACTGGTACAACACTGCTTAAGGTAGGATGCGCGCTGAGAATTACCGTACTGTAAGAATGTTTGATGTTCAGGTTCTCCATTTAAACTTGAATATAGTTTGTAGTCTTAGGGGTAGAGTAGCTACACGGCCATCCCCCTTAGCTCCCCTAAAACACGCCCTCAACTTAAAAACGGCCTGGCTCAATTAATTACGTTCATCACTGCTATTCTGTCCTTATCAACTATGAGGCACTTTAGTGTAGGGGTGAGTGAACGAGTGCTAAACAGCCCATTTCTGATGTTGAAGAAAATAGTTTCAAAAAAGTGTTGTTTAAGAAAAAAACAGGGAAAAAACACCAAACAAGAAATCTGTACTGAAATTTTTGCGGTTTTGCATCGAAAGATGTAGATTTAAAAAATTATCGAGAAATGCACCTAAGAATGGAGTTTCGCTCTCAATATGCATGGCCTACGCCTCAACAAAAAAAACTGAGTATCAGGTAATTGAAGCACAAAGGATTGAACTGTTCACATCAGCGGTGAACCGCTTCAGAAGACCACCAGGCTGCAATCCGATCTCGCCTTTTCGCGGTTCAGCCAACACCTCTCCACGACGGAGTGTGCAAAAAAAATGACCCCAACTCGTCATCACAAATGGCCGAACACCATCGCATCATCATCATCTCCTTTTTTTCGTTTCCGGAGTCGCATGCCGGCCACGCTTCTCCGTATCCTCCTAATCCGCGCCGGCATCGAACCCAATCCTGGACCTCCACGATGGCCTTGCCCAACATGCGGACGCAACGCATCTCACGGCTCCTTCCAATGCTCCAGCTGCCTAAACTGGACACACTACAAGCCGAAGTGCAGTCACCTCGCCAAAGTCTCTCTCTATGATCAGCAAACATACAGATGTCCTCCATGCAAAGCCGATTCCTCCAACCCAAAGTCGCCTCCTCAGCCTTTGCATCTTATCCGGTCCGCTCCGCCTCCCGCACGTTCCGCTCCGCCGCCTCCTATCCAATCATCTGCCACTCCAACTACGCAAAACGCTACCAGCAGCCCACAACAGCAACCATCTCACATGTCCATTCTACAATGGAATGCCAATGGCCTTGCCGGGAAAGCCTCCCAACTCTCCGACTTCATGCAGTCACACAACATCGAAGTCGCTGCCATACAGGAGACCAAATTCGGACCGAAAAGTAAAATCCCCAGCTTCCCTGGTTATGCTCTGATAAGGAAGGATCGCACATCCCTAGGCGGCGGCCTAGCCATGCTCATTCACCACAGTAACAACTTCACGGAAATAGACGTGACAAACACTCCCGGAGACATCACCACTGAAGTACAACAGGCACTAATCAAAACCGGAGACAGCGAGCTTCGAGTAACTAATATCTACATCCCGCCAACCAGCAGATGCCCCCAAGGATATCTTCCATCAATTGCCAATCTTCTCACCACGGACGACACCCTAATACTAGGAGATTTTAACGTCCACAACGATATGTGGTTCTCAGACATCGAAGACACTCATGGCCGAGGAGAACATCTCGCTGCAGAAATCACTAACTCAGACTTCGGCATCCTCAACGAGAATTCTCCCACCCGTCTCCCATCGTCTGGCTCTCCCTCCTCCCCAGACATATCCATCTGCTCCCCATCACGAATGGTCCGTTGAGACAGCCTTGCCCTCTGATCACCTCCCCATTCTCATCAACCTCGTCACCACCGCCAATCTTGCTCTCTCGACCAACCGCGGAACATTCACCAACCTAGCTAAGGCCAACTGGAAGAAGTTTGAAGACGAAACAGAATCCATACTCGCTGAAATGGATCTTTCCATGCGCCCTCATCTCAAGGTCACTCTACTCGAAAAATTCTTCAGACATGCGATAAACACCGCCTCCAAACACTACATCCCTTCAGGCAGACGGAAACAACCAATATCCGGTCTCTCCCAAAAAGCCAGGATTCTTATTGCAAAAAGAGATGATCTAAGAATACAAGACCCTCAATCTCCAGAGCTAGCCCCGCTCTGCTACGAAATAAACAAAATCATAGCACAAAACAAGCAAGACATATGGCGAGACAAAATCGAGGCAATCGATCCGAGAAGCACCAAAGGCGTAAAAGAACTCTGGTCCCTCATCCGTACACTAGAAGACAAACCCAGGCCAATCCCAAACATGGCCATATCCTTTGACAACCGTGGCACTCTCTCCAACAACATAGACATTAGCAATCAGCTCAACAGACAATTTACCACAATTCGCACACATGCCAGCGACAAACGAGCGAGGATAATCACAAGAAACATCCAGAAACGTTCCAAAGAAGATATTCCCACATTCTCTCAAGAAGAAGTTCGCATCGCACTGCTTAAGTCCAGAAAGTCCAAAGCCTTGGGACCCGACTCTATTTCCATCATACACCTACAGCATTTGGGACCAGTGGGACTCAGGTTCCTCACCAATCTTCTCAACACCTCCCTTGAACAGTGCTACATACCCGCCATTTGGAAAAAGTCAATCATCATCCCACTCCTCAAACCAGGAAAGTACCCAAAGCTTAGCAGCTCATACCGCCCCATCTCTCTTCTCTGTCCCACAGCCAAACTACTCGAACGCCTCTTACTTCCGTCTCTACAAGAAAATTTGGAGCCCGCCACCCATCAGCACGGCTTCAGAGCAAAGCACTCCACGACGACAGCCCTCCTCCAACTATCGACACACATCGCAAACGGCTTCAATCAAAAGAAGCCCTCGCACAGAACAGTACTCGTGGCACTCAATCTATCCAAAGCTTTTGACGCTGTCGACGTAAATACACTACTTGAATCTCTATACGAGTCAACCCTACCATCCGGCACCACCAGATGGCTCGCATCCTACCTCCGAGGCAGACAATCTCACACCCTATTCAGAGATAACCTGTCGAGAAGCCGAATCATACGTACCGGAGTGCCCCAAGAAAGCGTGATATCCCCGACTCTCTTCAATCTATACATGAGAGATCTTCCAAAGCCCCCGGAAGACATTCAAGTAGTCACATATGCGGACGATATAACTGTCTACGTTACTGGCCCTTGCCCCGGGGGTAATTACGACAGTCTGGTACACAAGATCGCTAACTACCTCCCCTCAGTCGAGAACTTCTTCAAGAACAGAAAACTAACTATATCAGCAGCAAAATCAACAGTCACACTGTTTACTCCATGGACGAAGCAGGCAAACGATCACCCTATCATTAAAACAAACAACACGCCCCTTCCGCTCAAAAAGAAGCCCAAAATCTTCGGAGTAACCTTCGACTCTATGCTAACCTTCGCCGAACACGCCAAGAAAGAACAAGGAAAAGTATCCAAAAGAAACAATCTACTCCGTGCACTCACGGGCAACACTTGGGGTCAACAAAAAGAAACCGTGATCAACACCTTCAAAGCAATCGGCCGCTCCGTCCTGAACTACGCTGCTCCAATCTGGACCCCCTACTCTCTCTAGCACTGGCTTCGAAAGACTACAGCGTACTCAAAACGCTGCTATGCGTACAGCAACTGGATGCCACCTAATGTCCTCCTCTGATCATCTACATCAAGAAACTCTCATGCTACCCATCAGAGATCACTGCAACATGCTGTCAAACCAATTCTATGCTGCGTGTCTGGACACAGCACACCCTACTCATTGGCTAACTCAACAACCACAACCACCACCACCCAGGGCGATGAAACCTACACTTCAAGATCTTTCCAACCACATCTCACAAAGTGGAATCTCTACGAAAGAACTACAAAAAGAAATCCACACTACGGCGGTCATCGAAGCCTTGAAGTCATACAAGCCTGATCCAATACTAGGAACATCACCCCCTCCGATAGCAGCCAATGAAAGACAACTACCAAGGGCAACACGCACAAGACTCAGCCAACTTCGCTCGGGTTACTGTAATCTTCTGAATGATTACAAAAACCGAATAGATCCGAATATTCCGAACAAATGTCCTGAATGCAGAGCGCAAGGCCACACAACTTAATTCATGCGCTATCATGCTCGAAACTCCCGACTCAATGCCATCCCTCAGAACTCTGGACCAACCCAGGAAAAATAGCCAAAGCGCTAAACCTCTAACGATGATGATGATGATCGTTTTAATTGTTTACTATGTAAACTGTGTTCGCCAGTGGCGAGTCGCCACAGATGACCTTTTCGCCCAAGGGGCCACAACAACAACAGAAGACCACAAATATCAAGTACCTCGGTTCTGCACTCTCCTGGGACACATAAACGAATGCAGCGTTGATGAAATGGAGAAGTTACAGGTGTCCTCTGCAATTGGAAGATCACAGATGGTATACGCAGAAAGATGTATAAGACAGCGATCCGCCCCGACCCACTTGTAGATTCGACTAGACCTGTCCTAAAACGCGTGAAACCGAGAACATTCTTCACACAAATGTTATCAAAATACTCCGCTGCAAACTAGGGCTGAAGCGCCTAGATTTTCTGCGTAGCACGATTGTGAGAGGGAGACTCGGCGTGGCTCTCATACAAGATAATATTCGAGTAGGGAGAGTTAGAAACGTGATGCGAAGGGAATCCGCCATTGCGAAACACGCTCTTGACATTCAAATTCCAGCAAAACACCTGTGAGGCAAACCGATGACAAGATATACGCTTCACCAAGACCTGCGCCTTGCAAGACTTCACTCGGAAGACGCAGCGGACTAATGTTTGTGGAGAGCTAGAAGCCGTACAGCGGACCCTACTACGACCTCGGCCGTGCGGGACGACGCTAAGATGAAGCGGAGGGGTTCAAAATAAAGTTATTCTCTTAGCTTATTTTTCATCAGTGGTCTCTCATAAAAAAAAATTATTACTGAAATAAAGTAGTGTTCACTTTTCTACCCTTGGAATAAAACAGGTTTCAAAAATATTATGACTTCACGTACGGGCAAGTTGAGAGGAAGAAGCATTGCAAATATCAGTAGAAGATTCAGTTCCAGTCCTTACTCGAAAAATTTAGAATGAAAAAAGAGAAGACAAAGTGAAATAAAAACAAAAAAAGAGAGATAAAAATGATGGAAAAGAAAAAAAGAAAAGAGAGAAAAAAGGAAGAAAAGAAGAAAAAGACGCGTCAACGCAAATAAGGTTTATATATCTCTCCTAGACATTACAATTTTTTTCTGCACGTGTGACTAAAATACATTAGTTTCTTTAGTTTTCAACTATCGTTAAAAAGGCGAGGAGCCAAAGATATTATGATTTCAGAGACAGGAAAGACAAGAGGGAAAAGCGGTGGCCAGAATTGAATTTGAATTGAATTTTTTATTACGCGAAGCGTTTTACAACATCGCGTGGATATAATTTCGGCAAAGTCTGGGAGATGACATAGGGCTCAAGGGGAAATGAGAAAAATAGATTTTCAGAGACGCAATTCAATGTTATTTCTTCGGAGAAATTTGAGAACGGAAAGAAAAGGAGTAGAAATATTCATCACATAACAGCCGATCTGGAGGACGAAATAAGTTTATGTGGGATGATTAGGAGAATAGAGAATTAATGCATGGCAGCCGCTCAGGAGGACGAGTGAAGGGGAGAATGATCGTATATATTTTAGGACCATGGACGACACCGGAACGTCTCTTCTCCCAACAGCCTCCGACAACTCATTCGTGCGCTAATGCAACAAAAGGTCGCTTCTCGTTGTCGGAGCAGATCAATCAAAGGTTGAAACAAGGAACTGTTAATCACTTTCGGGTGGTTTCAACTATCCTTTCTCAACGCGGGATTTGCCACTCCACTCGCCCCAACGTGCTTTGCGATGTAATCTCGCCATGCAAAGGAACTCGTATATCATCATATAGCGAGGGACGATGACATCACGGTAGTCGTGTAGGCCGCAAACCTGGGTTCGAAGCAGTCGTGAAGACGGGGCACTTAGGAAAAAGAACGTCGACTTTCCGTCGAATTCGAATTTAAAATCGCATCAGCGTAACCAAGCATTTCTAAACAACAGCACCCCCCGTCTATCGAAAGTGGTCGTCTGACGGGGGGTGCAACAGGAATAAAGAATGAATAGCATCAGCAAATCAATAACCTTTTGTACATTTGAAGTTCGATCCATTTCATGTTACTTTATATTTCTTTCCTGTGAAGTTTTGTATAAAAGGAAAGAAGTGTGAAGTTCTCGAGTGGTGAGGAGACTCCAGTCCCCGATACGTGGCATCTGATTTGGAGCAACATTGGCATGGAGCAGTTGCATGACGTGCAGATCATCTTCAATGTTGGCCTCAGAGAAAGCACTCGCTTCCTCGCCTTTGGCCTTCCCGAATGGTCCCATGCTATGAACAAGACTTCTTTTTTTCTCGAAACTATGAAATTTATTCTAATCACAAAACGTTAAAAGGTGAATGAAGTGAATATTCAAATGCATCTTTTGAAGGCAGTGACGCCTGGTTACAAAACTTTTCAGAAGATTGGAGATCTATGTAAATGTTCGCTTGCGATTTTTCGCTCAGGTCACTTGTGAAAAAAAAACAAACGTGAGGAAATTAAATGGCCTTGGTCTAGTCTTCCATCTCATGTACATTAATAAGCCTGACGACCGACACTACCGAAACCTTGCGTTTTTTTTCCTCTCAAACACAAACTCCAAAAAATGGTGTCTTCTTTTGGATACTCAATGAATATCTCATCTAGTAATTTGTTGAGTCGACAGTGTATGTAGTCGACCTCAAATTGAAGTCAATCGCATCCGAGGTTGTCTTCGGCATGCAGTAACACCGAGAATTGGTTCTTTTGAGCCAGATGCTTCCGGAGGTAATTGATTTTTTTGCATTTCAAGGACTGTTATCCTTCACCACGTTAAAAAATCAGATAGGATGAAGCTTTGGAAAGTCGCGGGCAGAGGTTTTCGGGTACCAAGTGTTTATTTCGGGTACTAACACCTCATGATTGTCCCAAATAATTAAACCAATTGTTACACTTTACTCTTGATCTCTGTAAAACCTTCTGCCCTTCTTCCAAAAAACCAGCATTTGTGATGTGCTGTCCACCGGTTTTTCGAATACCTAGTAATGAAACTTTGATTGGCTGTTTAACTTTGTACTAAGAAGGTTTTTTTACCGTTTTGAAGTAGCATCTTCTTTCGCATTCTCACCCCAGTTTCACATTGTTCAATCATCATCCTTTGTCTTTCTTGCTCTTGCTCAACGGTTAATCTCATCCATTTACTTATCAACAAGTTTATTCGAAGAAAATGTCGATAACAGAAACAACCAATAATAGTAATACGCTTAGACAGACTCTCGGACTCTTCTCCCATCAGCGCCAACTGTGGCCACAACTTGTGTCACCGTGTACCTGAATTCAAGTGATACATGATTTGACACGAATTTGGGCAGTACGCCGCGCAAACCAAATCCGGCCAAGATCTGCTCTCTGTCCTCTTTTTTTTAACGGAAAATTTTTCGACCGTCTCGGGAGTAGAAAATATGTGTGATTTGTGAAGGTAAATATCATGTATGTTCGAGGTTGTCTTGTGTGGCAACACCTCAAACTTGGGTAATTAAACCTTTATCATTTGAACATCTTCAAACGAGAAATAAATTGAAAGAAATAATTAAGGACAGAAATTATTCTTCTTTAAATAGAACTATGAGCGTGGGAAATATCATGATCGTGTGAATTAAATCAAAAGCGGGAATGTATCCTTTTAGCAACGAGATGAATCATGTGTGAATTAAATCAAAAGCGGAAATACATCCTTTTAGCAACGAGATGAATCATGTGTGAATCAAATCAACAGAGGAAATACATATTTTTTTTAGCTACATTTAGACATAGCTAAGAGGTTAGCTACACTCCCTAAGACAAGAAAAATATATGTTGGTTATAATAATATTTTTTTTTGTAAAAACATGTGTCTAATCAGATTATCAAACTTGAATTGTGCCGATCAATATGCATGTTATAATTTCTGAAACTTGACGAGAAAAGCGAAAATTATATTGTCAATAATTCCTACGGAACCTCCTATGAGAAACGCTTTTTTTGTTTTACTGAGTATATATAATCTTTACCCCTTTTGAGGGGATTCTTACTGAGTATATATAATCGATACATTTTTTGACGATCACCATGCATAGTAGTATTACAACTATTATCATAACAAGGAATGATTGTATCAGGTTATACAAATTATTCCAAATTTTACTTAGAAAATTTTCACTAGCGGGTGAATATTTCGTATTCGGAATTGTGAACACATTACTTGAAGCAAAATTCTCTACGTAAAAAAGTGATCCATTGAGTGATACAGGAACGCTTTCTCCAGGACAAATTACAAAGCAATTTATATTTATTGAGGATCGGTTGAAAAATAATTGTATTTCGTTGATTTCCTCCTCTGGTGTACAAATAACGCTATTCTCTTGATTTTTAATTTTTTAAAATTTAATTTAAACGCTATATCAAGATCAACAAGCCACATCGGGGATATAACATCATCGATTATGGGATCTGTAGCGGCATGATACGACTGCACTCCTCAGCGTTCTCTGCCTTTCTTAGGAATTGGGGACCAACGGCTTTGACAAAGTCGTCCCTCCATCTCATAGCAGGGCAACCTTTCGTTCGCTTTGGCCCACGCGGGTGCCACTCTAGAACAGCCCGCGCCCACCGACTGGGGTCGAGCCTCGCAATTCGGCCTACCCAACGCCACCTCCTTTCACGGCAGATTCTGACCACGTCCTTTATGCCCGTCTGACCGCGCACCCACTCGTTAGTCCGCCTGTCGAGTAACGAGCACCCCAGCATAGAGCGCTCCCATCTACGCTGCGCACCAGCCAATTTGTTCTCAAGTCTTTTTGAAAGGGTCCAGGTCTCCGAGGCATAGATTAGAGCGGGCAAGACAGCACCTTCGAAAAGGCGCCTCTTATTATTTATTTATTTATTACATGTTGTTCATATAATATACAATGATAGTACACAAACATCATGTGGGTTATAGTGATTCCAACAAGTTGGAAGATAATAAGCATTAAAGGAACAAACCAAACATTAGATCATAAACATTACAACTGAACACATGAACACATTGAGCGGAACAATATTATAAATACTAAACACTTGAATTTGATTCAGTAAACAGACGAGCAGATCTTATTGCGAATGAATTTATACGACAAATTGTTTTCGGGGCACGAAAATGTAATTTGAAGTTAGATCCACGTGTCGCGGATTGTCTTAAATTATAGAAATGGGGTTTTCTGTCTGAAAGAGTTGTTTTTCCCCCTATTAGTTTTAAAAGTAAACTCAAATCGTTCGATTCTCTTATGCTTTCCAATGAAAGAAGGCCTAATTTTTTGTTTCTAATTTGACTGTTTGGCATGTTTATGTAATCAGTACCAAAGCAGCGATAGAAAACTCGGCGAGTGAAAAAGTTTTGGACGTTTTCCAATTTTCTAATATCTTTAACGAAATGGGGGGAATAGACAGTGGTACAATGTTGAAGAATAGATTTGATATAAATGTTATAGGCATCAATGAGCACTTTCGTGCTCTTACTTTTGAGAACTTTTAGAATGAGATAGCATTTACGTTTGGCTTTCGATGCGATTATAGAGCAATGAGAAGAAAAGGTTAATCTATTATCTACAATGAAACCTAAATCACGGATCTCATGACAATATTCAAGGTTGGATCCGTTCAATGAGTAAGGATAACGGTAATTGCCAAGCTTTTGACCAATCAAGAACAGAATCTATAGCGTTTTGCAAAGGAGTATGAGAGTCATTAGAAGACAAGTGCTTATATACTTTCATATCGTCGGCGAAGACCTTTATTTTACAAGAAGAAGAGGAAATTTTAGAAACAATATCTGAAGTGAAAATGATGAAAAGTAATGGGCCGAGAACACTGCCCTGAGGGACTCCACTGCACACAGTGAAGCTATCGGAAAGTGCGTCTCTAACCCTAACTTGATAGGTTCTGTTACTTAAGTATTCTTCTATCCAAGAAACTATCTTAATTGGAAATTGATATTCTTTCAGTTTATGGATAAGTTTAATATGAGAAACTTTATCAAAAGCCTTTTCAAAATCGAAGTAAATTATATCTGTAAATTTCTTCTTATCAATCTCTGATGTACATTCGTCTAGAAATAAGAGCATAAGTTGTTCTATGGATCTCTTGCGACGGAAGCCATACTGGTCATCATGAAGAATATCATTTCTTTTACAGTGATTATCAATTTCTTTAGATAGAATTTTTTCGAATATACGACAGAAGAGAGAAGTTATACTAATTGGGCGATAATTAGATGGGCTGTTGAAAGGGGGCTTCTTTTTGACTGGAGTCACTATAGAGTGTTTCCATCTTTGGGGGATCTGAGCCTTCTGATAGGAGTCGTTATATATGATTTCAAGAGGGATGGATAAAGGTACGGCAATCTTTTTTATAAAGAGCATGTTTAAATTATCTGGAGTACTACAAGAGGAGATTGGATACTTTTCAATTAGATCACAGATTTCATGACGTTTAAATAATGGTGTTTCTGGATCCAATATTATTTTGATAGGAGAGGGTTCAAAAGGAGGAAGTATTCCATTATCTTTAGTAAAACATTTCTGAAATGTTCTAGCAAGAAGATTAGCTTTTTCTAAATCTTTAGTCATAGTAATACCGAGCTCATCTAGTAATATATCAACACCATTCTGCTTCTCTGTGGTGTTTGTTCTAATGAATTTGAAAAACAAGTTTTTGTTCTTGCTATTCACAATAAATTTTTCAAGGCTACCATTAAATTTATCTACATACTTCTTGCACTTTTTACTAGCTCTAACATATAACTCATAATCTCTTGAGAGACATTGGGACCATTCTTGCCGCGAACAGGCTACGGTATCTATTGAAAGTGAAATTTGCGGACCGGATTCTCCTATCAACTTCAACCGTGAAACGGCTGTCATCGAGGGAGACATCCTGCCCTAAATACACGCATCTGTTCACCACACGAACCTTGGTACCCCTGATGGTTACATCTCTACACATAGGGTTGGTCGAGATTGCCACAGTTTTCGAAGGATTGAGTGACAAACCGACTTTTCCCAGTGCGACAATAAGCTGATCAACCATAGATTGAATCTGCCTACTGTCGTGACTGATGAGAACTGCATCATCAGCGTACAGTAAGTGATTTAAGTACCTCCCATTAACATTGATCCCTTTCCCGCACCAGTTGAGAGACTTGAAAGCTTCTTCAAGAGCAGCAGTGAAAAGACGCGGAGGCAGACAGTCTTCTTGTCTAACTCCCCTGCCAATCTCTATCGGAACCTCCTTGCCATTGACCACTAGAGAGTTGAAGCTCTCTTTTCCCAACCGATATAGGCAGTTCACAAGTTTAGGATGCACCCTTTGGGCTTGAAGGGACTCGTACACCACTCTGGAGTGCACACTATCAAACGCTTTTTGAATGTCCAAAAACAATAAGCACAGTGGTAGCCGATACTCCTTGCAGTTGGAAATGATGAGATTTAGCGTGAAGATGCCATCCAGAGCTGAATACTGAGAATGAAAACCCATCTGGTTCGTGCTTCTTTCTGGGTCAATAATTTGAGCCACTTTCCGGTTAAGAACCCCGTGAAGGTTTTTTGAACCACCGGTAAAAGAGTGATAGGCCTATAGTTTTTTGTGAGAGTGGAATCTCCTCCTTTTGGCAGAAGTATGATGTGGCCATTCCCAAATCCTGATGGAATTTGTCCCTCCAGACATCTATTAAAGATGCTTTTTAGGGCAGGAGTGAGAATGTCCGCACCACAGCGAAGCATTTCCCTAGTGATTCCGTCCTTCCCTGGAGATTTACCAGAAGTTAGACACCGGAGTGAAGCGAACACCTCATCGTTTTGGATGGGCATCCACTCCTCCTCAGTGTACAACTCGGTATACCCATCACCACTATCACCCCGATAAAGTTTTAAATTTAAATCTTTATTATCACCGAAGGGTAACTTGTTGAGTTACCGCTTATACGGTGTATAAAATTGGTCAGGAAGAACGGGATAAAATCTTGGCATTTGGGGATCCACTCTTCAATCCGTTTTAAGGTAATCCGGTAGGTCGACGACTGTGAGAAGGTTCAGTTCTTCTAGAATCTTTGCGAACTCTCGAAGCTCAGTGATGTGGTTCTGAGTATCTGCGATTCTGTTCCATAAACCGATAGCTCTTCTAAAATAGAAATTAGAGTGCTTATAATGATTTATCTGCACTAAAGTTAACCGGGAAGTCCTATCGGAGGTACGAAGATTTGTTTCCGTTCTAAGAATCATTTGGTTTTTGCATATATGACAGTCTATTTTTCCAAATAGTAACCGAAAAACAATAAATAAATCGAAGCGGGCTCTAAGTTCTACAAGCGAATCTAAATTGAATAGCTTGAGACGTTGGGGATAATTTAGATTAGGGTTATTGCAGCGAGATAGCGCCCTCTTTGTAAAGATCCTTTGTGGAAACTCCAGTCTTCTTGAACAATTACTGCGAGAAATTGGTGAAAAAATTGTGGTTCCGTATTCTAGAAGAGGCCTGATATATGTGGTATACACAGTTTTGTAACCGTTCAAATCTAGGCATCGAAAAACTTTAAAAACTTGAGCGATTCGACTCAAACTTCTGGCACGTATGACTTCAATGTGCTGTTTAAAAGTGAGCTTACGATCTATAAAAATGCCTAAGTCTCTTACTAACTCTACATCCTTAATTTTTGTATTATCTATGTAGTAGTTCTGTTGAGATTGCCCTAAGTGAAGGCAGCTTATTTTATTAACTGCAAGTGGTAAACTGAATTTACATGACCAATTGCAAATTTCATTGATAGCTAATTGTAAACGACCTGGATCGTGACTATAAATTTTCAAATCGTCCGCGAATAAGGAAAATTTTACTGGGTCAGTTATACAGCTTTCGATATCGTTAATAAAGCAAAGAAAGAGTAGGGGCCCTAAGACTGTACCTTGCGGTACACCGCTTAGTACAGGGAAATAATCCGAGAAAGTGTTATTTATACGTACCCTGAACAATCTATTCTCAAGAAAACAAGCGATCCATTTTATAAAACTTGAAGGAATTCCTATTTGGTGAAGCTTTGCAATTAGCTTAGAATGAGAAACCTTATCAAAAGCTCTTGAGAAATCGAAATAAATCACATCTAGTTCTTGATTCTTCTTCAGAGATATTTTTAACTCACTGATTGATTTTAAAAGCTGAATCTCACAACTTCTTCTAGAAATAAAACCATATTGAAATTTAGAAAATATGCTTCTGTATTGTAGTCTTATATGATTAGCTACTATACTTTCAAAAACGCGGCAAATTGGAGAAGTTATGGTAACAGGCCCATAGTTACTACAATTAGACCTGTCCCCAGAGCTTTTGAAAATTGGAATGACTTCTCCTAATTTCCATTGAGTTGAAATAGAGCAGCTTATAAATGATTCTTCAAATAGAATCGACAAAGGTAATGCTAAAGCGAGAGCACATTTTTTCAAAAGATATTGGTTGATGCCTTCGGAGAACTGGGTAAACTTATTAGGTAATTTCTTAAGAACATTATATATGATATGCGGAGAAAAGCCTAGAGAGTCTGTTGATAAAGAAATAGGGTAGCTCACCGGATTTTTATTAGTGTTCTCCTCAATTGTGTAGTTTTTTGAGAACTCATTGGCGAAAAGAAAAGTTTTCATTGTAGTATCAGAAACATAAGCATCCCCATTTTTGATTAAAGGAAGACTACTTTTAGGTTTCAACTTCATTTTCACCCAGCGATGAATACCTCTAGGAGAATCTATGACCTTTCTTTCACAGCTACTCAGTTTTTCAGTTTGAGTAGTTTTTATAAGTTGCTTAATGTTTTTATAATCCGAAGAGAAAGAAGGGTTAGAATGCCTAGTTTGCCATATTTTCTTCTTCTTCTTAAAAAGTTTGCGGACTTTTTTTAGGACATGTTCTAATTTTAGTGGAGCGCTTTCTGAGAGGACAGAATTCGCGAATCCCATCATGTATTACATTCAAGAAAAAGTCATATTTAGCCTGAGCGCTCGATATGTTGGACATGATTGGTACCCAGGGTATACTGTCAAGATATAAATTCATAGACTCAAAGTTACCATTTCTGAAATCCACATAAACTTCGGAGTAATTGACATCTGAATCATAAGTTTCAATATCGCTACCTGAGGCCTTAAGATCAATGTTAATGGTAATGTGGTCAGAGTTTAAAAGTGGAGGTGATGAATCTACTTTTACTATATTCTCTTCTTGGTCCGTCAATATGATATCTAGTAGAGAATTTGTGCCATTGTTATTTAGTCTAGGCGGAAAAGTAACTAATTGAGATAAAGATTTGGATGCTATAAAATCGGTGAAAAATGCTTCAGCTTCACTACGAGTTACAGCTAACTGAAACCAGTCCATATTCGGTAAGTTTGTATCGCCTAGAATTATGTTGTTATTTGCTAACATATTCATGCTTATAGCATGCAAAGTTTCCTGAAATTTCATTTCTTTATTCCAAGCACATGAGATATCATGAAAACACAAACAAGAACAAAGTTAAATGCATGGACTTTCTTCTAAGTGGCGGTGTTTAGGGCTTGCGGTATAGATGAAAAAAGGGGGGGGGAGGGTGATATACTTAAAATCGACAATTATATTAGTCATGAACGAAAGGTTTAGGTAATATCTTTTCAGTAGGCAGAGATAATAATTGTTTTTTGAAACTAGCAGTATTAGGTGTACTGACGATCTCAAAAGGTAATGAATTCCATACTGATAGCTGGCGAGAAACACATGTAGAAATAGAACATTTGCTAATATTATGAGGTGTTTTTAGCCTGAGCTCATGAGAATGGCGAGAAAATCTCTGTACTGCAGACAACTGAAACAAGTTCATAGTTTCAAGTTCACATTTTTTGTGGACACATTTATGAATAAATAAAAGGTCAGATATAGCACGACGATATTCAAGAGTTTCTAGGCCTAACATGGAGATTCTTTGTGAATAGGGAAGTCTGGAATGGCCAGATCTTGCTAGGATTCTTCTCGTAAACGACCGCTGAACTTTTTCAATAGATTTTACTAAGCCGGGGGATGAGGGATTCCATAACTCACTAGCGTATTCAAGAACAGGTCTGACATAAATTTTAAAAGCTGAAGTTAAAAGAGGCGGACATGGTGACTTGAAGGCTTTTAACACCATGTTAACAAGAGCAGAGCCTTTTTTACATTTGTCTTCAACATGATTACGATAAGAGAAACGATCACATATGATTACACCAAGATCTTTGGCAACTCTACCAACTACTAGAGGTTGACTGTTCATGTAATAGACGCTGCGAGAATTGGATGATCCGAGATGAAGTACATTACACTTAGATATGGATAGGGACAAATTCCACTCTAGGCACCAATCGGTTATACGATTCAAAGCTAGTTGGATATAATTACAAGAGGTAGCGCGTCCCATTATCTTTATATCATCGGCGAATAAGCAAAATTTGATAGAATCGGGGATAGCTTCTTTAACAGAGTCGATGTACAACAAGAATAACAACGGGCCTAAAGATGAT
Source organism: Allodiplogaster pararmata (assembly GCA_964056735.1). Lineage (NCBI taxonomy): Eukaryota > Metazoa > Nematoda > Chromadorea > Rhabditida > Diplogasteridae > Allodiplogaster > Allodiplogaster pararmata. Next base: position 33,199,579 of record OZ057403.1, read on the forward strand.
CCTTGAGGTATACCTGATATTACGGGAATTGGGTCAGATAGACTATTATCGATCATAACTGTTTGTGAGCGGCCAACAAGATGTTTCTTTTGTGAGCGGCCTCGAGTTCCCTGTTCCTTTGTTTCTAGTTTTTCAGAAGATGGTATTGAATGCGTTTCTGTTAATGTTCTTCAAAGTTCATCTAGATCAGGAAAGTTAAGATGTATTTGTGTCTATCGATCTCCTTGTTCTCCCACTGCTTCTTTAGAAAAGTTATTGAACTACTTTGAATGTGAGCTGAACAATCCAAATGCTTCTGATAAGATCCCTGTAATGATTACTGGTGACTTCAATTTTCCGTATATCGACTGGTGTAAGCAAATATCCAACAGAAACGGTCAACATGAAATGTTTCTTGAATATATGAATGATAATTTCTTCACCCAATATGTATGTTCTCCAACTAGGAATGATAATATTCTCGATTTAGTATTTTCCAATGTGAATATTGTGTCTGACTGTAATGTAATCGGTCGATTCAATGCTAGTGACCATCACGGAGTTTCATTTAGTTTATCATTATCTGCAACTATTTCAAAATCTTCCCATTCTATTAAGCTGTTTTCTAAAGCAAATTGGCCTGCTATTGAGTATGAAATAGCTATGCAAGATTGGACTCAAATATTTGGCTTGTTAGATGTCGAATCAGCTAATAATTATCTTGTCTCTTTCATTAACTCTCTAATTGATAAGTTTGTCCCAACTGTAGATCCTAGAGACGATTTATCCCGCTATCCTTCAAATCTACGTAAGATGTTCGTTAAATTACAACGAATTTCTCGAAATGCCCCGTATTCGGATTACTGTATTAGAAAAACGTCCGAGTTTGATCAAAAGCTCAAAGAATTCGAAATTAAAAGAGAATCTCAACTGATATTACGAGGTAATCAGAAATCATTTTTCGCGGCTTGTAGGAGCCGTTTGAGTACAGCCAATAATGCTATTCCCGCTTTGATCGATAGTGATTTAAATGAAAAATTTTCCCCATCAGAGAAAGCTGATGAGTTCTCTCGCTATTTCTCGTCCGTATTTTCTGTACCTCTTCAATGTCCATTACCTGAAATTAAATTACCAATCGTTACTGAGCCGTTCAATTTTGATTATATAACCGAAGATATGGTAATACGAGCATTATCTTCTCTTGAATCTAAGTGTAACACGTCCCCTGATTCTATTCCTAATATTGTATTGAAAAAATGTCGCTTTGCCCTGATTAAACCATTATGTATCCTATTCAATAATAGCCTTCTTACTGGCTCTGTTCCCCTACTATGGAAGAGATCTATAGTAAAACCAGTACACAAGAGCAATTCCCGGAATCTAGTTACCAATTACAGACCTATTTCTCTATGCTGTTCCTTATCAAAAGTTATGGAGAAAATTATTGTTAAGGAAGTATCTTAGAAATGTTTCTTTTGTCGTATTATGGGGGTCTGTACAGTAGAAAAAAATCTGTAGTTCGAATTTTTACCCAGACTTAGGTCTATACAAAGAATTTCGATATCTTTATTAAAGGATGTATCAATGTTGACACGTTTCAACATAAGACTCTTTTTAAATATCACAAGAAGACCTCCGCCTTTTTTGTTATTACGGCGGTCCTGACGATAAAAAGGATGGTCGAGAAATGAGTCGGAAAAACAGTCGTTAAGCCAGGTTTCGACAAAGAAACCAACGCTTATATCTTCTAGTTCTATGTAATTAAAAAGTTCGTTTAATTTTCTTAAGCTGTTGATACTTCTAACGTTACTAAGCAAGCATTTCAGATAATTTTTGTCAGCTTTCTTAAGATCAGGAGGGCTTACATGTGTTTTCTGTGTGTTAGAGAAAGAGTGAATCAATTTGTCCAAGCGGTCAGCTAAAAAAGGGGGTAGGAGGATTCACTGGTGAAAACGATGGAGTCTTCCCACCTTCTATGGTGCGAGGATTTTTCCTCTGATATATACACAAATCTCTATACGCAAATCGGTAGCAACCAACGTACGTGTTCATTTCGAGTACTTTTCTTCTCATTTCCGACTGTAACTCCAATTCCAGCATGGTCATGTCTCGACGACAGAAAGGTCGACGCTTTCCATTGAACTTCTTATTTACAGAGGACTCGGAAATGACTAAATCGAAAGTCGAGTGGAGGCAGTCCCTCGCTCGGCTGTTTTTAACCTCAAATTTGAGAACACGAGTTCTGTTCTCCTTTTTAGCTCCATGACGCCATATTTTTGAGATCGTATCTGCTCTAATCCCACCTACTTCAAGAACTTTCTCTACAAAAAGCTGATCATCTTTTTCGTCATCACTTTCTGAGAGTCTTTCAATGACGACAACACCATTTTTTTTGATAGGAGTAGGAAGTGAAAACAGATGACTAGCCCGGGCATAGAGATGACTCCAGTCTAGTTCAGGAGGGCATGAGGACGGCGCCAGAGGAGTGATCTGGTTAGGTTGTGGAAAAGGAGCACTCGGGGTTCTGGTCAGAGGAGCATTAGAAACTGGATTTGAAACTGAATCGGTGTCTTTATTTTTAGCTATTGAAAGAACAGAATCGAGTTTTTTTCCTAAACTCATAAGTTGTCCCTCTAATTCGATAACTCGTTTCTTCAACGAATCGTTTTCTGCTCTAAGAGGTTGCATAAGTGCCTCTAGTGAACCTGAGAATATTTCTTTAAAAGAAGAAGTAACTGACTCAACGATGCTTTTTGTGAGATCTTCTTTAAATTGAGAGCTCATGGTAGATCTCGAAGGTTCTTCTTCCTCATGCGATTCTTTTGGAGAAACTTTTGAAGCTTTTTTCGGAGCCATGCGTCTTCTTTTTTTTGATTCTACGAACACCCACTAACGGCCTTTTTGTCCATCTGTAGGGATAGCTGATACATGCAGGTGGCAGAATAGTATGAGGCGGATCAGCTATATGCAGATAGGATGGAACCTTCGCGGGCTGATATCCGGAAAGGTTCCCAGCTGAGAGTGGGTGTCAGACGAATGAAAATTGAGAGAATAGAAGAGAGCAACCGATTTCCGTGTGGCGAAGAAATGAGAATGTTCATTGTAAAAGTTGTAAAAGTTCATTGTAAAAGTCCTGGAACACCCTCATAACCTGAGTCTGCTGACAAACAATTTGACCACCTGAATCCTTGATCCGAGTAATCAACGGCCTGGCCACACTCTGGGATTGGACCGCTCTTTTCCATCCCCGCCCCACCCGCACCGCCTCACCAACCGTCTTGTTGGATCGCTCCACTCTATCATCCCTCCAACTTTGCCGTAAGGCTCGGTTGGTCAGGACCCATTGCACTCGCGAGACTCCTATGCCATTCGTTTTTATTCGGCGTCTTTCTTGTAAGAGTCTTTGGGTACGTTGAGAAAAACGCTGCGCTGCTGGAACAATCTCAGCAGCGCGACTAATGGCATTTATTAGCGTGCAATAGGGAGGGTTGGAGTCAACCGCTTCCATCTCTCTCTCTAGTGCATAATGATATGGGACGATTGAGTGGACGATTCATTTTGAAGTTTACACGACCAGTGAACTGGCGGGGCAGTGGATTGGCTGGGATTCTGACCACAGCTATAAGAAGCCTATGATCAGAGACAAAATCAAAACAATTCGTAACACCGACATTGAGGACTTGAAGCCCTTTTGGGTAGATGAAAAATTTGATTTCGTTACGAACCGTTCCATTCGGCCCCTCCCATGTGTATTTGCGCCCAGGTCGTTTTTTTGAAGAAGGTATTACCCAGACTTAAACCATACGTGTCACAGAAATTAACCACCATTTGCCCCTTGGAATTTCTGGCCCCAACGCCATAGTTCCCCACGCTAGTCTCGGAACCCTGTCTTGAGCCGACCTTACTGTTAAAGTCACCCAAAATTACCCTGTGGACTTTTTTGAACAACCTAGACTGCAGCACAGGTGCGACAAAAGCCGCCTCCAAGTCCATGAGGAACTCGTCAAACTCGACCTGCGGGCGAGACGAAGCGGGCGCGTAAACAGAAAACAGACGCAACAGAACGTGGCCCATCTTTAGGTCAAGGTAGGCTATGCGCGGGGAGACCGGAACGAAACGGACCACAGACAATGTACACGCGCTGCCTAGAATTAAACCCACGCCTGCTGTGCGACTATCAGTACGCCCCGTATGATAAAAGGTCCGACCTGTTCTCAGCGTCATGGTTCCCTCCTCCTTTCTTCGTACTTCTTGCACTGCCAATACATCGATTGGCCTTCCGTCGAGTGCCTCCTCCAATTCGTCCAACCTCTTCTGGTGTACAAATAACCCTATTATCTTGATGACCATCGCAAATGAGTTTGGCAAGCAAGCAGCGAGGTTGATGAGCTTCTGCAAGTTATCGTCGTCATTGCCCCAGAAAGACAGTCGTAACAGCCGTTCAAAGACGTCGCGGAAACTTGGCATTGATCCTTCGATGACCAAGTCTTTACCTTAAAACTGCTCACTGTTATTTGTATCTCAACAGCGCTACCAAAGGCTTATTGAAGAAGTACTTCTCCGTTTTCAACGAACGTAAGAAAATTCTTTGATTTGATTGGTAGTAAATGATTGTAGTATTGGTCGAGATCACCGTCTGGACACGTGCAAAAGAAATAGGGTAGCTCACCGGATTTTTATTAGTGTTCTCCTCAATTGTGTAGTTTTTTGAGAACTCATTGGCGAAAAGAAAAGTTTTCATTGTAGTATCAGAAACATAAGCATCCCCATTTTTGATTAAAGGAAGACTACTTTTAGGTTTCAACTTCATTTTCACCCAGCGATGAATACCTCTAGGAGAATCTATGACCTTTCTTTCACAGCTACTCAGTTTTTCAGTTTGAGTAGTTTTTATAAGTTGCTTAATGTTTTTATAATCCGAAGAGAAAGAAGGGTTAGAATGCCTAGTTTGCCATATTTTCTTCTTCTTCTTAAAAAGTTTGCGGACTTTTTTTAGGACATGTTCTAATTTTAGTGGAGCGCTTTCTGAGAGGACAGAATTCGCGAATCCCATCATGTATTACATTCAAGAAAAAGTCATATTTAGCCTGAGCGCTCGATATGTTGGACATGATTGGTACCCAGGGTATACTGTCAAGATATAAATTCATAGACTCAAAGTTACCATTTCTGAAATCCACATAAACTTCGGAGTAATTGACATCTGAATCATAAGTTTCAATATCGCTACCTGAGGCCTTAAGATCAATGTTAATGGTAATGTGGTCAGAGTTTAAAAGTGGAGGTGATGAATCTACTTTTACTATATTCTCTTCTTGGTCCGTCAATATGATATCTAGTAGAGAATTTGTGCCATTGTTATTTAGTCTAGGCGGAAAAGTAACTAATTGAGATAAAGATTTGGATGCTATAAAATCGGTGAAAAATGCTTCAGCTTCACTACGAGTTACAGCTAACTGAAACCAGTCCATATTCGGTAAGTTTGTATCGCCTAGAATTATGTTGTTATTTGCTAACATATTCATGCTTATAGCATGCAAAGTTTCCTGAAATGTTTCTTTTGTCGTATTATGGGGGTCTGTACAGTAGAAAAAAATCTGTAGTTCGAATTTTTACCCAGACTTAGGTCTATACAAAGAATTTCGATATCTTTATTAAAGGATGTATCAATGTTGACACGTTTCAACATAAGACTCTTTTTAAATATCACAAGAAGACCTCCGCCTTTTTTGTTATTACGGCGGTCCTGACGATAAAAAGGATGGTCGAGAAATGAGTCGGAAAAACAGTCGTTAAGCCAGGTTTCGACAAAGAAACCAACGCTTATATCTTCTAGTTCTATGTAATTAAAAAGTTCGTTTAATTTTCTTAAGCTGTTGATACTTCTAACGTTACTAAGCAAGCATTTCAGATAATTTTTGTCAGCTTTCTTAAGATCAGGAGGGCTTACATGTGTTTTCTGTGTGTTAGAGAAAGAGTGAATCAATTTGTCCAAGCGGTCAGCTAAAAAAGGGGGTAGGAGGATTCACTGGTGAAAACGATGGAGTCTTCCCACCTTCTATGGTGCGAGGATTTTTCCTCTGATATATACACAAATCTCTATACGCAAATCGGTAGCAACCAACGTACGTGTTCATTTCGAGTACTTTTCTTCTCATTTCCGACTGTAACTCCAATTCCAGCATGGTCATGTCTCGACGACAGAAAGGTCGACGCTTTCCATTGAACTTCTTATTTACAGAGGACTCGGAAATGACTAAATCGAAAGTCGAGTGGAGGCAGTCCCTCGCTCGGCTGTTTTTAACCTCAAATTTGAGAACACGAGTTCTGTTCTCCTTTTTAGCTCCATGACGCCATATTTTTGAGATCGTATCTGCTCTAATCCCACCTACTTCAAGAACTTTCTCTACAAAAAGCTGATCATCTTTTTCGTCATCACTTTCTGAGAGTCTTTCAATGACGACAACACCATTTTTTTTGATAGGAGTAGGAAGTGAAAACAGATGACTAGCCCGGGCATAGAGATGACTCCAGTCTAGTTCAGGAGGGCATGAGGACGGCGCCAGAGGAGTGATCTGGTTAGGTTGTGGAAAAGGAGCACTCGGGGTTCTGGTCAGAGGAGCATTAGAAACTGGATTTGAAACTGAATCGGTGTCTTTATTTTTAGCTATTGAAAGAACAGAATCGAGTTTTTTTCCTAAACTCATAAGTTGTCCCTCTAATTCGATAACTCGTTTCTTCAACGAATCGTTTTCTGCTCTAAGAGGTTGCATAAGTGCCTCTAGTGAACCTGAGAATATTTCTTTAAAAGAAGAAGTAACTGACTCAACGATGCTTTTTGTGAGATCTTCTTTAAATTGAGAGCTCATGGTAGATCTCGAAGGTTCTTCTTCCTCATGCGATTCTTTTGGAGAAACTTTTGAAGCTTTTTTCGGAGCCATGCGTCTTCTTTTTTTTGATTCTACGAACACCCACTAACGGCCTTTTTGTCCATCTGTAGGGATAGCTGATACATGCAGGTGGCAGAATAGTATGAGGCGGATCAGCTATATGCAGATAGGATGGAACCTTCGCGGGCTGATATCCGGAAAGGTTCCCAGCTGAGAGTGGGTGTCAGACGAATGAAAATTGAGAGAATAGAAGAGAGCAACCGATTTCCGTGTGGCGAAGAAATGAGAATGTTCATTGTAAAAGTTGTAAAAGTTCATTGTAAAAGTCCTGGAACACCCTCATGACCTGAGTCTGCTGACAAACAATTTGACCACCTGAATCCTTGATCCGAGTAATCAACGGCCTGGCCACACTCTGGGATTGGACCGCTCTTTTCCATCCCCGCCCCACCCGCACCGCCTCACCAACCGTCTTGTTGGATCGCTCCACTCTATCATCCCTCCAACTTTGCCGTAAGGCTCGGTTGGTCAGGACCCATTGCACTCGCGAGACTCCTATGCCATTCGTTTTTATTCGGCGTCTTTCTTGTAAGAGTCTTTGGGTACGTTGAGAAAAACGCTGCGCTGCTGGAACAATCTCAGCAGCGCGACTAATGGCATTTATTAGCGTGCAATAGGGAGGGTTGGAGTCAACCGCTTCCATCTCTCTCTCTAGTGCATAATGATATGGGACGATTGAGTGGACGATTCATTTTGAAGTTTACACGACCAGTGAACTGGCGGGGCAGTGGATTGGCTGGGATTCTGACCACAGCTATAAGAAGCCTATGATCAGAGACAAAATCAAAACAATTCGTAACACCGACATTGAGGACTTGAAGCCCTTTTGGGTAGATGAAAAATTTGATTTCGTTACGAACCGTTCCATTCGGCCCCTCCCATGTGTATTTGCGCCCAGGTCGTTTTTTTGAAGAAGGTATTACCCAGACTTAAACCATACGTGTCACAGAAATTAACCACCATTTGCCCCTTGGAATTTCTGGCCCCAACGCCATAGTTCCCCACGCTAGTCTCGGAACCCTGTCTTGAGCCGACCTTACTGTTAAAGTCACCCAAAATTACCCTGTGGACTTTTTTGAACAACCTAGACTGCAGCACACGTGCGACAAAAGCCGCCTCCAAGTCCATGAGGAACTCGTCAAACTCGACCTGCGGGCGAGACGAAGCGGGCGCGTAAACAGAAAACAGACGCAACAGAACGTGGCCCATCTTTAGGTCAAGGTAGGCTATGCGCGGGGAGACCGGAACGAAACGGACCACAGACAATGTACACGCGCTGCCTAGAATTAAACCCACGCCTGCTGTGCGACTATCAGTACGCCCCGTATGATAAAAGGTCCGACCTGTTCTCAGCGTCATGGTTCCCTCCTCCTTTCTTCGTACTTCTTGCACTGCCAATACATCGATTGGCCTTCCGTCGAGTGCCTCCTCCAATTCGTCCAACCTCTTCTGGTGTACAAATAACCCTCTTATCTTGATGACCATCGCAAATGAGTTTGGCAAGCAAGCAGCGAGGTTGATGAGCTTCTGCAAGTTATCGTCGTCATTGCCCCAGAAAGACAGTCGTAACAGCCGTTCAAAGACGTCGCGGAAACTTGGCATTGATCCTTCGATGACCAAGTCTTTACCTTAAAACTGCTCACTGTTATTTGTATCTCAACAGCGCTACCAAAGGCTTATTGAAGAAGTACTTCTCCGTTTTCAACGAACGTAAGAAAATTCTTTGATTTGATTGGTAGTAAATGATTGTAGTATTGGTCGAGATCACCGTCTGGACACGTGCAAATAGCTGAAGTTGTGCCTGCGTGACAACTGCATGTTTCTATCGAGAAATGACATTCGAATCTATCTGCTCTGAGCTTGCTTGCACAGTAAAGTTGGGCCGGTGAGTGAGGAGTGGCTCCCAGATATGAATTCCCATCTATAGTTGATGTATGACTTCCATTAGTGATGAAGAGTGAAGATAGGAAGGGTAGTTGTGGAGTAATGGTTGAGACAAGAGTTATCGAGATTCCTTTCCATATTCTTGTCACTCCAGGTATCAGAATTAATTCAGCTGATTCGGAGTTGTTCGGTTCAATCCAAGATATCGTTACATTGACGTTCAATTCGGACAGGAATAAATTTCATGAATGATTTCATCTTTTGAAAGTGCGTACACTCGGACTCGGAAATCGAAGGACCTGACCCAACAACATATCTTCCTCACCATCCAGTTTACCGCCCAGAAAAGCCAACAAAACCAATCCGCATCGTTTTCGATGCTTCTTCCAAGGAACGAGGAAAGCTCTCGCTCAACGATTGCATGGCAGAAGGAGTTATTCAGCTCGAGCACATTCCAGCATTACTCATACGAGCCCGTTGCGCTACGAGTATTGTGACAGCGGATGTGGAAGCAGCTTTTCTCCAAATCAAAATTCAACCGGATCAACGAAACCTACTGAGGCTCTTGTGGGTTTGGGACCCCGACAAACCGCCTGGAAAGAACAATCTTGTGACATATCGATTCACTGTCACGCCATTCGGGATCAGTCAAAGTCCATATCTACTCGAAGCATCAATATCGCATCAAGTCAAGATATGCGGCAATCGGCAGGATGTCGACGAGAAACAAGAATTTGTTCTGGAACAACTGAAGAACAAAGTCTACGTGGACAACATACTCTTCGAGTGCGATGAAACCACAGACAAAAAACAGTTGTACAAGGATTCGAAGGAAATACTGGCCGGCATCTCAATGAACCTCAGAGAATTCGCTTCGGACGATAGCGCCTTCATCTCGGAACTTCCCACTGCGGACCAAGGAAAAATCGGCGAGCAGAAATTACTTGGAGTCAAATGGAATTCACGGACCGACAATCTCCATCTACTCGCGGAAATGCCAATTGCTTCAAGCTTGACAAAACGAGTCGTCTTGAAGAAGATTGCAACTCCATTCGACCCTCTCGGCCTTTTAGCTCCGCTTCTGCTACCTGCAAAAATATTTGTTCAAGGATTGTGGAAAAAGGACTACGGATGGGACACTAAATTGGAACCGGAAGACGCGAATTCTTGGAAACGCATTGAGCAAGACATAGCATAGTTCTCCATTCACCGCCCCAGATCAACGGCGATTCCAAGCGAGAACTGGATTTTAGCCGTATTCGTCGATGCTGCTGTGAAGGCTCTAGGAGCATCAGTCTACGTCGTTGGAAATAATGGAGCAGAAATCCTGATGGCGAGATCACAGTTAGCGCCATTGAGAAGAACAATGACAATACCGAAACTGGAATTCAAGGCAAATTTACTCGGACTCCAACTCCAGACCTTCGCAGCGAGAAGTATCAGGAAATCCAGGAAAAAACGTTCATATAAGTAGTTACCTTTTTTCGGACAGTCGATTTGACTTGTATTGAATGACAGCAAACTAATTCTTGTTTCGCGGGGGCCCAACCTCACTCCGTGACCTACTTCAATCGAATTTTTTTAATTCTTCTTCTCCTTGTACTCTTTATACACAATAAATCTTCAAACAAGTCAGCGATATACGTCTTGTTTCTACAATAAATCATGTTGCAAAATAAACCAGGACAACATCCAGATGGACGTGCGCCCCGAACGATTCGGCCAGGAATTCCGGGAAATCCAGGAAATCTAGGAAGCGAGACCACCAGCTTCAGATGAGAACGATACAGTCTCAATGGAGGACGACATCAAGGAACTTATCTTGGATAATCCAGCCGGTCCTCGTCATGCTCGCCGTTCACACACGTCTTGTCTTCTCTGGGCCGCCTTCACCACCACATCGTGTGTGACAAGCGGACAGCCTAGAAGTCGTCTACGTTGATTGTTTTTGTGATGCATTTTCGAGATTATTGTTATAGCCTTATTTATTTGCTAGATCTCAAATTAGGTTCTTCGTGACTATTTGAGTTCTCTTGTGTTGCCTTTCATTAGCAACGTTTAGGACAGTAATGTTTAATTAACTTATTCTGTGTTGGGCTCCTTCCTCGGATTCATGTTGCTTAACTCGGTGGCGAGTTGGTGCGGGCAGACACCTTTGGTTTTTCGCTCAGGGCAGCTCCGTCCCTGGCCAATTGCAAGGCAGATCGACCTTGGCATGAGGACTGGTTTGCCACTGGGAAGAGTGACTTGTTTTCCGATGCCCTTCCCCCCTCACCATAGTCGCCGCGCCCCCAATGTAGCTGCGCTACCTCTTTTTAGTGTGTTTTGGGGAGATGTTTAGTGAGGGTAGCTACGCTACCTCTTTTGGTGCGTTTGGGGTAAGGTTTAGTCATGTCGACTTTCGACGTTTACTAGTTCTAGAAGTTTCTGTTTTGTTTTAACATTATTTTGGGCCTAAATTAGGAGTTAGAACGAGTTTTTTGCTGCTGGCTCGCATCGTGACGCCGCCCTTCTGCTACGCTCGCTCCACCACCCGATTAGCCGCGCAGGTCAACCACACGGAGACGTTTGTTGTTAATTTTGGTTGTAATAATTAGTATTTAGTAAAGTATTTAGTAATTTGTTAGTAAGTTTGTTGAAGGTTAATTAAATTGCTGATAAATCAGTAAAGTAAGTCGTGGCAGGCATCATTGAGCATCATTGAAGAACCATTGCAATTGGTATTCTTTATCTGAACACACAGCCTTACAACTTCACAACTACAATCCAAATACTTTATTCGTTTCGGTTCCGTTCACGAACAATCACATATTTCCTTCGACTACAAGCACACGTGCAGTGATCTTCGACACACGTATTTGACGTCCCCGTTAAAGAAACGGTTTCCGTGCATGCTTCCGCTGTTACAGATAGTAATGTATAGGTCATTGTAATTTATAGTAGTTATAGGGATTTTGACTTCCATCGAAGAGGGCGAGCGAGGAGTTTGTAACGGCAACTTTGTTTCTTGAAGAACTGTTCTTTCTCGCTTGATCCATGAGTAGCTTCGGTAGAAACAGCATTTGATTAGTTGTCGTGATATTCTCAGAATCCAAATAAGCGGTTTCGTTACTTGTACACACAAAAACCACGCGAAGGTCATGATTTTGAGTAAAATCATGCACAGAAGGAATGATAGAGCAGCCAAAAAACGTTTATGTAGTCCTTCCAATTCAAGCATCTCCTGTTCATCCATTTTTCGTTGCAAAAATAACATTGTATAGTCTCACAGAACGGTTTTGCATTGCAGTCTTGAGTGAGAATGATTTTCTTCCCGTCATCTCTTGTTACCGTTACGGTTACCCGATATGGTATTATGACGAGTTCTGTCGGAAATAGGAAATTCGTTTCGGTAGTCTTCGTCTCAAATTGGCCAAGATTGAGTACACATGCAGAAAGGGTTGCCGATATTCCGGACGATACTCTTAATCCTCCTGTGATGCATTCCATAGATGGTTCTGAATTCTGATGCGATTTCGCTTTTAATTTGACTGTGTAGTAGTTTTTCTTGATGAGCCTTTATAGGAATGGGCGAATGACTTTCGAGGAGAAGTTCGGTAGTTGGGTTGCCAAATGTGCAAAAGGTTGAACTGTCTGTAGTGCAATCTTTCCTCACGCAGAACTGAGGTGTTCCTGTATAAGGTGGAGGAGCTGAAGGTTGAGGATTTGTGTCATTGATAGAAAAGCAGTAGTAGTCGTCCTTCGAGTAATAATCTAAAGTTTGTAGATTCAGGATAGGTACTATCCATTCTGTGTCATCGTAGAGTTGGACTTGATTGAGATATCCGGTTACTGTGATGTTTGAACATTTGTTGTCCGGTGTGTATGAGCAGAATCTTGGAGGTTTGAATTCTCGAATGGGTTTTGGGATGATGTCCTTGTTTGAGAACGGAGAGAGATTTGATTGCGTGTGTGAGCAGCCTGAAGTCCATGTAGGACATGGGCAAGGTTTTGTACATTTGAGGTTGTCGTTGGCGTCTTTGATGGCGCTTCCTAATGGGCAGTGGAAGTTGTACCAACACATCGACAAGTTCTCCGTTTTAGCTATCACGATGCCTTTGGATACGCATTGCGTTACATGAATGATCTTCGTGTTTTCTTTTGTGTCTGGGAGACACCGTTCGGCAGACACATTCAGCGATCCGAGAAGCAGAAGCCCACAGAACATAGTCATGTTATTTCTGCATATGCCTCGGAGTCTGGTCGATGATCTTCTAGGTATCTCTGGAGAGGATTTTTACGAATTGTTTGTTACATGGTTGGTTTTGATTTCCATTTTGTAGATGAGATTGTTTGGTCTTGTGATGATTGTTCCATTTGCTGTTCGAAGGGAAGCAGAGTGTGTGTCTGCTTTGACAACTTTGGCCATCTTCCATTGACCTCTATCCATGAGATCATCGTGAATCAGTACTACATCCCCTTCTTGAGGTTGGCCGTCACTTGTGCATCGAGGATGTTAGTGTTCTCTTTTGTCATGGGCGCGTAGGTTGGTTAGGTACTCGGTTTTCCATCTCTTCCAGAAGTTGTTGAGAAGGTATGTCATTGATTCCCAGCTCTTAATGAGAGTATCTCTATACACAATTCTCGGTTTCCATTCAGGGTCGTTTTTGTCTTCATTCTCGTTGAGGAGTCTTGGTAGAGAAAGAGAAGTGTATGGTGATATGAAGTCAACTAGACGTAGAGGGAAGAAGGATGATTCTTTGCTGACATATGTGAGTGGTCGAGAATTGAGTATCGCTTGGCATTCCTTCACGAGTGTAGTGAATTCTTCGATAGGGAGTAGCCTTCTTCCGATACAATTCTTCAAGCAGGTTTTAGTCATTCCTATAAGTCTCTCGTAGAATTCTCCGGACCACGGAGAATAGGCTGGTATGAAGGAGAATTGTATTCCTTTTTCCGCGCAATAGTCTACCAGATCATGATGTTTCTCCGTTGTTTTCAATGCAGTTTGCAGTAGATTTAATGCTACAAACTGAGGTGCGTTGTCACAGATTATTTGCGTTGGAGTTCCGTAGGTTGCGATGAATCTTCTGATCTTCGATAAGAGTGTATTGGTAGTCGTGTCTTGTAGTGTATCCAGATGAATTGCTCTTGAATTCAAACAAGTTATCAATAGAATCCATATTTTCTCGATCGTTTTTTTCCGCCGTCCGGTACAGAAGAGGTCCAGTGATGTCCATTCCGCAATGGGAGAAAACGTGTTCCGGTTGCGTAGTACGGAATTTCGGATGGGTTGGAAAGTCTGGTAGTTTGTAGGGTCGAGCTTTGATTCTTTTGCATTTGTAGCATTCGTTGTTGATTGTTACTTGTACGGTGGTTCTTATTTTTGATATCCAAAATCCTTGTCTCAGTTCGATTATCGTTTGTTCTATTCCGGCGTGATGTAGTTTTTCGTGTACGTGGAGAATGAAGAGCTTCGTTATGCGATTGTTTCTCGGGAGGAATACTGGATTCTTTGCTTCTTGTGGTAGATCTGCGAAGTCAATTCTTCCTTGACAGCGCCACAGATCTGTCTTTTCACAACGAAACATTCTTCTTCTTCTTCTTCTTCTTCTTCCTAGCGTTTATCCCGCCGCCGGGCAGGGTCCGCTTTGTAGACTGCACCACGCCATTTCACCCGATCAGCTGCGTCTTCAGTCTTCAGCCCGGTCGTGTTCATGTCTACTTCGATGCAGTCTCGCCACCTAGTTTTGGGTCTGCCTCTGGGTCTTTTGCCCTCTACTTCGAGGTTCCAGGACGATTGAGAAACGGAATGGGGATTTGATCTTATCACGTGCCCGTACCATCTCAGCCTTGACTCTCGAAGCTTTTCAGATATAGGGGCGATGCCCAGACGATCTCGGATGGTTTCATTTCGCACCATGTCTAGACGAGTGAGTCCGAGGCTCCATCTCAGCATTTTCATCTCCATAACATGCAGCATCTGTATAGTCTTTGCTGTGCATGGAGAACATTCGAGGCCGTACAACGCTACTGGTCTGACAACTGATCGGTAAATTTTACTTTTCAGTCTGTCAGGCATTCGCTTGTCGCATAGTACACCGGTTGATTCTCTCCATTTGAGCCAGGCAGCATTGACTCTCGCAGCAACTGTAGCCTTGGGGTCTAGGTCTGCGGTGATGTAGAATCCGAGGTACTTGAAGCCATCCACTTTCCGGAGTTCGGTGTTCTTGACTTTGATGGTATTCGAGGTATTCGAAGTACTTTTTCCCATTTCCAAGTACTCAGTCTTTTGGAGGTTTAGTCGTAGACCATAGTCACTGAAGCGTTCGTTCCACTCTCCTAGCTGTTTCTCCAAGTCCTCTGTTGTGTTGGAACATAACACAACGTCGTCAGCATACAGTAGAGTTTTCGGAGGGCTTGTTTGTAGATCTCTGGTGATCGTGTCCATTATCAGTATAAAGAGCAGGGGGGAAAGGGCGGAACCTTGATGAACTCCTACAGCAACCTTGAATGACTCCGAAGTACCCGCTGGACTTCTCACGGTACTTCTAGAGTCAGTATACATCATTTGAATCCATCTTATGTACTCTTCTGGGACTAGGTGGTCTCGAAGAGAGAACCATATCAGCTCATGAGGCACACGGTCGAAAGCTTTCTCCAAGTCAAGGAAAGCGCAATGGACTGACTTCGCCTTTTCCCTGTGTTTCTCTAGATAAAGACGAATGGCGAAAATAGCATCTGTTGTTCCACTTCCTTTGACGAAGCCACACTGATTGACGGTTGTGCTTACAATTTTGCGGAGCCGTGCTTCGATGATCTTTTCCAAGATCATTGTGGTATGAGGAATGATTCTTATCGGCCGGTAGTTGGAGCATATTGTGACATCTCCTTTTCCTTTGTAGATGGGTATTGTAGATGATCTACTCCAGTCTTCGGGATACTCCAGGCGAGCAGTGGCTTTTTGAAAGAGGGTCGTAAGATGGAAAAGTCCACAATCACCTGCGAGTCTCCATGCAGAGGCGGCAAGATCATCTGGCCCACATGCCTTTCCGTGCTTCATTTTCTGAAGGGCTTCTCTTACTTCAATCTCTGAGATGGTGGGAACTGGTCCTTCTACTGGTAGGGACAGCGGGACGGGAGGGTGGTCGAACTCGATGTTCGAGATTTCCTCGAAGTGTTCTCTCCATCGCTGACAAATTTCGACATTGGATCGGAGTAGTATGCCGTCCCGGTTCTTGATTGTCCGCACGTGAGAAAGGTCTTTTGCTGCTGTGGCTCGTGCTTTGCAAATCCGGAAAATTTCCTTCTCTCCTTGAGGCGTGTCGAGCTTACTGTAGATTTCTTGGATGGCTGAGGAGCGTGCCTTCGCTACGGCTCTCTTAGCTTCTCTCTTCATACATAGGTACAGAGCTCGGTCAGCTTCGGTTCCGGATCGTTTCCATTGCTTGAGAGCCACTTTCTTCTCCTTGACAGCAGTTTGAACGTCTTCGTTCCAACACCATGTCTCCTTGTCTACAATGCGTTTGCGACCTTGTTTTGTTAAGCCCAGAGTGACTTCTCCTACCGCCTTCATCTTGTCTCGAACGAACCTCCAGTGCTCCTCAATGGAGTCAGGGAACGTTTTTTGGAGAGTGTCCGGGGATAGCGCGAGAAGAAGCTGATGCATGAAGCGAACCTTGTTGTCACGTACCTTCCACCATTTTATCCGAGAAACTTCGTTCAGAGGCTTTACGTTGCATTGCTTCTGGGAAAATCGGAGATCGATTATAACTGGATGGTGCTGCGAGGAGACGTTATCGCTCGGAATCACCTTGCAATCAGTGATGAGTCTCAGATTGGTTCTTTGCGTCATCCAGAAGTCGATTTGGGTTTTCCTTCCACCACTGCAATACGTGGTGAGGTGAGACTCTCGTTTGCAGAAGAAGGTATTGCAGATGGAAAGATCGTGCTCTTCGGCAAAACTCAAGATTCGCTCTCCTTCTGCATTCGGCAAACCATAGCCGTTGCCTCCATGAGCTCTCTTATGGGCTTCGCATCTTCTTCCTACGTGCCCGTTCAAGTCTCCTCCGATCATGAGAGTTTCTTCCGGAGAGCATTTTCTGATGACGTCATCGAAGTCTTCCCAAAACCCGTCTTTCTCGGAGTCGCTGCATCCTGCCTGCGGTGCGTAAGCACTGACTATTTTGAAGAGTTTGCCATTGCATTCCAAGGAGATGGACATCAAACGATCTGAGATTCGACAAACTTCCGTGACGGATGTGGCAAGGTAGGAGGCAGCGATAATTCCGACGCCATTGCGGGCTGCTGATGAAGTATTGCCCGAGTACCACAGCTTATACCTCCCGTCGAGCTGCTTTGCTTTCCCTCCTTTCCACCTAGTTTCCTGGAGGCATGCCAGATGTACTCTTCTTTTTGCCAGCATGTCACAGACTTCCATGGACTTCCCCGAGAGACTTCCGACGTTCAAGGTAGCTAGTCGGAGGCGTGTAGGCACTGCTATTTGATTAAACCGAGGACGCGGCCTATTATTCCTCGAAGACCCTCGCATATTTCTCACGTCGATCGGGATTCGACGCGCGTCGCTTGAAGGGGACGCCCTAGCATTGGGGTTACTCTGATGGTGCATCTTGGGGGGGATGCGACGGTTTCTTCATAGACCGGCTTGTCGCACGAACATCCAAGTCGATAGTTCAGCCTGACGTCCGTTTACGACCCTTTGGGCCACATAACCCGGGATTTTGGGCTATGTGGGCTAGAGGTTATTTTTTGGACACGCCTCTTGACCGTGTCCCTTAGGCCAGTGAGATAACAGTGAGCGAGCATTTTATAGGATGTGGGCTGCCCAGTTCCCACACCCACCCGCGACGCTCACTAGCCTAAGCCAACAACGAAAACATTCTGAATCTATGTATTTCCTTGGAAGTAGGAGGACATTGTTCTTGAGCCAGTTTGAAGAGTTTCCTTCTTGCTGCTTCTGTCAAAGCTATGCGGTCGGTGTCGTACTTGTAGCGTAGTTTGCTGCAGAGTTTCGTGAGGAAAAGTAGGACGAAGACCATCGTGTTGAGTAACTTTGTCCAACTGCTGAATCGATTGGAGTCAATGCTTTGAATCTCGACTCGTGTTTCTTCTGAGCGTTTTCGTTGGTGTGAGGGAACTGCAGTAACGTTCGAAGTCAGTACTGCTACAATGTCAAGATGTTTTGGAGAATGCATTTGTTGTGAAGATTTTCTCAGGAATTTCGGTCCATGCCACCATTCATCATGTTGGAGCAGCTCTGGAATTGTGCATCCTCGGCTTCCCAAATCTGCTGGATTCAGGCGTCCTTCGATATGTCGAAACTTGGCATTTGGCACCATTTTGGCTATTTTGTTGACTCGATTGCGTATGAAGACTGGAAGATTTTTATCTCCAGTTATCCAATGCAGCGCCACTTGACTGTCTGTCCAAATGACCGATTCCGAAATCGGGAAAGGTAATTCCTTTTGTATCTTCGCGAGTAGAGTAGCTCCGAGTACGTTTGACATCAATTCCAAACGTGGAATATTGAGTTGATGCTTTGGATTTGCGAGGTGAGACTTGCAACCATGATGTTACTGGTTTTTCCCCCAGTGATCTTCTTACATACCAAGCACGAGACTGCATTGATTGCATCTGCCGAGGCATCGACAAATATATGTAGTTCTTTGATGTCTTCTTGGTGGGGAGCCGGGTTCACTAGCCTTGGGATTGAAATCAAGGAAGTGTCGAAATTATTGATGAGTGAAGTCCAGTGTTTGCTTTGTTCTTGATTCAGCGTAGAATCCCACGTGGTATTTTCTTTCCAAAGACTTTGCAAGAACAATTTGAGTAGAAGTGTAGCTGGCGTGCTCCATCCACAGGGGTCGTATATGCTGGCGATGTACTTCAGCACGCTTCTTTTTGACCATTTTTCAGGTGTTTTGAATTTCGAGTTGGGTGGTAGGGAGTAAGTATCTGTATTCACATCCCATGGTATGCCGAGGATTTTGTTTGAAGTGTTCTGCTGCCCGATTCCTTGTTCGTGAAGAACTTTGTTCAGATTGGGATCACTTGTGATGAACTGTCGTAGATTCATTGATGCTTTGGAGAAGAGATGTCGAGTCTTTGAGACTATTTCCAGTGCTTTTTCTACATTCGGTGCTGATTGGAATACGTTGTCTACATATAGGTTCTCTCTGATGTAATGAGTAATCTCCGATGGATTTTCGTCGAGTAGAGTGTTGATTGTTCCGGCCAGGAGGAATGGAGAACATATGAGTCCAAATGAAACTCGAGTGAATCGAAGAATCCTTAGATTCTTGGGTGATGGTGGTAGCATAGGGTCTTTCAACCACAATACTCGATTGAAGTCTCGGTCCTTTTCATGTAGTCCTACCATGAGGAACGCTTTCTCGACATTTGATGAAATCAGAATCGGAGCTGTTCTGCTTCTTATTATGATTCCCATCAAATCAGGGAGAATCACTGGACCGCGATAGAAACAGTCATTGATTGAAAGAGCTTCTTTGAACTTGGCTGATCCGCCTAAAACGCATCTCAGCTTTGTTGTTGAACTTGTTTCTTTGACGATACCGTGATGAGCAAGATAATGAGCACGCGTTATGTATGCTGCTTCGGGTGGGACGTCTTCCAGAATACCCAGTTGTATCTGTTCTTCGAAGATTTGATTGTATTTGAGTAGATCCTCTTTATTTTTTGCGCAGATGATTGTAGTTGGATATGAGTCTTCTGTATGCCAGAGAATAGTTTGTCGGTAACTCGATAGGGTCGATTTTGAAGGGTAAGCTGACCATGTATCTTTTCTCCTTCTCGTCAAAGTAAATTGATTCTTTGAACATTTTCAAACACTCTTCGTTGTCATCTTTTTCGGGTACGTCTGCGATTCCAAGTGATTCAAGATTCCATATCTTGCATATCGCTTCCTCCAATGAATCTTCTTCACTCGCATCTTTTTCTTGTATGGGAGATAAAGCTGATGCAACGAGGCTGTGAAGGTTTTCATGTGAAAACTTCTTTCCTCCGATCACAGGACCAATGTTGGTATTCAGAAGGAAGTGTCCATCATCGAGTTGACGGATGAAAAAATTCGGTGTCAGCAAGAGTTCGAAGAAATGATCGCATCCGATCAATAGGTCTGGCTTTCCTTTCACATTCATCTTCTTCTCTCCTTCCACTTTAATCCAATCAAGAGACTCGCAGATATTTGGAATGGAATGAGCCTTCATTTTCATCCAACTTCCATTATCTAACTTTAGACGAATTAAGTGCGTAGTTGTGTGTATTTTTTGCGATGAAGTAGATCCAAAAGTGTAGATGTTTATGTCACTTTTGTCACAAGATGACAGATTCAATGACTTAGTTAATCCTTCGGTTTTGTATGATGTACTACTTCCGGTGTCGATGATTGCTGTGGCCATCACAGGGTTGAGTGGTTGGTGGGGATTGCATAATTCCACTTGTGCACACAACAGTGAAGAAAATGTAGTTTCGTCCTGTAGAAGATCAGTTGACCTAGTATTATTTTTCTTTTCCAAAGTATTTTTCTCAGCATTGATGTTTGTGTGATGAGTGAATTGTTCCGGTCGGTTTTGTTGCCTCCGATGTTCTGTTGTTGGAGAGAAGGTATTCGATGGTTGGAAGTTTTTTCGATTTGTCGTCTGACTCATTGGGTTGGGTCTAGGGAAGGGGTTGGTCATCCTTCGCATCTCTTGACTTTCTCTGCCGACAACTTTGTTGTAGTTAGGATGGTTTGTTTTTGCGTTTGGCTGTGTAGGTGGTGTTGGATGCATTCGTAGGCAAATGCTCGTATGATGTTTAAGAGAACAGTTTTTGCATGCATAATTCGATCGACAATCCTTTGTAGAATGGTTACTGTTCAGACAGTTTGCAGAGCCGCATTTGATATGCAGCAGTGTCTCTGTCTTTGGGCGTCGTATACATATTGCACCTTTCAACTGGATGGTTTCCTTTGCAGAGTTGATATCTTTTCATATACTCATTGCTTTTCATCAGCGGGGGTGAAGATGGATAGCTTTGAGAAATGAGGGTAGACGATCCTGTGTTCAGTATCTTCTCAATCCTCTCTTCTTCTACTATCTCTCGTATCATTCGGAGTACTTCGAATATTTCCACTTTTTTGTATTCCTGTTCTTTTACAATTCTTGATTGAAGAAAAAGAGGAAGTTTTGTCATTATTTGATTGACCAGAAGATCTGGGCTTTCGAGTTCTCCGTTTGGGCATAATTGTTGGATGATTGCATTGAGTTTCGTGTAGACTGCTCGTAGATTCCTTTTGTCGGGTCCACATGGTTTCAGAAGATGAAGTTGAGTCATCAAAGTTTGAGTGACGAGATGAGGTTTTTCATACTCTTCCTTGAGAATTAGCACAGCTATTTCATAATTTCGATTGATTTGTTGTAATCCCGAAATCATCTGCAGTGCTTCTCCTGATAGGCACGATCTTAGTAGAGTCAGCTTCATTGTTGGTTCCATGTTCAATCTGCCGATGAAAGACTGGAAAGAGTCTAAGAACTCCGGCCATTTTACAATATCTCCATCAAAGTGAGGCAGTTTCAGACGACTTGTAATTCCTGCGTTCAACATGATTGAAGCTGCGTCCTTGTTCATGACCAGGTTTGTATCTGTTGGTTGATTGGAAAGGTTGGTTGAAAGTTGTTGTTCAGTTGATTGACTTATTATTCTTGCTTGTGAGGGTCGTCTTGCTGATTGACTTCGTCTTCTTACTGGACTCAAACTCGCTTTTCTCGAGTCTGGATTTCTTGAAACTGGAGTCTCTTCTCGCTCGGGGTTTGATGATTGGGACTTGTCACTATAATTTTCGAATGAAGATAGTGAAGCTCCTTGTAGTCGTCCTTCTTTTTTCAAAACATCCAGCATTTTGTCGGTATCTTCTATCATCTCCAATGCTTTTTGCATTGACGGTATATAGCTGTGTTCCATCTAGAATTTTTCGAAAATGGTTCTTTCTTCTTCCGTTTCTTTCGCTAGGTTCTGGAAGTCATTGTGTAGTTCGTTGAGTTTTTTGTAGGTTTTTAGAATACTGTTTCTAAGATTGAGTAGTTCCTCCATTTGTTCCTTCAGAGTATCTGGATCTAGGCTTTGGTTTTCGTTGATTTCTTTCAGTATTTCGGAAAGAAGGCTTGTTTTCCCCTCCAAAGATAGTCTGCATCTTCCGATATGCCGTCGGAGCTTTCCCGACATTTTTTCTATCTTTTTTTTGTGGTAGATCTTTTCAATTAGAAGTATAAGCTTAGCTTCTTTCCTTTGTTGAGTTGTTCCGTGTACTGCTCCTCGTTGTACTGCCCGTTGTCCTCTTCAGACATCAGAATTGTACTGCTCCTCGTTGTACTGCCCATCGTCCTCTTCAGAAAACGCACTCCGTTGCCGTGGTCGCCATATGTTCGAGGTTGTCTTGTGTGGCAACACCTCAAACTTGGGTAATTAAACCTTTATCATTTGAACATCTTTAAACGAGAGATAAATTGAAAGAAATAATTAAGGACAGAAATTATTCTTCTTTAAATAGAACTATGAGCGTGGGAAATATCCTGATCGTGTGAATTAAATCAAAAGCGGGAATGTATCCTTTTAGCAACGAGATGAATCATGTGTGAATTAAATCAAAAGCGGAAATACATCCTTTTAGCAACGAGATGAATCATGTGTGAATCAAATCAACAGAGGAAATACATATTTTTAGCTACATTTAGACATAGCTAAGAGGTTAACTACATCATGGTTACAAAATATTTATTAATGCAATCGGATTGTTGAATAAAAGTTCAATCGAGCCTTACATTGTGGAACGTGGTTGGCGAGAGTTCCTGCTATTTATTGAACTTAAGGAAAACAGGAGATTTATCGGCTGACGCCTTGCAACGCTTGACCTAGACATAACCTTTCTCGGCCTAGCCATCTGGTGGATGAGATATTTGCCGAAAGTGGACTTGTCAAAAAGTCAACCCAATTTTAGCCTCTTTCAGAATGCCGACTGGTCGTGGTTCCGGCAATCACGGTAGCATAGGTGAGTGAGTTTTCACCTTCCCATCGGTTTTTAGGTATTGGGGATGAGAAAGGTGATATACATGTACATATTTATCCATGTAAATGATCTCAAAGGCTATTTACTCAAGAAATTGAGCGATGGTTTTAATTCTGTGCATTTTCAGAAAAAAAACACTCGGATTATTTAGAAAAGCTTTTTTTTAACTTCATAAATGTTCTTATGATACCTGAATGACTGAATTCTTTTCCCTCGATTTGAGAGGCTTGAAACATTTTTTTATTTTTGTTTTGAGGAAATGTCGTATTGTAGTTTTCCTGGCTATCAAAAAACTAAAAAATATCTGAGAGGTTTCATAATTTTACTTCAATTGCATGTCATATCGATTCGACTTTCAACAAGAAATTCTCTTCATAATACACGACGCTTGTTAAATTAGTGTCCAAGAGAACAAAAAAGGTTTACAACTTGCTTCTTATCTTCTTCTCAGCTCCTTTTCTGTCATCCAGTCATATTTGATTTGATTAAGTCATCAGGGTTTTTTTTTCGTTACTACTTTTAGAAGCAATTTCGTTCAATACTTCAAGACCTTTGTGATTTTTTTCTGTTGTTTTTGGACGGAACCTCCTATATAAAACTATATCTTTTTAAAGTTAGAGTTTTCTAATTAGTTATAGTGATGGGAACCGTGAGTTATGTGGGAACCGTGAGTTTTTGTAAGCATTGAAAGTGGTTGAGAGAAGTTTTTTGAAAGTTAAAAAGTTTTTTTGAAAGTTAAAAACATCGCGAAAGAATTTTTTCATCATAAGGGTATTCCCTTACGATTGAAAAAAGCTAAATGTTTTTGTGTTTTACATAAAGGTCCCTCGTTTGGCAGAAAAGGGGCCCGCCGACAGAAGGTCTGAAATGACTTTTTAACGGCTTTTAGCAAGGCACACTCACACCCCCGTCAGACTTGGTGTTTGAATACGGGCCTTAGGGACGATAGAAGCGGAGCGGTCGCGTGCGGTTGCACGCGAGAGGTGTTCCAGGAAGGGAGGATATTCAGTCTACGTTTTGTTGTGCCTAAGGAAGGTGTGTTTAGATTGAGTGTAATGTGAACAGCGCGTGTGTAAATGTTATTGGTTTGCATTAACGATTGTGTGCGCATTTGTTTATTGAGAGTCGTACTCTCAAGAGAGTTGTAGAGTTAGTACTAATTGCAAGTTAAGGTGTTCAGCGCCATTAGATCGCAAGGAGGAACGGGTGTTGGCGAGAAGGCGCTACGGGTGAGATTAGCGCCTGCAGCTTGACTTGAGGTTAACATTCCGAGTATTGGAGAGGCCTCGACTTGAAAAAGTATCAAGATAATAGCTGAAAGGGGTCGAGGAGGTCTGGAATGATGAGAAGGTCAGAGGAGTGATAGATTGAGGAATACGGAAAGAGCAAGCCGTTAAATTAAAATAAATAAATAAATAAAAAAAATTAAAAAAAATTAATTTTTATTAGCTTCAACTCAGCCCAAACAGGCCTAATCGGGCGATCGACCTATTTCAATTTTTTCTCGTGGCAGGGGTGAGGTGAGGGCAAAGGGAGGTATTTGACTGCTTCATTTGGCGTTTTATGGTCCATGGCACACGGTTTGAGAAACGGTCACATATGACCGCCAATGTCGGAGGTATGGAGAAAGTTTGTAAAGAGGACAGAAGTTGACAGTGGTGATGACAGGGGAAAAATCGAGATTGATCCACGAGTTGAGAAGTGTTAATGAGCTTTTATTACATCGTTCTGGTACGAGGATTCGGAAACAAGTTGGTACGCTCTGCTGGTGAATAGGTTCATGACCACTCTTGAATTAAAACAGGGTAACATCATGTGGCAGTTTCGAAAGAGGACAGAAGTTGGTTAGGTTTCATAAGATTTTTTTAAAAAAGAGGGTAAGAGTTTAGATTTACTGTGATGCCGTTCGGTTTGAGCGCAGCCCAGTATGTTTTCACAAAAGTGTTCCAGTTTTGGTGAGGAAGTGTAGAGCGGAAGGCATTACTGATTGTATGTACTTGGATGATAAAAGAGCATGGAGAAGAACTTGAAATGAATGCCACAGGGCAGTGGAGGTGGTGAGAGAAGACCTGGAGCTAGCAGGCGCGAATGTGGAGAGCAAGTCCAAATGGAAGCCCAACCCAGCGGGGGTTAGGGCTCGGGTATCAAATTGATCTGGGAAGAGGCGTAGTATGCCTTCAGAATGAAAAATGCAGAAGGCATTATTGTTGTGTGTACTTAAATGATGAACTCGTATGAAGAACTGGGAATTAATGCGACAAGGCAGGAGAGGTGAGAGAAGACCTGGTTCTAGCAGGCGCAAACGTAAAGAACAAGTCCAAATGGAAGTCCAACCCAGCGGGGGTTAGGGCTAGGGTATCAAATTGATCTGGGAAGAGGCGTAGTATGCCTTCAGAATGAAAAATGCAGAAGGCATTGTTGTTGTATGTACTTGAATGATGGACTCGTATGAAGAACTGTGAATGAATTCCATAGGACAGGTGAGGTATGGAGAGAGGACCTGGAGCTAACAGGCGCAAACGTGGAAGAGAACAAGTCTGAATAGAAGCAGAACCCAGCGGGGGGTAAGATTGATAAGGGAAGAGGCTTAGTTATGGCGTTGGAAACACTATACCTTATCTGAAAATGCTTCAGAGACCAGCCTCGAACGGTATAATTATCGTTCAATGAGGCATAATCGCGTATTTTGGATGAAGATAGTCACGCCAAACTGTGCGCGCTAGGAGATACACAGACCCGGAATGAGGGAGTTGGACATGAGCATTCAACTTCTGGTCAGAAAGGAGAATGTTGGAAGCATTATAGCGATTGGAGAACATTGCGGTAAATGTGTGGACGACGATAAAAGAAAGGGAGAAGTATTTGACACAATTCATGAGCTGTTGAGCTAGGCGCGGAAACATGTTTACGCAAGAGACATGTGGGAGCGGTAATAGCCGAAGCTAGAAGAACAGGACATGACAGGATTAATACCTAATTGGGAGATCAAGAAAGAAGTGAGATAAAGTATTGGATAGAGAGGTTCGAGTAAAAACTACGAGCAGCTTGGTGCAGAGAGTGGTTGGTGGACATGAAGATTGAGTGCGATGAATCAAAACGGTTTGGTTCGTAATTAAAGTGGTAGAGAAAGAGTTCGAGAGATGCCCGGTGAGTTACTGTCAGACAATCAAGCGGTGGTTGCTATAATTTAGAAAGGAAGTAGGAAGGCGGATTTGCATGAGATTGCTATTGAAAATCAAAGATTGAAAATGAACGCGATGTGCCTCACTACTTTTGTTACAAGAGAGACGTACACGGAAACAGATTTACAAAGTCGAGTTGTAGACTATGATGACTGGGGGATTCGGGAGAATATAAGCAGATTTTGCGTAGCGAAATGGCGAGAGCCAGCGGTAGACATGTTTGCACACGAAAGGAATGCCAAGTGCAAAAAAGTTATTCTCCAGGAGGGAGGTCCCAGGAACAGACGGAGTCCACGCATTCGTGCAACAGGAAGGAAAGAAGTCAGGTCTTCTTCTGGGGTTGGTTCAGCCGACTTCATTAAATCGTGAAAAGTAGACGTATGGCAAGAGAGTGTAAATCTATTTAGTGTGATTGTTGGGCTACATCTGTAGCAAGGCAGTGCGTGGTACAGTAGGTTGAGAAGAGGTCCAACATGGGAACCCTACGTGCTAAACTTACTTCGTCACGGTAAGGGAGCAAGTATAATACCAGGAACTAATACTGTGAGACCGTTCAATGGGGGTAAGAGCGATATCGGAGTGCGTATTCTGTCTCTGTGGTTCATAAAAGACTTTTAAAGCACGGTCTCTACCTTGGTCTATGCTCATGGTTTATTCACTGCAGTAAGGGTTAAACATCCCTAAGGCGGATGTATTCAAACAGAGGTTATATAAGACGACGGATGGAGTTTACGACAGTAGGAGTCAATATAATTGGTGTTTGAATACGGGCCTTAGGGACGATAGAAGCGGAGCGGTCGCGTGCGGTTGCACGCGAGAGGTGTTCCAGGAAGGGAGGATATTCAGTCTACGTTTTGTTGTGCCTAAGGAAGGTGTGTTTAGATTGAGTGTAATACCCACCCACCCGCCCTGAGAGGTGTCTTGAGTTTGGGTGCAGGATAAAGAGAAGTGAGAGTAGGACGAGCAAAGAACTACCAAAGTGGGGGTGGTGGTGCTCCTTTCGTAGGGCTCGCGACGGAGTACGACGAAAGACAGGTGTGGGAAAAGTACACACAGGCTATCCCAAGCGGAAAGTACTCGCGTTTGGTCGCATTATTTTATACAAAAAGCCCAATATCTACAGATCACTTGTGAAAAGAGGTGATGATATCCTGCGAAGAAGCGTCCGTAGAAAGGCTCACGCCGCATCGGTTGAGAGAGGAAACACTTCGTCAGCATTGGAGGAAGGTGCGTCAAAGGAGGAAGTACGGTTTCAAAGAGGGTGGCAGTCCAGAGAAGGAAATGCGTCATACAGTAAGGATGCGATTAAGGCGGAAGGAGGAGTATCATCTATGTAAATACAATAAGAATACTTGAGAAACGGAGTGGTACTAATTGTAAGCTACAATGTTGAAATGTTTCAACAGCATCGGGGATTTTTGCTGAGTGGGATCGGGAGATCATATTGTGTATTGATGATTAAGATGAATACTGACAAGTAAGAACGGGTTAACAGAAGCGTTGTTAATGGCATGTGTTTGGCATCGGTGAAGTTTATTTATGTGTGATTCTCCGACACCTTATCTGTGTCAGTGTTCAATACGAAGTTTCTTAGTTCAAACCTGATGGTTAAGTCTTTGTATATATAAGTTGGTCACGACACCTGTATGACATTAGTGTTTTCAGCTACGTCTTATCCATGTGGGATCTGCAATAGAACATTAACTGCATCACTGTATAATACGATGTGTTTATTCAATGGCATGGTTTAGCCACCGCATAACTGGCAAGTAATGAAAACGTCTCATGAAATCATGTGTGATCGTTGTTTTATCTAGGTTTTATCGATGTGTAGCGACAATTTGACCTTATCGTGTATCGTTGTACAATACAAGTTTTGTAAACCTCATGGTTTATTCACTGCATATACAGTTGGCACGAATAAAGCGTATCCATCCTATGCTCATGGTTTATTCACTGCAGTAAGGGTTAAACATCCCTAAGGCGGATGTATTCAAACAGAGGTTATATAAGACGACGGATGGAGTTTACGACAGTAGGAGTCAATATAAGACCACTTTCGATAGACAAGGCCAGCCCGCAAAATTTTGATTAGGATGCGCAGGCACGCACTCGAGACGCAGACGCATCCGCTCTTTCCCGTCTCTCTCTCTAACTCGCTCTTTTCCTGTGTCTCTCTACCTCTCTCTTTCCCTCTCTCTACATCGCTCTCTGCCAATGTTACGCTCTCTCATCCACTTTTTCTTATTCTTACCCTTTCTCTCTCTACTACCTTCCCTACACTACGCTTTAAGGTACATTTAACTATCATAAAATGGTACTTGCCCAATGCATTGCGAATCGCAAACAAAAAAGTGAAAAAACGGCCCTTATCGATTTTTTTTAAAAGCGCGCTCGCACACGTGCGCACGCGCAGCGTGTTTTAAAATTATTTTCAAATTTGCCGCCTTTTTAGCTACTTTAAGGCGGGACCGTTTGAAGTAATAAAAACTGCGTGCAAACTTAATTCCTCCTCCCTCCATTGTGTGACGGGGTGTGCACTCACTCGCCCACGCTCACGCGCACACGCTAAAACACGGCCTCAACTCTGGCCTTTAACAAATCACACTCAAGACAACGCTTAGGCTTAGTAAAAGTTTACGATAACGAGGCCGTACGGCTTAGCTAACGAGGCCGTATGGCTTAGCTAACGAGGCCGTACGGCTTAGCTAACGAGGCCGTACGGCTTAGTTGAGGCCGTGTTTTAGCGTGGGCGCGTGAGCGTGGGCGAGTGAGCGTGCCTTGCTAAAGGCCCTTGTTAACGCCTGCTTCCAGTCATAAAGCTTTTGTTATTTTCTTATTAAAAACTACAACTGCACAATTCAAGAGAAAACAAGGTAGAAGTTTAAGACTTTTATCGATTATCAAAAGCAAAGTGAGCATGCTTTTATTGGAATACTGAACAAGTTCAGGTAAAAGTGTTCAAATCAAACACAATCATAGCTTTCTCTCTCCCCACTATTCATGAGCTTCCGCTCAAGAATGGAGCTTTAAGCTAAGCTTGCAAAATATGTATATTACATAATCTCATTTTGATATAAATTTGATATATTTTTCTCTTCTACTATACATCTCGTTACAATCAGATCAGGTAGCACAATTATTTTATCTCATCACATCTTGATCCAGACTCTTGATCACGAAGTAGATATCCGCGAAAAATACAATCGTCGCCATGATGAGGCCAATGAATAACCGAACTTCTTGAGACAAATTCGGATGTGTGTACCTGAAGCAGGAATGCGTTATTTGCGTGTGTACCGTACCTACAGTAGACCTTCATGATTTCCGTGTAAGTACCGTACCTACAGTAGACCTACATGATTTGCATGTATGTACCTTGACAACAACTGCGTCATTTGGGTGTGTGTGCCGTACCTGAATTAGACCTACATGATTTGCGTGTAAGTACCTCGACAACAAGTGCGTCTTTTGGGTGTGCGTACCGTACCTACAGTAGACCTACATGATTTACGTGTAAGTACCTCTACCACAACTGCGATATGAGGGTGCGTAAGCCTAAAGTTCACCTGAGTCACCTTACTCGCTCTTCATCCTTAATTAAAGACTGAGATTGCTTCTTAAAAAACGATTCGATCCTGGAATATAACTTTTGCTATAAAACAACAACAAAAAAATTCTTCGAAAGTTCTGAGTATTGAGTGTTACAAATGGTTTATCTCGCCTTCGATGGTGCTACAGCCCATAAGTTCACACCATAGCAAGGGACCGGTTCATCCTCACCGGTATCGAGCGCGTCCTCAGGTGGCGGATAGAGGGATGTCTCTTTGCACAAGTGCATTGTAGATAGCGGGCTTGCCCGTCGCGGACCAAAATTGGATAGTATAGTTCGTCAAAGGAGGGCGATGCCGGACTAGCCTGGGCATGCCACCGGATAAAACATCAGCCGATACTCCCCTATACTTTGTTCGAGGCGCCAGTAAAATAACCTCTTGCCCTTCTCCGGTTAACGAATGGGTCTCGCGAAGAGGATCGCCGAATGCGGTGCGAGTGTAGACGGAAAAAATTTCTCGGGACTCAAAAGGATCCTCACCAACCTATCCTAAAGGACTCCCCTCGACAGGACCTATGGGCAAAAAACAACAACAACAGAAATGGTTTATAAGCAATACCGTAGAAATTTACAAGTTTTTTTCTTGTGATTCATGTTTTCTGGGTTGCGATCCTTATCAAAATCTTCTTTCTAACTTATAAAATACCTCTTACCAAAATTCTAAAAGATTTAACCTGATTTTTTGTGCTATTTCATTACTAGAAAATTATTTAAGCAACATTTACCTCGGAAGAATTCATATGGAGAGAAAAAAACGCCAATGAAATCAAGGTCGTTACACTACCTCAAACATTTCTACGCTAATCTTTACCTTGTTTAAAACCCATATTCTCTGAATCAACTTACTGTAATCCTACGAAGCCGAAGACGAACGTCGCCGCTACCGTAAGAATCATGTTGAGGATTACGGTAAGCTGTCGATTTGCCGCGCGCATTTCTATCCCGAATGAGTGAACATTGCGGAAGTTGCCGGAATGGAGCGAGCGGGATTCCTGAGAAAAGAAAAAACCGAGTATTGACTAGAAACGTTCCTGGTAGATCAAACCAATTTGATCTGTCTCATTAAGAAGACTCTCTGATACAATTTAGCAGGTTTCTGTTCAATGTTGAAATGTTAATGTCTAAACTTATGTAAAATATTTACAAGCGAACCAGGTTTAAGTTTCAAGTTATTTCGCTGTTATGATTTTATCAAACATCTAAAGAAAAGAAAATATTCAACTTTTTAAAAAAAATCAAATCTGTCTCGGATAAGAAAAAAACTACAAAATCTGGCGAACTTTATTATTCTTTTAGGTGAAAACCTTGATATGCTAAAAAAAAAGGCAAAATAGCAGATAGTCTAGAATATTGAGCCTTCAAATTCTTGAACTCTTCTGCCATCCTATCTCTTTTCCATTATTTTCCTTCATTTGTCAAACACTTTTTCTCCAAAGAGCGCTAATTTTCCAAATTTTGAAAGGAGGAAAATGACCTGGGCTCAGAGTGTTTCTTTTACGCGCACTGTGATTGAAAAAAATATATGCGCTTTTCAAAAAGTCCGAAAAAAACATTCAAATCTATGCACTCAAAAGAAGAAATTTTCGATTTTTACCTAGGAAAATTCCAAGTCTCTGAAGAAAAAATTCCAAACTCTTTCAAATTCTGGAAATCTATGCGCTCGAGAAAAAATATGCGGGTGGTAAGAAACACTCTGCCCTGCCTGTGCTTCTTACTAGGTCCTGAAAAAGGCACTGACCTCCTTCCATCGCCTTTCCTCCTCTCTTGCCTTGAGCTTTTCGATCCTCTCGAGGTACTTCTGGGAAGGCGGTGGCCGCTCGCTTTGGCGCTCTTGCAGCTCCGATCGATTGAGAAGCAGGAAGAGCGGCAGTTCATGCATCGAGGCAACTTCTGCTGAAGAACATGCAGCTGAGAGTATCTCCTGCAGCAAACTTAATTCTTTCGTTCTTCTATCCGTTCTCGATATTTTTTGAACTCTTTTAAATGCTTGCTTCCATGAGCCACTCATGAAATTGGTAAAATTAAAACTCGATGAGACCATTGTTTCTCTAACCCGCAGTGCGTGTAAAATATATGCGCAATTCCATGCGCTATCCAAGAAAGCTAGTGATAAAAATGCTCTGATCGTCTGAATCCTCTCTTTAACATCACTCGCTCGACGCTCTTTCCTAAGCCTGCC
The DNA here is from genome assembly GCA_964056735.1 of Allodiplogaster pararmata. Lineage (NCBI taxonomy): Eukaryota > Metazoa > Nematoda > Chromadorea > Rhabditida > Diplogasteridae > Allodiplogaster > Allodiplogaster pararmata. Next base: position 33,231,428 of record OZ057403.1, read on the forward strand.
GTTAACTCATCCTAATCTTCTTGATATACACGCCCTTTCTGCGGGTTGAAAGAAACAGACAGGATGGGACAAGAAAAATTAGAAGAGAACTTGAGGGGGCAGAACATTTGATTAAGGGAGGACAGGGCCTATAATTAAGGGAGGACAGGGTCTATAATTAAGGGAGGACAGGGCCTATAATTAAGGGAGGACAGGGTCTATAATTAAGGGAGGACAGGGCCTATAATTAAGGGAGGACAGGGCCTATAACTAAGGGAGGACAGGGCCTATATTGAACTCGCAGCGGATACGCAAATAACTTGAATATTTGATCTCATAAACTCAGAGACCATTCCGTTGTAGGCAAATTTTTTTGCGCTGTCAAGAATTATACACACTGATATGAGTAGGGTTCCTGAGTTAATACGAGTAGGGGTCCTGAGTTAATACAAGTAGGGGTCCTGAGTTAACACGAGTAGGGGGTCCTTAGTTGAAAACGAGCGGTGTGAGGCAAATAAGTGAGAAATTTTTGGCAGTAAACAATTCAGACTGTTAATTTCCGCTCACTTGTCACTATTCTAGCCTCCTTAAAAAAATTTATTTTTTGAAGAACTATTCGGCTGATATGAGTCTTCAGAGGTAGCGGTTGTGTACTAAAACGAGCATATAAGTATTTTCTTCTTCTTCTTCCTCGCGCTTGTTCCCGCCTCGCGGCAGGGTACGCGCTCCCCTGAGATGCAGGACAGACCTATCCTGGTAGAACCAGTGGCTGCCTGCTAGATCACTGCTAGTGTGATTTGCAGCAGTGAGGAGAGTCATATAAGTATTTTCTAGTTGAGCAAAAGGCTATTCCCTCCGTGCTGGATTAAGCCCAGCCCTCTTTCATCGGTCAGGGATTGCGTAACAGCTCACACGTGCAACTTTTAACACGCTCGGACTCCCAGAGAGAAATCTCCGCGTTTAATTTAATTAATTAAATCTTTATTATCACCGAAGGGTAACTTGTTGAGTTACCACTTATACGGTGTATAAAATTGGTCAGGAAGAACGGGATAAAATCTTGACATTTGGGGATCCACTCTTCAATCCGTTTTAAGACAATCCGGTAGGTCGACGACTGTGAGATGGTTCAGTTCTTCTAGAATCTTTGCGAACTCTCGAAGCTCAGTGATGTGGTTCTGAGTATCTGAGTTTAGTCTTGTCTATTTGACTAGATTTTTTCGTTGGTAGTTCGACCCATTTTCATCCTAACCAGGCGTCATGGCCTTTTTTAAAGCGTTTCTGAGAATTTCCCTAATTTCCGCTCAAAGGTAAGCACCACTGCTTGAAATTTCGAAAAAAGGCCGTTCTTTGAGAGATGAAGTCTAGAATTGATGAGGACACTCCTTTCTCCACTCTTAATCTTTGGCTCGCATCTCATTATTACAGACTTTCCCTCTCGAAGAGTGGCTGTTATTTTTAGTATTTTGAACTAGACCTTTGGTGAACTATGTTCACACCAAAATGTCTTCAGCTCACTTCGATCTCTGCAGCTGGCACCTCATTCCTCAGCTTCAAGTCTGTCTTCAGTTTGCACTTCGGGAGAACCAATGTGGCCATCGAATCCTTTTCAATACAACTCAACCGTGCTCGCTGAGATTGAAATTGCTCCGTTCTAAAAAATCAAAATTTTTCTCTCCATGATTTTGCTTGCGAAATCTTTTTCACGACAAAGTAACCAGCAGCATGTTTTTAGGCCTTGGACGAGTTGTTTTCCTATCTCTCAGATTTCCTTTCCCTATGAAAGCACCGAAAGTAACCACTTTTTGTGATTTCCTAATTTTCCTGTCACCCTGAATCGAAAACCTACCTCCTTTGTAGGTGAAAACGCAAAAAAAGTAAGTAAATCACAGAAAATGGTTACTCACGGTGATCTTATAGGGAAACATTTCAGAGATAGAGGAACTTGTTAATGGGCTTTTTTAAACAACTTTTAAATGACTCAGGTATTCCTTTCGATTCCATAACAGTGTGCACCCAAAATTTCGCAACTTTTTTTCCAAAGCAGTTATTATGTGACTGCCTGTTTTATACGGTCGCGTACTAAACCTTACGGCGTTGCTACCGTGAACTCACCCAGTCCCCAGGAGCAATTTCGATAAAGATCGCAGTACGTAGTTTGCGTAATCTCGGGCGCTAAATGACGTGTTACTAAATACTACCCGTCTCCCGTTTTCACGGATACAAGTCGTTTCTTTTTCATCGACACCTTTCAGTGCTATTCGCGGATTCGATCCGTTATCCTGCGTATTCTTTGTATTACTTGAACATCCTCTAATTCGATTTACTTGTTCCACTTTCCCTCTTTTTTTTCACTTTTTTTTCAAACCTTTCTGATGCTTTTTGTTTCGAGATGAAATCGCTTCAGATAATAAAGACTTCTAAGAGTGGTTCGTGTACCATTCAAGTGTTCCAAACTCAGCAACTCTGATAGAGAAACAATCTTCATTAACAACAAAAACAGCGTGGTTGAGTTTGAGTTTTTTAGATGCGAAAGAGCCGTTTTCCGTTTTTTTCCGGATTTCCGTTCCTTTACTTCAAGCGATGCTCGTCTTCTCCGATACGTAAACACCATCGAGGAACTTGCGGATATCCTTGTTCTTCACTGTCGTGGATTGCTGGATTCGAGAAGCCGCCTCAACACATTGCAATTGAGATATTTCAATAGGCAATTGACAAAAGAAGGTGATGGTATCACAAACTTCAGGGTGAATTGTACATTGCACCACATACTTAACACATTGGTCTCGTTCCTAAGCCGCAAAATTTCGTCAGCGTAATAATTAACTGATCCTGCGCAAAAAAAGTGAAAAAAACTGGAATGTAAATTGCAATTCACGGAAAATTCAAAAACCTGCTCGAATTTAGGTATAAACTCACTTTTTTTTCAATTTCCATTTCAATATCAATCATTAAATTGTTTAAAAATCTATAGCCCGCTTCGAACTTGAATCATTGCAACTTAGGTGACAACTTTTTCGAACACTAGTCCCCGGAACAAAACAATGAGTCTCCCCATGTATATTTGGACAATCTACATCACTTTGGTTTGTATATGCGCATTTCTTCGGAGGAAAAGGCCTTAGCAACTAATTATCTTTTCATTTTCTTTATAAAAGTGTGTCCACGATGATTTTCACGATTCCAATCCACGATTAAATTGTTTTCCGTTGATTTTAGGCACTGTGCTCAAATGAGATGAGAGGGAATCTTAACCCACCTCAAGGATGCGATTTAAAAGTAGAGCATGTTTAAGGACCCTATTTTTTATTTGTTTAAGGACCCTATTTAAGGACCCTACTCCGACCTCGGCCGGCGCGGGACAACGCTAAGAAGAAAAAGAAGAAGAAGATGTTCATCGCTGACCTGGGACACCGATTGGATGTCGTTTCCATCCAGGATCAGCTCATCCTTCATCGTCGTGGAGATGGCGGCAGTGACTCCGTCGGGCAGCGTCACCCTTCGGATGATCTTCTCCCCCAGGAAGTTACGGATCTTCAAATCAATAATAGCTTTACGGAACTAACCGTAAACTTGGTAAAATTTGTTGATACTTGCAAATCGCCTCAAAACTGTGCTGATAAAAATACAAACAGCCAGGGTAAGAACTCTTGATTTAGAAGGTCAACCAAGCATTACCAAGTGTTGGCGGCCCTCTGCTCTCAGTAAGAGAGTGTAAAATTGGTTAAAAACTCGATTCATCACCTATAAACATTTTTATATAAGCACTCGCAAGTCTCCTTCTCTATTCAGGCATATTTTTGCTTTCGGTGGACCTCATAGGTAAAACAAGTCTTGCATTTTCAATAGTTCAATCGCTAAATTAGGTTGAAAGTTTCAATTTCAAAATTACGAAACCGGTTGATGCTGAGTTATGGCCGATGAAATGTTCTACATATTTACGTAGACGAAATTAAACAAAAATTTTTCATGAAGTTTTTACTATTCAAATTTCTCTGATATAAATGAGATACAGAGGTCCGCGGAAAGCGGGAAATTTTATGAACAGACGCTCGCCTCCTTATGAGTTGAAAAATCAGAGGCCCGCCGACACTATTTAACCCCTGCAAGTGAGGGAGTGCGTCGGTAGGTCGATCACCCTAGAATTTTTTTTTGCCAGTTGGCAGCTTACCTATGGTGGATCTTTTCAAACGCATTATAAAATTCTTGGGTCTTCGGGTCCATTATAATAATAAAAAACAGTGAAAATTACAGAGATTCTCCATAAGAGCTGGTTTCAACAGCGCATAGGTTCTTCTTACAGTTTGGGTAAGAAAACACTATACTAGGCGATAATGAAGCTAAATCATCTCCACAGTACCCTCAAAAATTTTTTAAAAAGAAAAATCATTGCAACAAATCGATTCGAACAAACTTCTTGATATATATCTAGAATATTTAAAGATGAGTAAAAATAACATAATCCTTGTCTTGATAAATAAAGAAACAAACCTCAATGACTCGGTTCTGCTCTTGCAGAGAAATATTGATGGGGAAATGGGCGTAGACGGATCTCATCTTGTACCTGAAATTTTGAAAGTTGAAAAATTATATTTTGAAAAAAGAAACTGTTTGTGATGACTTTTCTTTTTTATCCACTCGAAGTTTACTTAATTTCCAACATAAGGCCTTTAAGGAGAAACTTACACTATGAACAGAGATGCTTGACTAATCAAACTGAAAATTAATTTACTGTTTCAGCCACCTATTTTGGATTTTTCTATTATTCAGACTTAAGAATTTCAAGAACAGTAAACTCAAGAGAAATCGAGCAAGCCGAAAATGACAATTTGAATTTACAGTTTACCCTTGCCAACACAACCCTTGCCTACCTCGCGCATGTTCCCGCCTCGCAGCAGGGTATGCGCTCCCCTGAGATGCAGGACAGGCCTATCCTGGCAGAACCAGTGGCTGCCTGCTAGATCACTGCTAGTGTGAATAGCAGCAGTGCGGAGAGTCAGATTCGTGCATGAGCACTACCAACATTTCTTAACCCCCTTGGTTTGGGTGGATCTGTCGGGTTGGAGTCGAACTCGGGACTCTTCGCACAATAGTCGAACACACAACCATTATGCCACGCCCGGACTTATAACCACTTAGTTCATAAGAATTAAAGCTTTCGGGATCTTGTGAAGAGAAATTCTACAATTAGTACTCAATCAAGTTACCAGCGCTGTTAAAATTACGAAAAACAACCATTCCTTGAACGATGGAGTCTTTGACCTTCTCCGCTCTTTACCTTTAGCTCACTTCTCATTTTTAGACCCCCCCCCCGCTCTAGAAGCTGTTGTTGTTTTTAAATTTTCAACATTTTCCATGGAACTTTGTTGAACTATGTCCTCAAGTCACCTGAATCCTTTGGTGACTCCTTTGATGAGATTCTCAATATGAGAGCATACCGTGCGAATGGCAGCGAGCTCTTTACGCGTGCCGAACCTGCAGAATTACTATTCTGTCATGAGAATAGATGATTTTTTAAAAGAATAATTGGCGCACAAAGGTTTGTTGAATCACCCCGCGGTTGGTTTGTTCACTGAGAGTGATACATATGGGAGTAATTGCGGCTTTTAACGGAGTGTTCACCGCGTCTCTCAAGTTTTCCATCCCCTATAAAACCACCGAGAGAAACCACTTTCTGTGATTTAATAATTTTCCTATCACCCTGAATCGAAAACCCACCACCTTAATTAGTGAATCGCAGAAAAAAAAGTGAATCACAGAAAGAGGTTACGTTCGGTGCTTTTATAGGGGCAGGAAAATTGAGACAGGGTGAACTGCAGGGTGTTTCTTGCAACCCGCACTAAAAAAACTTGAGCATAGATTTTTGAATTCGCGCCAGATTTTCATGCGCATAGATTAAAAAATGGCGCGAAATTCAAATTTTCAAAAAAGCGCGAAAATTAATGTTGAACATTTAAATTTTGGCGACCTCCCCCCCCGGTCGCCAAAACTTTGCCGCGCATAAAAAAACAAACTTTTTTCATGAAATTTGCGCCAAAAATTTGAATTTTTTGATTTTGGCGCCAAAAAACCGGGAAATTTTTTTCGCGCGCATAGATTTGAATTTTTCGAAGTGCGCATAAATTTTCTTCTAACCCGCAGTGCGGGTTAGAGAAACACCCTGGTGAACTGTGCGTTAATGGTCAGTAATTGTTTTTGTTCTTAAGGTCTCGTTGTTGTTTTTGTTGTCTTGCCCATAGGTCCTGTCGAGGGGAGTCCTTTTGGGATAAGTTGGTGGTGAGAATCCTTTTGAGTCCGGAGAGAGTTTCTCCGTCTACACTCGCACCGCAGTCGGCGATCCTCTTGGCGAGACCCATTCGTTAACCGGAGAAGGGCAAGAGGTTATTTTACTGGCGCCTCGACTTCTTAAGCCAAACTATCTCGCATGTGTTACCTTAGCCCAATCGTGAGCCGAAAACCTGTCGAGAATCGGTTCGACTCACTAACCGCCAATTGTGATACTTTTTGCGTTTAGCCCCCCCCCCCCCTGCCAAGAGTTCAATTGGGTCACATGAATGGCATTTTTTGATACGGTCTCGTTAGCCTAAGCCGTACGGCCTCGTTAGCGTAAACTTTTTCCAAGCCTAAGCGTTTTCAATGTGAAAATGTTTTGGCACAAGTTTACTTGGGGGCTCCGCTTCACTTGGGGGGGCTCTTTTCCGTGCGTTCAAAAATGTTTAAAAAATACACAAAAAAAGTAAATTTTCTTATGCGGTCTCTTTAGCGTAAATTTTTTCCTAAGCTTAAGCGTTTTTTATGTGAAAATTAAATCTTTTAAAAATCTTTTCTTTTTTATTTAATATTAAAAAAAATCTTTTAAAATCTTTTAAAAAAAGTTATACTTTAAAAGCCCCAAGTGAAGCGCGGCCCCCCATGTAAATAAGAACCAATATTTTTTAATGTACACTTTTTTTTTTGTAAATTTGAATAAGTCAGACGTATGACCTATGGAACAAACGCAAAAAGTTTCCCAATTGCATAGGAGCCGAGAAAAAAGAAAATGCTTTATTTTTGAAACACATACTTTCTAGTTACCATTATCGGTTGATTTTTGGAGGCCTCCAAACATCTGCTGTAATTTATACATCACATTCCAGGAATAAAACTTTCATTCATAAATACCATCAAGTACATAATGGACAACAATAAACAATGCTATTCGATTTTAATTGGGCAACGCAGAGAAACTTCGAAAAAAAACTCTTGAATAAATTGTTGATTCAACATAAGTAAAAAATGAAATAAAAACAATTAACTCACCATTTTCGTACACGGATTTGGCTCTTTCCCACACGCTCCATTTCCATCTGGAGATGACGGAAGTTGCGGACAAGAATTCCTCTCGGGCCCTCAACAGTTATAACATTAATAAGCTATCCTTATCTACAAAATATATGCATCCTCGACTTGCAAATGAATGAATAAATCGTTTCATGAAACCTTATCTACTTATGCTGACATTTCGTCAAAATTGTTCTTGATTAAGATATAAGCTCTACAAGAATACAATTTATTAACTTTGAAAAAAGTAACCTTGACATGGACGACTCGGTTCTTGATGGTGAACTGAACCTCCGGGGGGAAGGTGACGGTGTCTTGAGATTTGATAAGCCTCATTTACCTGAAGAAAAACTTGTTGGAGTTGATACAATTGTAGAATGCAGCTCAGTGGAGCCTTCTAACTCTTAGCAACGATTACAAAGTTCCAAAAAACTGACTTTTATTTATTAAAAAATTTGAACTAGAAATTAACAACAAAGAAAACCCGTCAAAAAACAAATGAAAATCGCTAAAAACTATTTTGTTGTGACAAACTTAATACATATTTGAGAAAATTAAAACTTCTTGTGAGTCGATGCGCTGTCATCTTGATTCAGGCAATTTGAAAATTCTTTTGGGTTAAGATATTATGTCAAACTTTTAACCAGACATTTATTAGGACCAAATTTCCGCAACTTACTCAAACAAATCTCGACATGCGAATCAAAAGAAAGGTTAGTGGTCAATCGCATACGTGTATTTTTTTTCAGTTTTTAGTTTTGTCGTCTTCTTCTTCAGTATAACGTTTGCTTCTTATATGAAAATTAAAAACACAGTCGGTCTTCATGAGTTGATGAGAACTTGTTCGGAAAGCCATAATTCACCTCTTTTGAGGTTTTTTGAATGAAAGTTTTTTTGAAGTTCTGAAAATACAGATCTATATTTTCTTGTTTTTATCACACAGTTTTTTTTTACTTTAGGGAGAGTCAGGAGCCGCGACAGCATATGTTTCTCGCAAGAAGGCGTTGAAGAAGCTGCAGTTGTCACTCAAAGACTTCAGACGACTATGCATTCTCAAAGGGGTTTATCCTCACGAGCCAAACAACAGGAAGAAGGTAGATAGCTTTGAATAAACTTTGCGAGACGAGAAAAATTCTTTCAGATCTCTCAGATAGATATCAGTGCTCAAAAAAGCTCAACTAAATTTGGAAAAAAAATTTCAAGAAACGACCGCTTCTCGAGCGGTGGAATCTGAAGTAGGCACTTTTTTGCGTTTAGGACCCCCTACCAGAGGTTCAATTGGGTCAGATGAGAGTGGAATTTTTTCATACGGTGTCGTTAGCCTAAGCCGTACGGTCTCGTTGTCGTGAACTTTTTCCTAAGCCTGAGCGTTTTGTAATGTTAAATTAATTTTTTTCTATTCATAAAAAAGTCAGACGTATGACCCATGGAACCTCTGGTAGGGGGGCCCCTAAACACAAAAAGTGCCCGTGAAGTAATGGTTGGGAGCTAGAGATGATGGGCAAAGAAAAGGAAGGACTCCTCCACTCACAACTGTCTTTTTTTCTTCAAGTTTTCAAATTCTCTACAAAATCTTGTCATAAATAAGCGAAACACGTCAAAAATAACGACTGCTAGGACTTTTTCTTTTGTTAAAAAAGGGATGTGAACAAGTAGGGTCTAGCTTGTTTCAAAGGTAAATTACAACCGGAGCAATTTTGAGTCATATGTTTCAAAACTAAATTTAATCGTCCTCATCACAATCTTTTCGACCCTCAGGTGAACAAGGGAAGCACCGAGAACCGGATCTTCTACTATGCCAAGGATATCAATTTTCTCATGCAAGAGCCCATCATCAATAAATTCCGCGAGTACAAGGTTATTCTAAAGTTTACTTTGAAATGTGCTTGATATGACTTTTTCAGAGTAAAAAGTTTCCGTCTCAAATTCACATCGAAAACGATGAGGTTTCAGTTTTGGCTGAGGGGGTTTCTTGGCTCTGCTCCGAACCTTGGTGTGGTCTGCGTCTCCAACATTCGGGAAAATGTTTAAAACTGAGAACGCGCAAATACCATCTTCCAAACGGTCTCGTTTCTGAGCCGTACGGTCTCTTTCCTAAACCGTTCGGCCTCGCTAGCGTAATCTTTGCCCAAGCCTAGCCCGAAAAAACCATCTAAAGCATCTAAAAATTTTGTTCCTGAGTTTGTGACTCTTTGTGAATTAAAAAAACGAAAATAGCAGAAAGTGTGGAGAGAGCGTATGGTGATAGCAGAGAAGAATTAGAGTTAGGACATCAAGAAGAGACAGCAGAGAAAACTCTGCGCTGTCTGACGCTGCACCACACCCAGGTTTGGAGAGAAGTAGGTTTCTTTTTTCGGAAAGAGGAGAAAACCTCATCGAGTATTTTTATTCTGAAAGAGTCTTCCGGAAGCCTGAGATGAAATTTTTCATGCTAGTAGTTGTGTTATCATTAAATTTTCAAATGAGGCATGGTGAAAAACACTGGTAAAAGATTTCTGATCCCTGGTGATCCGTAGTCGATTCGTCAATGTTTTTATCAATCGCTTTCACTCGGAGAAATTGCTGTCTGACAAATGAACCGGATTCAACTTTGATTGAACTGGCTCATAGCTTAAGTTACTTATTTACACATGCTGTAAAGAGTAAGTATGGTTCAACTTATGCATACGACGAGCATTCGCTGACGATGCACTCAGGTGTTTCTGCGTAAACTGAACCATGCAAAAGCGCGTCGGGAGAAGGACAAGATGAAGAGAATCTACGAGCGCAAGCCAGAGTACAGCCTGGACAGGATAGTAAGAGAGCGGTACCCGACATTCTCATCGGCCCTCAGGGAACTTGATGACGCTCTCAGTATGTGCTTCTTGTACGCACGCTTCACCAAAACCAAGGCTACCAGAGTTAGTTTTCGCTCTTTTCTCTCTCTCTCATTCTCTCTCTCACACTCTCATTCTCTCTCACTCTCTCTCCCTCCCTCCAACATGAAGGTTCCCTTACAGGGGTTAAATAGTCATGTCAGACCTTCTGTCGGCGGGACTCTGTTTTTCCAAATCATAAGAGGGACCCTAATAAAAACAAACAAAAATTTTTTTCGTGGGCTTCTGTTTTTTTATTATCATAAGGAGGACCCTTATGGGAAAAAGTATTTTGGGGCGTCTGTACCTTTTTCTTGCACACTAAAAAACCCCTGTTCACTTATAATGCAATGAATATTTTATTTGTTTTCAAGATATTGATGATTCAAAAAAAATGTTCTTGCCGATTTTGATCCAGAGACAAAATATTACGGGAAAAAGGGCTGAGTGGATACTTCTCTCTGGTACAATCTACGGAAAGTTTGGACCGGATTTAGTATAAGCGCAAAGTAAATGATTTTTTGTGATAGAGGTTGTTTGGTTTGACAGGCGGAAATGATCGAAGCAGCTACTCGTCTGACAGCAGAATTCATGCATTATGTCATTGAAGCGCGCGCGATCACCAACACTTTCATATCAATCAAGGTTGAGCGATTGTTCGTTTTTTTGAGCTGGTATCACGACATTTCGCACCAAGACAACTCACACCCTAAATTTCACAATCGAAGTATTTCCGTATATTTTTCATTGAAATTTTTGCTGAGGTTGAGGTTAAACTTACGCTAACGAGGCCGTACGGCTTAGTACGAGACCTTATACAACGATTAACCTCATAATTAGAGCTTTAGAGAAAAAATACCCGGGTGCGAGTTGCCGCGGTGCGGAATGTCGTGATGCGAAAAGCCATGAACCATTTAATCTTCTCTATTTTATTATTACAGTCCGTTAATGAAAATTGATAGAACTGATATTTAAACATCGATTCTGTCATATTTGATTATACTTGAGACCATCACAAAACTTTTGAAATAACGTCACATACCGTTTAATATGAGTTCGTTCACTGTAGTTACTCCAATATTTGCATTTACTGTAATCCAAGGATTGTCAAATTTTTAAAATTATGGTTAATAATAAATATCGTCAATTAGCAGTTTCAACTGTGATGTTATAATGTTAATTGTTTTTTTGTTACTGTTCTCACTCCAGAAACATTAAAATCGAGTTAAATCTTCATGCGTGCCCACTCGGCAATCGCCGGAAAAGGTTTTTCGTAAAATGCACTACATGTACCATACATAACACTCTTCATGAACAAAAATGGTTCCAGGGCATCTATTACCAGGCAGAAATCAACGGTGAGAAGGTTACCTGGATTGTACCGCATGATCGAGGAATGAACCATGTAACAAGTTGGTGTAATCACTTGTTATCATCAGCACCATTTTTTTCTGGTGTTGTTATTACTTGCCTGGTGGGCTCTTGCAACAACAAAAAAATTATGTGAAAGCCAATCGCTTGAGACATCGCACGGAAAAAAAGTATAGTCCTCCGGGTAGGATCGAACCAGTCGTCATTCATCGGCAATCGCCGCAAAGGGTGATTCGTAAAATGCACTACATGTACCATACATAACACTTTATTCTCACTTTTTTAATTACACACTTACTCATCATTTTCAATCTTTCAAAAATCCGGCTATAATTTCATCGAAATTTCGGCTTAGGCTTAGGCTAAGTTTACGCTAACGAGGCCTTGGGGCGTAGGTGCATTTCACAAAAGTGCATCTCACAAACACGCTTTTCGGAATCACGCTTTTCGACAATTGCCTCATTCCTCTAGCCAGGAGTTGGCGCTTTACCATTACACATAGAAGCCGATTGCAGGAGTCGACTTCACGGTTCTGTCTACCTTTACGGAGTTCTATGTCGCTATGTTGTCCTTCGTCAACTTCCGACTGTATCAGCAGTTGGGATTGCACTATCCTCCCAAAATACAGACAGCCGAGAACGTCCTGACGACCACTGAAGGTGAGCGAATAGAACAGATGACTGAGCTGCTCCTGTCCAATTTTTTGTTGTTGATAAATGTAGCAATTCGAAGGGTGGTGCGAGAATAATGAGAAGCAACTGAGAGGTAGACAGCAGAGAAGGGAGAGAGACTGGGCAATATCTAGAGGTCAAAACTGTAAAAAAAAAACTCGCTCTTCATTTTTGTTGTTGTTGTTATTACTTGCTTGGTGGGCTGAAAGACATAGAAGATTAATGTTTGGGCCCTGATCATTTTAGACCTTTTGTTCGAATAAGTGGTCGCTTTGGGCCTATGTTAACTTCTGCCTTCATTGATTGGCCCCGAACAAATGTTTCGTTTCAGAAGACGGGACATCGGAAGAGTACACGGAGAGGGTTTACTCACTGGCACGACCACTCGCACGATCAGTGGAGAAGGAGGAAGAAGTGGAGATTGACTCCTTCGAGGGAGACGAGGAGGAGGTCGAGAGGAAACTGAACGAGAGAAAAGCTCTCAGGTGAGCGGCAAGCGAGGGAAACCCGCACTGCGGTTTAAATCTATGCGCTCGGACCCGCAATACGGTTGAATTCTATGCGCTATCCAAGAAAGCTAGTGATGCAAATGCTCTGATCATCCTCTTTTTTACATCACACGCTCGTGGGCGCTCAAGGCCTGTCGTTTCCTCATGATTAGTCATCTTGATATACACAGTCTTTCTCCGCGTGCGGAGAAGCAGCCTGTTAAGAGGATAATGGCAGACAAGATAGGAGTGTTGATAAAATGGTAAAGAGGTTCAAATAGAAAGGCCGCTTTTTAAGAAAGAGGTCCAAATAGAAAGACCGCTTTGTAAGAAAGAGGTCCAAATAGAAAGGCCGCTTTTTAAGAAAGAGGTCCAAATAGAAAGGCCGCTTTTTAAGAAAGAGGTCCAAATAGAAAGGCCGCTTTTTAAGAAAGAGGTCCTAATATCATGGGAACGTGTTTTTTTTTTGTTCTCTGTTAAAAAATCTCTCTCTCTTTCTTTCGCGATCCAAACCACAACAGGTTGTGTCTGTTGATTAATAAGCAGATAGAAACAGGTATAATATAGTGACCTGCAAACTCCCATGCGGTGGATATGTACATGCATAGGTAAACTGTCTTGATTTCTCTATAGGTCGAAAAAGTGTTACTAAAAATTCGGTTTTAATTCAATATCGAGCTCAATTTTTTCGGGTTGAGTGGCGGATACGTACATACACCGATTTGGATCGACACATAATATCCCTGTGTAGAACCCATGCAAAATTTAATTGAAATCCTATCGTATATACTATTATATCTATTGCTAACACTTGTCATCTGTATCTAAGCTCTAATAAGTCTTAACGCATAAACATTCCAGTAATCTTGGATCAAAGTTTTCATAGATATATTTATTGGACACATAAAAGTTGATGATTTAAAAAAAATTGAAAGTGACAATAAACTTCTTTCTTATACAGGAATCTCTTCTCGGGTTCCGTCTTCTGGATCAATCGAGAATGTCCGAAAGAAGCGCTAACATTGCTGATTCGAGGCTGCGGTGGAAGCGTTGGGTGGGAGGGAGCGCCTGTATCGCTCCAGGTACTGTCGGGGGATTACTGTAGTTGACTGTACTTATGTTTCAATAAGCTTACTGTAAGTTTTTTTGAGTTAAAAGTTTAAGAAACAGACGAAAAAGAAATTGAGAGCATAACTGATAGTCCAAATTTTCTACGAACAAAAAACCTAATATTAAGAGAACCTAATATTACTAATAGAACCTAATATTACCTACTCCGAGTACTAGGTTTTTTGAGTAATTCAACGAAACCAGGGAGCCGTTGATGGTTCAACACATACTTGGCTTTGAAACTTACGATTACGCGGGAATTCACCTTCCATGCTTTCCATATGTTTATTCTTGGTTGGTACTGCAATGAGTTAACAGCGCGTGAAGATGAATATTCCATGTTTAAAAAACCCAAAGAAAATACTCTGATTCCTAATAAGACATTCTAATTTTATCAAGTTGTGACTGGAAGAGGTTAAAAATGATCGAATTAAAAATGATCGAATTAAAAATGATCGAATTAAAAATGATCGAATTAAATAATCAAAATTTCAAAAGAAGGACACTTTTAATTATCTAAGAAGTAATCGAAAATGTATTCAATCTATTGAAATAAAAAATTGCAGGAGGATTCTAGAATGATCACGCATCATGTCATTGATAGACCCCTGAAGGAAGCCAATCTGACGAGGTTAGAACGTTAGGTTATATTTGTAACCGGGTAACAGGAGAGAGAGAGAGAGAGAGAGAGAGAGAGAGAGAGATTTGCAAAAGATAGAGAGGGCGGGATTGGAGGGAGAAAGGCGGAGCGAGTTCAAAGGGAAGAGTGAGAGAGATAGAAGAGTACAAGAGAGTAAGCTTTCTTTGAAATGAAATACAGATACAATTTTTTTGAGAAACTTCCTTGTGATGTCACACAATAACATATAAGAAGTTAATCCAAATACATGGGGAAATGCGCACAAGACTCTCCATCGCAGAACATACATTCAACCGCAATGGGTGTTTGACTGCGTGAACGCGCGCCGTCGTCTCCCCACGTCGCCATACGCGCCGGGGGCGGCTCTTCCGCCGCATCTTTCGCCCTTCTCGGCGGAGAGACAAGGAGACTACGTACCGATTGAAAGAATCGAGGAGTTGAGGCAACAGGGCAAAGGTAGTTTCCAGTAGAAGTTGAGGGAAGAAAGAAACGGAGAACCGCTTCATACTTGTCCAATTTATGGGTATTATAGGGATTACGGTGTTTTTAATTTCGTTTTGTTTTTGGTTTTTTTAAAAGGTTCATTTTATCGCGTCTGTATCTCACTTTCTCTCAGACTTTTACATCTCTAAGTTTATTTTTATAATTTAGATGTGAGCAGCTTCATCTCGGCAGAGAATGTGGCTGCTCCGGACACGACGAACAACGCGACGAAGAAGGAGAAGCGAAACAAGTTTGTTTCTTTCCGTTGTTGTGGTTGAGCTGGAGTGAGATGTAATGTCTAATCTAATAGAATGAGGTAGGAAATGAAGATCTTATTACGGCTTGATCTTGATCTGTTTGATTTTGGTTTACGAGTTGATTTGAACCCTTCGGGTTATTAGATGTTAAATCAACCCCAGGGGTTAAATAGTGACCGGATCGGCCTTCGCGGCGGATACATGTATACATAACTGAATCACGAAATTGCAAACAAAAAAATTTTTATTTTCAAAAAAACATAGAAAAATTTTTATAACGCGAGGTTTTTTCTTCTTTTTCAGCAGTTACTCTAGAAAAATGGGTATTTGGCTTTTAACTCTGCGCTGTACTCTGTTTGAAGGCAAGATAATCCACTAAAAGTAGTACCCCAGGGGAAGAGGAATCCTGACTTCTTAACAAAGTTCTGAATTCAGCTCAAACGTGATATGCCTTCCTCAAGAGTTGATCAAGCGATACGAACATTAGAAAAAAATTTAATGCATTCCTCCGCTCCACATGCATGTCCGCGCTGGTGACCGGTCACGAGAAAGAAAAGGAAAAAATTTTGGGCGACTTTTAGTTTTAAAGAGCTTTCAGAAGAGTTAAGAAAGGCGCTCAAACGTGCTATTGTTTCGATGAACATTAATCTATTCATACAAACGTCAAAAATTATTTTTAAAAAGTTCTTCGCTTTACATGCACGTCCGCGCCGAAACCGGTCAAAAATATTTTTGAAAGCTTGACTTGTTGTATGACATGTGGACAACATGAAGATTACGAAATGAATTTTTCGTGTGTGGTCGTGCTTCTTTCGATGTTCTAGTAGCGAAAATTCTTCCATGTTGTAGTTGTATGCGTTCTTTGATGTTCTAGTCGTATACTTTATTCGTGTTTTGTAGAGAACATTTCTATTACAGGGTGGCGCGAAAGTACACAGTCCGAGGTTTAGGAGTGTGCTACGCACTATTTCGTGCACGCACCCATTCCTTTTTTTTTGATTTTCGAAGTTTATTGTGTTTTAAACATCGTGTTGAAGTTTGACAACGATTGTTTAAATTTGAAGGTAATGACGGGTCCCCATCTCCAGCGTGCCGCTATCGTCGATTTGCACCAGCGCGGGTACTCCAACTCCGACATCGCGAAACGCCTCGTCGTCCGTCGAGATCTTGTCTGGAATACCATCAAAAGTTACCGCGAGCTCGAAAATCTTGAGGACCGTCCAAAAAATGGCCGACCTCGATCTGCTCGGACGCCGGCGAAGATAAAAGCAGTGAGGGAGCGAATACGCCGAAACTTCAAGCGGAGCTTTAACAAGATGTCCCAGGAGCTCGGAATATCCTGCTGGTTGGCTCAGACCATCGTCAGGGATGACCTCGGCATGCGCCCTTATCGTACTCGCGAGGGTGCCTTGTTGTCTGCCAAGAACACGACAGAGCGCGTGAAGAGAAGTCGGACCTTGCTTCGCGACACGGCCGCACCTGGTGCCGAAGAGATAGTCTTCTCAGACGAGAAGTTGTTCACGATCGAGGAGGCCTACAACTCCCAAAACGTGTGGGTTATCGCCAGAGATCCTGAGGAAGCCGATCGCAACGGAAGAGTCGTCAACCGCATCTCCCATCCAGCTCAGTTGATGGTCTGTGCGGTTGTGTGCGCTTCGGGCAAGTCTCCGCTCGTCATCGTTGATCAGGGCGTGAAGATCAACAAGCAGAACTATATCAAAGACATTCTCGAAGGCGCCTTGCTTCCCTGGACCCGTACGCACTTCGCTTGCCGCCCGTTCTGCTTCCAACAGGACTCCGCGCCCGCTCACAAGGACGTTGTGACGCAAGAGTGGTGTGCGAACAAATTGCCCACCTTCATAACGAGTTAGCAGTGGTCCGCCTACTCGCCGGATCTCAATCCGCTCGACTATTCCGTATGGTCGGTCCTCGAGGCGAAAGCCTCGGCTCGTCCCCACCCCAATTTGGCGTCTCTGAAGAAGGCCCTGCTCAAAGCTTGGGAGGAACTCGACGTTGATTACCTGCGTGCCACGACTGATGCTTTCCCCAAGCGTCTCTGCGGCCGCATTGAAAACTGACTTCACACCCAGTTTTACATATATATGTTGAGAATAAAATGTGTTGAATTGAGAGGAATTGGATTATTGATTACGATACAAAAGCGTTTGACTTTCGGACTGCGTACTTTCGCGCCACCCTGTATAACTTTTTCTAGAACATTTTTATTGATAATTGTAATCTGTGTCACTGTTCCACATTGACAATTTTGATTTTTTTTTCTTTATTACAACGATACTTCTCAATAGTCATTTTTAATAAGTTATCTTCAAGTTGTCCACATGTAATACAAATATAAAGATTCAAATATCATACAAATGTCAAAGAAACAAAGCAGTATGCTGTTCCAACAAGTATTTTTTAAATTCACTTTTTTCGGCGGATTGTCCGGTCGCATTTAACCCCTAATCAACCCCTTTTTTTGCGGAATGATGCGCTTAGAATTAGAATCAGATCCGAACTAGTACGGATCCGAGAAAAAAAATCTTGAATTCAACGGATTTTTTTATGATGTTTCTCTGACCCGCACTGCGGGTAAAAAAATCTATGCGCTCTCCAAAAACCCCGATAAACATTGGAATCTATGCGCTTGAAAAAAAAATTCTCGGATTTTTCGTAGGGGAAGTCCAAATCATTGGAAAAATGGAATTTTAAACTCTGAAATTCTAAAAATCTATGCGTTCGAAAAAGTTATGTGGGCG
Source organism: Allodiplogaster pararmata (assembly GCA_964056735.1). Taxonomy (NCBI): domain Eukaryota; kingdom Metazoa; phylum Nematoda; class Chromadorea; order Rhabditida; family Diplogasteridae; genus Allodiplogaster; species Allodiplogaster pararmata. Next base: position 33,249,361 of record OZ057403.1, read on the forward strand.
CTAAGAAACACCCTGGATTTCTTCCAGAGCTGAACTAAGTTGACTTGGGATTAGAACAAATAAACGAAAAAGGAACCACTGTGAACAGAAAAAGATTTCAGAGATGCAGAGAAGAGCTCAAAACTTGGCGTTAAGCAGGGACAGATGCATAAGATTCACAGACAGAAGATCATCAACATGCAGGTAGGAATTTGGTATTAGTGCGAAACGTTTTAATAGTTTTTCTTCCTTCACATTATTTTTTTCAAATTGAGTCAGTTAGTAGTTTTAGTATTGCATTTTTTTTTAAATTGTCAAAGTACAACCCAATAAACTGTGTTACTGTATTGCGTTGATGAATAGGTTATCGTACCACGTACATTGTCCGAGAAGAGATCAAATTCTACTTCTAGCGTAAGAAATGCGTTGAGAGTCGATCATAAAGAATGGGTATCGCGACAGTTTGTTACAAGACACTTTGTTACACGACAGTTTGTTACACGCCCTTCACAGATTTTTTCGCTTAGGCTTATTTAAAATGTATGCTGACAAGGCTGTACGGCTTAGGAAAGAGACCGCATGAAAAAATTTCTCCCTTTCTTGACTTTTATCGATTCATACAGTAGTTAAAACACACTAAAAACAAAAGCCCCTGTAACAAATTGTCGTGTAACAAAGTGTCATGGATCCTAAGGAATGAGTCCTGAAGGGAGAATTCGCTTGGGTTGGAGGAAACACTTTTAACACTCTGAGTGTAATTCAACCAGCACTGCGGTTAAAATGTATGCGTTATCTAAAAAAAAAAGCTAGTGATATAATACAAATGTTGTGATCGTCTGCGTCCTCTCTTCTGCATCACACGGGTGTAGAGAATAAGCCTGTTGTATTTGAGGGCGAGGCATTGAAAATGCGCGAGATGATGATACCTCGGAAGCAGCAGAGGATCTACCAAAAGCTGAAGAGGGGCCTGAAGCGAACGCGAACAGAAGGCAGCGCCCTTGCCAGGAAGAGGGAGAAGCTCCAGAAGCAGAAGGTGCAGGCAGAGCAGCCAGCCAACTGACACTGACTATAGCTGTTGGCAGCTGACAATGAATTTTGAATTTTACAGTGACTTGTTGCCTTTTGACATTGAAAATGACAGTGAATACGCCTCTTATATATGTGAGGTCATTCTGTCAATTGGTTTGAGAGTAGTTAAGATTTTTTTCTCAAAGTTGCTCCAGATAATACTCTCCCATTGTTTACCCGACTTGTTACTGTTTGTTGATTTTGAGTGTGGGTGGAATTCAAATGTTGATAAACGTTAAGTTTTACGGTTTTTATTACAATTGAAGCAAAATCAAGAAATGTTATTAATACTGATTACTAGCAAGCTAAAGTTTTCTCACAGATTTGCTTTTTCGTATGTAAGATACGAAAATATTTAATAACTCTTTGGCATCTGCATTTTAGCACAGGGAATTCAAAATAATGTTTCAAATCGACACTATCAATCTCTACATATATGTACAAAGCCTTTTTTTTTCAAATCTCGAATTAGCTGCAGTGGAATCAAAATTAGTATTCGAATTGTAATATGTGACAAAGGCAATTGATATCTCATCGATTGGTTACGTGAATCGAAAGAGTCTTGATCTACATGACACCTGTTCAATCAAAAACTAAAAGGAGAACTTTGAACCATTCTAAGCGAACCAGTGGTTCCACTGGCAATCTTCTGTCCACTTGCCTACGCATATGAAGCACCATTCCGCGCCACACGACACGCAGTGCATGTGGGAGCACCCACCGGAGCGCTCGGTCGGAGCCGCGCAGCTTGGACACTTTCTGGAATCAAATGACTTGTTCGTCGCGCACAATGAGTCATGACCATGACTTTCGCCCCCCCCCCTCTTCCCCCTGACTACATTCCTGGTATCAGCTCTACTTATCGACATGAATGCAGACTTAGTCGCATGATTTACCTTTTCTTCAGTCATAAATGAAATTCTCAACTTGACCTGACAATGAGGCTTAAAAACTATTTTAGTTCTTCCCATCATTAAGCGAACTTTTTTTTATCAACTCTTGATAAAACTGAAACGAAACATTTGAACAATTAAAACGGATGGATCTCTAGCACATATGGAATTGTTTGTACCGTCGAAATCATGTTTGTCCAGCTATTCAAAATATCAATACTAAACGAATATAGTTTCAATTCTTTGAAAATTGAACAGAAAGTGTCTAAGCGAAAAAAAACTAGTATTTTACGTAGAAAACACACTTTGTAGTCGCTTCAATGGTTACTGTAGACAATCCGTCGTTCCCACACATGCAATCAATCGATCGACAGAGTGGACAGAATACTGTAAGGATGAAACCGATTCTTGGATTGTCATTCAGTCATTCATAGCTCACCAGCACTCGTCAAAAATTATTTAACTGACTGCTTGGCAGGGCGGTAGGGCTAGAACAATGAGAAGCAAGCGAGAAATAGAGGGCAGTAAAATGAGAGATTCATTATTCCAAGCCCCCGTTCGTATAAACGGTCGTTCTTTTACTTTGTTTGACAATTCTGGTTAGCGATTTACTTATTCTATCAATGCTGGTTTTAAAAAAAAAACAACAATCGACTTTTTGGAATACTGGAAATCTTTGAAACAGTAGTCATGGAACCCGAAACATAATCAGGTTCAGGGCGTTTCTTACTACCCGCACAACTTTTTTCGAGCGCATAAATTTTATAAATTTCCGAAAGTTAGAAAATAATTTCTATTGCAGATCTCTATCGACTCTTGAAATTACCCCGGTAAGAATCTAAAAAAAAAAGGTTTCCAAGTGCATAGATTTGAAGGTTTGTCAGCATTTTTTGAAGAATGCAAAGATTTTTTTCACCCGCAGTGCGGGTGAGAGAAGCACCCTGATCAGGTTCTCTCTGTCACAAACTCCAACTTTTCTAGAATATGACAAAAAAAGGTTTCTCTAGGATCGGTTGTCATACGAACCAGAGGCGATCATGAAAAACCCAGGGTAGTATAGCTCTTCAAACGATGGCGATGCCGGACCGGCCTGGGCAAGCCACCGGACAAAACATCAGCCGATACTCCGCTATAATTATCAATGGCGAGTCGAGGCGCCAGTCAAATAGCCTCTTGCCTATCTCCGGTCAACGACAGGCAAGACGTCTCTACTCCCACCCAAAACGATGCTAGGCCGAGTTGACCCAGTCTCAGGACTGCAAAGGACATCAAAACCCTTCTCCGGACGCACCTCGTCCGAAGAACACGAGAACCTCTCTCATTAGAGTGTTAATAACCAAAAGTCTTCGATGCGGGCTACTCGCCGGCAACAACAACATGAAAAACCCAGAAAAATAGTACTTTTCGTCAAAACAACAAACAGTAAAAAATCTTGATTAACGATGTCCAACTTTGTGCACAATGTGGGCATTGAATGACTGATGATCTTGCGCGACCACTGAGATTGGGCTTGGACGTCCTCGCCGCTGCAATGTTGCATAACCATCCAATAGATCCCCTTATCCACCCATGAAAAGTCACTGCCGCTTGCCCGTCAAGACCCATTTTACATTGAAAGAGATTCATGAGCTTTCTGTTGCGTTTTTCACATGCATCTCATTTTCACTTGAGAGAAAAAATCTAACCATTCTGCTATATACAGATGAAATAACCTGCCCAATAAATGAATTTTCTAGAAAAGTCCCGAAGCATCTACTTCCGTTAATGACCTACCTTTACAGTTAATGGCCTACCTTCACAGTTAATTTTAATACATGTTAAAATACATAAGACCTAAGGGATATCATGGATATCATGTGCCCGGAATTTTTTGAACAAACAACCTTATTTCTAGCAGAGAACCATCACCCCCCTCCCCATTTCTCCAACGATTCACTGTAACTACTTTCGTGACCTACGGTCGCCATATCTGTATTGGCACTTTGCCTAGCTCCCTATCCGATGACTCTTCTAACCATTCTGCCGACTCGACATCCCTTCACTCCAAATGAATCTTGCGCCGCATTTTCGTTGGGGCATCGTATTCCACCCATTTCTTCTTTCACAAATTCCTCAGCGGCCTGCGCCTGAAGGCATCTTCTTTTTTCAACCAAACTTGTTCACTCAAAATTTCAGTGACTCGAATATACCTACCTCCCGAACCATCTACTTACAGTTAATGACCTACCTTCTTTTTTTTAATGACCTACCTATTTTCGAATTGATGCACTTCAACCAACGCATTCTTTTTACAGATGTTAATTCTTCGCCTCCAAATGTTACTTCGCCTCCAAATGTTAATTCCAAGAATGCAGTTCATTTCTAAAATCGGAAGATGCGATAGTTTTAATTAACAAGGCCTCGAGGGTTTTTTAGTGTGCAAGAAAAAGATACAGACGCCCGCCGAAAGCGGAAATTTTATCCACACCTCCTCATGATTTTGAAAAACAGAGGCTCGCCGACAGGTCTGAAATGATTATTTAACCCCTGCAAAGCCTTCATATCACAGCCTTCATCTGATAAAAACTTCAAAGAAAGTTTGGATTAACCTTATATAGCTGATATTCCTTTGCACCGATGACTTGAAAATGATGAGCATCTCGAACGATTGCTTAACGAACCGAAAAATCAGGTTTTCTCATTAAAAAAAGTTACGAAAAATCTGCAATGCGAAGCAAAAGTTTTGTTCTTCTATCTTACGGGTATTGAACCTGTGGCCTCTTGCTTGTCCAGCAAGCGCTTCAAAATTCAAGAGGAAGGGGGGTTCCGTTAGCTATCTGCGCACATTCCTATGCTTCTTGTTATTCTCGAATAACTCTCAAGAAAATTTTAATGACCTACCTTTACAGTTGGGGATCGAGCATGTAACAGTGAAACCGCATTGTGGGATCAAACGAAATCCTCCATTCTGAACAGCAAATTAGTTTAGATCTTTTTCTTTGCTCCGAAAGTTTAACTTTTCTTTAAGCATACTGTTTCTTTGATTACTATTTTCCTATCAACAAAAAATCGGAACAAAAGTACTATGGGAGTGATAAGGCTCATTCCCAGGGGTTAAATAGTGACTGGATCGGTCGCGTCGGCAGAAACATGTACACACACTACTGACGAAAACTCCCTCTCTTTTCTTACCCTTTTCCTTCATCCCCTCTTCCTTTTTCCTCCAAACTTTGAGCGGTGGATACATGTAAACCCAAATTGGGCGGCTCCATTTAACCCCTGCTCATTCCCCTTCACGGCCTTATCAAATAATTCTAGCCAACTTTTGCCGACATTTTATGATTAGGTACTTTTTTTGCACAACATACCTGTTCCATCTCCGGCAATTAAGCCGAATATATATATATATATTTTATTTATCGACATTTTGCAATGCAAAGTTATGGTGAGAGACATTGTAAATAATATTCAAGTGTGGCGACAAGTAAGGCAAATATCTAAAGTAAGGCAAATATCTAAAAGTAAGGCAAATATCTAAAGTAAGGCAAATATCTAAAGTAAGGTAAATATCTAAAGTAAGGCAAATATCTAAAGTAAGGCAAATATCTAAAAGTGAGGCAAGTATCTAAAAGTAAGGCAAATATCTAAATGCTACTAGTTATTCTCCAGGTCACATATCACATTCTCGTTACGGAGACGATTTATAAACTGCTCTACTGTTCTTGAATTCAGTATTTCACTCGGGATTACGTAAAACATTCTTGAAACACGTAAACCGAAACAATTGAATCTAGACGTCGAAGAAGTACATTCAATAGCAATACCATTCATATTAGTGCGGGTAGAGGAGGTGCTCTTGAAAATGCGTGATTTTTCAATAATAGACTTGTCATTGAAGATCTTCCAACCCATTTTAAGGTCGGCAATCACCCTTCTTTCGGCTAAAGTACTTAGGCCGATTAGATTCAGACGATCTCTGTAACATGGAAGGCTGAGAGGATAATCAGGCTGTGGGAAACATCGATAAAAGAGTATTCTAGAGAAAGATCTCAAAACCTTTTCTAGGAGATCAGAATCCTTCCGGTATATTGGATTCCATAGACAAGAGGCAAATTCTAGATGAGGTAGAACATATGTATTGAAACACTTAACAAGTACTTGGGAATCATTGATGCTTATAGAGCGGAGCATAGCATACATCGCTTTAGTAGCCTTCATAGTTCGTTCAAGAATCGCGTCATGTCTGCGAAGAGATGGTACTAGTTGGATTCCAAGGTCTCTCACTTGAGTAGATACTTTTAAAACACAGTTATTTAGGTGATAATTGAAAGGAGGAGAAGTTTTGCCTAAGCGTAGATGATAGGTCTTGTTCGAAGATAAAGAAAGATGGTTGGCTACGCACCAATTATACACATTATCTAGACAATTCTGCATTTCGATAGTTCGTTCAGTTATATTGTGAGCACTGTGAGATACATATAACTTAATGTCATCTGCGTATGCTTGATAGCGTATATTCGGATAAGGGCTAAGCACATAATTCAATTCGCTAATGTATAGAGAAAACAGAAGTGGTCCTAATATGGAACCCTGTGGCACGCCAGATGTCACAGGTTGAGGAGCAGATATTGTCTTGCCCATTCGTACAGAAAAAAATCGACCGTCAAGAAAAGATTCTAGCCAAGACATCAAAGATAGGGACAAACCGAAACGTGCAAGTTTTGTCAATAACTTAGGTATACTTATCGTATCGAAAGCTTTGGTAAAGTCTAGATAAATCACATCGATAGATAAGCCTTTACTGATATCTTGTGTCCAGTCGTCTTCACAGACTAAAAGATTAGTAACAACAGAAGCACGGGAGCGAAAACCATGTTGATTTTGAGGTAACAATTCGAATTTCGCTAAATGTTCATCGATGATAGCTCTTATCAAACGTTCCATGACTTTAGAAGCAGGGGAGAGAATGGATATTGGTCTATACGAGGACGGTAGGGAAGAGTCTTTCGCTGACTTAGGGATAGCAGTAATCAGAGAATGTTTCCATACGGAAGGTGTCTTACCAAGCCATAAAGAGAAATTGAAAATGTGAGTGAGCGGAAGAGCGAGTGATTTGGCACACTTTTTGAAAACTATTTGAGGAATTCCATCCGCACCGACGCTACCAGTAGGTTTGAGCTTGGAGAGAACTCGGTAAACATTACATGGCAAAAACAAATGATCATCTGGTTGGGGAGGAATAGAATCACCGTAGATTGGAGGAGGAAAGCCATCGTCTTTAGTGAAAGAAGATGCAAACTCGGAAGCTAATAAATCACATTTCGAGAGAGAATCAACAACAGTACAACCAGTAGCAGTTTTCAAACAGCTTGGGGGAGCTGATTTAGGTTTGGTGAGGGAAGCAATATGGCGATAGAGGTCAGCTGCTCTCTTCAGTTTTTTCCTCTCACAATACTTATTCCATTTCTTAACTTGTTTGAGAAGGTCTGAACTAGCTTTCATATAAATAGTGCGAATGAAGGGTATTGTAATATCAAGAAAAAGTGAATTTCTGTATTTGATGAGTCTATGTATATAGGAAGGATAAGAGGCAAATGGAGAACGAGGGAGTCGTCTCGGAACATGTAATGCTATCGCATCATGCAGTATTTTACAGAAACGATTATACAAATCATCAATATCATGAAAATAGTCAAAACGATTCTCCCATTCTATACTTGAAAAATATTTATTCAGTGCTTCAAAATCAGCTCTAGCGAAATCAAGAATAACATCGCTTTCAGGAAGTGCAAAGGAAAATTGCAAGGTGAACTGAATTCCAGAATGATCACACGAATGAAACGGTGGAATGATGCAAGGGCTAGATACAATATTCTTCTCAGTTGTCAAAAGCCAGTCTATACATTTGGTATGGCGAGTCGGATCATTAAGCATAGGATTATAGCCAGCAGTATCTACGAAAGACCGTAAAATCGTATCAGAAATAGTTGACGGATTAGATAAAAAGTCGCTGTTGAAGTCTCCTACTACGATAGCTGGGAAGTTACAAGATGCTGTTAAGTCTACTAACAAATCGCATAATGTAGTAGTTAGTTCAGCATTGTAATTTGGAGGACGGTAGCAAACTATTATACGACAGAATGAGTTTGCTAAGAACAAATCAACCGCAACAACTTCACATGTATCACAAAATGATTGTCTAGCGAAAGTTAAATGATCCCGCATTATGAGAGCCACACCTCCTCCTCTAGAGTCTCTATCATTTCTAATAACATTGTAAGGAAGAAGACCGGTAATTTCTGAATCAGCTACTCTAGAGTTAAGCCAAGTTTCACTAAGAGCTACTACATCTGGTTGCTCTATTTCAAGAAAGGAACGGAACAATGAAAGTTTATTTTTAATTGAACGAATATTGAAATAGAAAGCTTTCAGACCGGTACATGATCTCAGTTTGACGTCTTCGGCGTAGGATTCGTCTGGCTTCGAATGAGGGCGCTGCTTGTTCGTGTCGACTTCGGAGCTCGTACTGTTATGTTCTGACTGCTTCGAGCATTTGGAAAGGCGGAGTAGCGCGGCTGTGCTGGAGATCGTCGCTTTTGGTCTGCTTCATTCCGGGGCATCAATTCACCATCGAAGATGACGTAGTCTTTTCCTTCCGATAATAACTTACGTTTCTCTTGTCTTAGCAAGTACTCTCTCTCTCTTTGCTTTTTAGTAAGACTGGGTCGGACATTGATTCCTTGGAATTGATTATTCTTGCGTAGTAAGGCACTCTTTGAAAGAAACAGTCTTTGATGTCCTTTGGTGGGGAAGATTACTTTGAGGAGTCTAGAGTCTAGACGAACTCGTTCCTGGCGTATTCGGCGGTTTTCCCATTCTGAAGTGAGAGATTCCACCGACGGCGATACCAGATGCGTCTAGAAGACTGGTAATGAGTTGAGAATCGTGCTGAGTCTGTGCGGAAGGACGAGCATCGGTGTTTTCAAGAGCCCTCTCGATGACGACGGAGCGAAGCCTTTTCTCCTCATCGATCTCCTTTCGGATGGTCTTTTGGCTGACGGAGCTTGTGTAGAACTTGTCGAAAAGAGCGTTGCAGGTTCTCAGGAGAAGTACGACGTGGAGTGGAAGAGAAGGTGTCTTCTCTTCCGCGTCAAGAAAGTCTTTCAGAGATTTTCGTAGGAGAGCTGCATCTTCATTTGTTGTCGAGGCTGACATAATTGCGAATAGGCAGTAGAAATGGAAATGAATTGGAGCAAGTAGAAAGGTCACCGCTCGATATTGAGAACAGAGTGGTGAGTGAGAACAGAGTGGTGAGTGTGAACAGAGTGGTGAGTGAATATACAGTAATCAGATATACAGTCAGCTCTTTCTGTTCGGAAAAAACAATACTTTCGAACAGCTCCCATCCTCAAAGTATAAACGCCTGAAGCAGGCCCTTCGTGTCTTCAATGTTCGCAACTCCATAGGAAAAATCTGTTAATTACAGTAACCTTGAGCGACTTGCTCGCATATTCTCGAAAACACTGCAGGCACAGAACGTGTCCACATCCCATATCCATCGTTGGAGATTCTGAATTCATACCAAACACTTTCTTATACACGCTATAAGTAAAACCAATACGCGAATGTAAGCTTTTTCTTAGGAAAACTGTCGAGAATCATCATCTATATTCATCTCGTTCAGGGGTTTTTTAATTGGTCCGAAAATCCTACACGCCCGCCGGAGGCGAAAATTTGTGGACAGACACTTGCCTTCCATCTGGAATTTTTTTCTCAAGTTTCAATTTTATGAGATGAAAAGTTTTTTTTTTTAAACTTTCACTCTTACAAGACAAAAAAATTCACATAAGGGTCCCCCCTTAAGATTTAAAAGACAGACGCCCGCCGGCAGGCGACCGGACATGACTAAATAACCCCTAATCTCAATCTCTCCTTTTCACAACATATACTCGATCTATTTCTTCTAAACGTGCCGTTTCCTTTTAACGAGTTTTTTTCCGATCTACCCCTCACTTAGCCGGTTGGTAGAAAGGACGATCTTAGTCATTTTGCATTTTTATATGTAGTTACAACAGAAACTACTCGAAGAATCAACTTATGAGTTCATGAAACAATTAAGAAAAGAGAGATTACTTTTCAATTTATCAAAAACATGCCTTAACTTGATTTGTTTTCGCTCAGTAATTTTTACTGCAGAAGTACTCTATGGGAGTCGAACTTAAGCGTTCATTGCATACGTTTTAACCAATTAGCCACAGTCGCTGGTATCCTTAAAGGTAACATTAGTAGCATGAACCGAAAAACCTTGATCTAAAGCTTCCCAGCAGATTGAACATGGAGAATCCGCTTCTGAAGACTTTCGCAACTGCGACAGAGAGGCGGCTGGCTTCAAAGATTGAGATTTATAATTACAGTAATTCTGTTTTTTTCTTGGGAATGCATTTCAATTTGAGTTTTACCAGTATTTGAATTCAAAGCAATATTTGTGTTTTTTTTAAACAACATTTTTCATTTATTTTATTTTATTGAATCGAAAATTGCTAGGATAATCAATATATAACCTCACCTCACTGCACTCTGTGCACTTGAAAACGAATTTCGCATACTGGCGGGAGTTCTTGCAGTTCATGAGGCAATCAACTTCGATTGCCTTACTGTAAGAAAAATCGAGATTACTGAACGCTTGTAAAAAAATAAATAATTCGAACTGAGCTTTCGATTGAAGATACTAAAACGATAAACTTTGGATAATTAAAAATTTCTACGAAATAGTAACTCCTTCTTTATATAAGAATCATCATAGAATTCCAAATTGAAACCTGACATCTAGCGGAAGGTTTAATATGTAAAATTGAAAAATTGTATAATACACGCATGTTATTTCTTATACTAGCACTGTAAGTTAGATCAAGGGTTAATTTTCCATGTCAGACCTTCTGTAGGCGGGCCTCTGTTTTTCAAAATCATAAGGCTTTATGTGAAACAAAAAAAATTCGCGGGACTCTTCTTTTTTATCCTAAGGAAGGACCCTTATGTGAAATTTTTTCCGCCTTTGACGGGCGTCTGTACCTTTTTCTTGTACAATAAAAAACCCCTGGGTGAGATAACTGTGTTCTGAAGTAGAATAACTTTTCCCGCGCTTATTCTCGCGCGAATAAAAGCCGAAATGCGGGAAAAAAGAGAAATGGTCACACTTGAAGGTCCTCTGCAGAATTTAGGAGCACTAAAATTTCCTCCGGAATTTTGTAGCATTTGTAAACCAATGGAATAGACGAATAACTCAAGAATACAACACGGTCCCGGACGTATCCATCGGAGGAACCACCGTCCCAACAGTCAAGCTCGCAAAGATCCTCGGCGTAACTTTCGACACCATGTTCACGTTCAGCCACCACGCCAGAGACATCGCAGCCCGCATGACACAGAGACACAACGTCCTGAAGGCCCTCGCCGGTAGCACCTGGGGCAACCAGAAGGAATCCGGACAACCTTCAAAGCTATCTCGCAAGCAATCTCCAGTTACGCCGCCCCCGCATGGTCCACTTTCTTATCCGCTTCGGCCCTCGAAAGGAACCAACGCGCCCAGAATGCCGGTTTCCGCGTAGTCACGGGCAATCATCAGATGGCAGAGACCGATCAGTTACACAGAGAGTCCAAGGTCATGCGCACAAAGTCACACCTTCACATGCTCTCCGCTCAATAACCCGCCAGGACAATGGATCCAGCTCACAACCATCACGGCCTCTTGGAAAGTCATGCTCCACCACGCACCATGAAAAACGACCTCATTATGAGTTGCAAGCACACGGTTGAGTCCGCAGCCTCCATAGCAACAGATCCTCTCAACGGGAAACTCGTCGCAAACGCCATACACACAATGATGGTCTCCAGCGAACTTCAATCAATGAAAGGCGCCGTCATTCTCGGAGGTAGACCCCCGCCCGACATCAACGTGGAAGAATATGACCTTCCCCGCAGCACAAGATGTACACTCTCCCAGCTTCGATCCGGATTCAGCAGATTCACAAACTCGTATCTACACCGTATCGATGAGTCCATCCCAGACGTCTGCCCAACATGCTCATCCACACCTCATGACGTCGCACACCTTTTCGATTGCATTGGCGACCCCACGACACTCTCACTCACCGACTTATGGGAGAAACCACTAGAAGTGGCAAACTTCTTGAAGATGTCTATTTTAAAAAAATTGACGATTTATACACAACGAAAGACGGAGCGAAAAAAAACATATCACGTGGGCCTCGCTCTTCGATGACGGCTACAACCGGCAACAACAACAACAACAACAACGAATAACTCAAGAATAACTATAATTGAGGTAATGCCTAACTATCAAAGTTAAATATTGTGTTAACGAATGACTAACGATTGCTCGACATCTTTCCACCCGCTTGGCTCCTTTTTGACTATCACATGGGCGGAGCCGCACGAGCTACAGTACACCCGCAGCTTGGCGTGTTGTACTTTGACACACGACTTACAGTAGATGAAGAACGAGGTTTGCAAGCACTGCAACAACCGAATCTTATGCAAAACTTCAACTTTTCTTCGCTTAGGCCAATGTCCAGAAGCATATTGTTTCTGTAACCCGCACTGCGTATGTAATCTAAGCGCAGATCTATGCGCTATTTAAAAAATACTAGTGATACAAGTGCTCTTTTCGTCTGCATCCTCTCTTTCACAACACACGCTCTTTCTTCTCCCTTGAGGCCTGTCGTTCCAAGGCGTTAAATTATACCGACCAAAGGCATGTTTTTACGCGCCGAGCAAGTGGAAAAAGGGATGGGGAGAGGCGAAAAGAGCGTAATCAGGGGTTAAATAGCAACCGGATCGGTCCCGTCGGATACATGCACACGCACAATATTGACAAAAAAAACTCCCTCTCTTTTCTTACCCTTTTCCTTCATCCCCTCTTCATTTTTCCTCCAAACTTTGAGCGGCGGATACATGTAAACCCAAATTGGGCGGCTCCATTTAACCCCTGAGCGTAATGAGAAGTAGAAGTAAAGTAACGGAAAAATTAAAGAGTGTAGATCATTTTCGGCGCGAACTTGTATGCGCCAACATAGCTGGTACGGTAACTATTTAACCCCTGGTCGTTCCCTGATAATTATAAATCTTGATTTAAGTATGTATACAGCCTGTTCAGCACTGTTTTACAGATGAACCATAAAGTTTGAGAGCATGGGATACGTGAAAATATACCAAACGCTATTTTTTCTTCATTTCAACAAAAATCAAGATTTTTTATTAAGTATCTTCATATCGATGCGTTTGATGTTTTTTTGTTGATTGCCCTTTCCGGCAACATCTAGAAATAATTCAGCGTGCCAAGAGCGCAAACTTTTTTGTCTGCGTATCATTTGGGTATAGCATTATGATACTTTCACACTCGCCAGAAATCCCCCCCTGTAAAAAGGTGCTTTTTACTACTCACTTAAAAAAGCGGAAACCTGCTTCTTTTCATTTTCCGACCTCTCACCCTTGCTGGGAGTTGTTTCGAGCACCAACGCGAAGAGAGAACTGAAAGCACAAAGTTTTCAATACAAAATATGGTTTAAAATTTCAGTTTTTTCTCATTGGGAACATTTTCCTTCGAAACGGTTTTCGGAAAAATTCAAACCTGATTGGTTTCGGTCAATTGTTTACTCAAGTTTAACAGCTTTTTCATCTTGAAAACAGAGTGTTCAAGAAAACACCAATTTTGAAATGTCCCGATGAAAACGCAATCTTAAGGCCTAAGATTTCTTCGAGTTTAGTCGATATCATCGAGAAGTTATTTGTAAATCAATTTTTTAAAAGATATAGTTAGGATATTAACATACGTCTGTGGCCCGAGCATCAGGCTCGATACGGTAACATCCTGATTCAGGGCACATCCTCCCAGAAGTAGCCGTACTCTCTCTACAGGCAAGCCAGCTTTTAAGCTTACCTCAAAACAAACAAACGTTTGTATCATTAGTAATGCTTCAAGATACAACCCAATACTGATCTTTCTTTGTGACAGTTATCCGTTTTATACATTATTTTGAACTATGAATACTAAGTACAACCTGAATAAAGAATGAATGGATGAATGAATAAATAATGAATGAATCACATAACCTAACTGTTTCTATCAGAAAACCTAAGCTTCCAGACGAATTGTGAGCACGGTTGCTTATCGTGCTTCTTGTAATCGAAAATACGATTTCGAACCTAAATCAATGGCTGTAGCAATACTACTTTCATGGATTAAAAAAACTGTTATTTCTCTAGATCGGTTGGAACTTCATCAAATCTTTCAAAATTGCTCTCTACAGGATATCTAGGCGGACAAAGCTCTTGTAACTCTTGTAGCTCTTAAGACTTCGAAGTTTCGCAGTAAAAACCAAGATGATTTTTTTTAGATTTATAATAAATAAAAATTTGTGAGAGAATTCGGCAGTTCTACATAAGAAGACATTTCAGATACAACCGGTTTGACTCTAATCTATTTACAGCAACCCTCCTTCGAACTACCCTCTCTCCTCTTTATTAAGAAGTGCCTCCTTTTCAAAATTAATATGTCTTTTCGGTACTTCTGCACTTTAGTCACCCCCTCCCCCTACCAGAGGTTCAATTGGGTCAGATGAGAGGGGCATTTTTCGATACGGTCTCGTTCATCTAAACCGTACGGCCTCATTAGCGTAAATTTTTTTCCTAAGTTTTTTCCTTCCATAGCGTTTTTTAAATGTAAATAAGTCAGACGTATGACCCATGGAACCTCTGGTAGGGGGTGACTAAAGTGCACTAGGGCCGTCTTTTCTCCGTTACGTAGAATAACGCTGCCATAACCCTTACTGTAAAAAAAGATCCATAGAAAAACAAATCAGCCGGAACCTTTTCATGTCGAAAGGCGCCTACAAAACAAAACTTAGCGCACCTGTTCTGCCACACAGGCCACATTGTCAGAAAGGCTCACAGAGATGATCACGGGTGTTCGACAGTTATTTATGCGGTCTTGAAGAATGACCGGAATGTCAATTGACATCTACTTACATTTCAAAAAGAAGAAAACGCCGTTCAAATTCACTTGACGGAGATTTTTGGTGCGTGTTAGTAGAAGTCCGTGATTTACACCCAGATCTACTGATTTTCTTCTCGGCAATTGACAAAAAGCGTGTTCAAATGCACTACTCACACCAAGCACAAAACTCATATTTTAGGACTACACTTTCTGATCACATTTACTATACTAATTTTCGGTTCTCTTACGGTCATACCCTGCTTCTTGTTGCAGACACATCAAGTTCGAAAGCTGTGTGAAATAAATTTTGTATGAAAATACTTGAAAATGAAAATTAGTCATACAGTTGTAGTAGTTGTGAGCAGAAGTGTAGTCATAAACACTTTATATGAGTTTTGTATTGGGTGCGAGTAGTGCATTTTTCAAACACGTTTTCTGGACAACATGCTTTTTTCAATTCCCTTTCTTGTCTCAAAATTTTTACATAAGAAAGTTATTCTTACATTAAAAAAAATATTTACAAAAAACGCTTAGACTTAGGAAAAATTTGGGGCGAACGAGACCGTACCAAGAAAATGCCACTCTCATCTGTGCCACTCGGGCACTAAACTGGAAAAGGCCATTCGGAGTTCTCCTGTGTTGAAAATTTTTATTCGGAAGTTTTCATGTCTAATTCCTGCTCTAAGTTCGTGGAAAACGCTGAATTTTCTGAAGTTCGAAACTATCTCTTGTTTTTATAGACTGATTCCAGAGATTTTGCTCGCCATGCACCCTCGAAATCCTTACAGGACCCCTGTTGACTTCGCTCGACTAGCAGTTGCCAACGTAGAGTTTCGTAAACACTGCTTTTTGAAAAGTGGAAAGGTAAATTGTTTTTGATTAAAACCGCAGGTTATGACGTCAATTACCGAAAAGCGTGTTTCTAAGAAGCGTGTTTGAAAATTGCACTACATATACCAAACACAGAACTCGTTAAGTGTTTAAGATTACACTTTCTGCTCACATACTATACTAATTTTCGGCTTTACATTTTTTTTTGTTTTGGACTCGTTAGCCCAAGCCGTACAGCCTCGTTGGCGTAAGTTTTTACTAAGCCTAAGCGTTTTTTTTTATGTGAAAATGATTTTTTAAATGTAAAATTAATTTTTTGATGTAAAAATTTTTCCCAAGGACCAAAGTCCGTGATGCCCGAAATGAGCACATATGAGAAAAAAATTCGAAACCGTAGCGTTTAAAGCTAATTTTTTTAATTTGCCCATAAGAGCCTAATTTTCATTTTCAATTTTTTTCATGCCAAGATTCTTTCACACAATTATTCGCTTGAAGTGAGTTTAGAATGACCGAACGGCATGGCGAGTTTTAGAAATAAGGCTTTGCAGAAGGCGTAAAATAAACCCGAACTTGTATAGTTCGACGTAGGCTCCCCCCCTTCATTTTGGTGGACGATGTGGCTCCTGTTCTCTCTCACTTTCCTCTCTTTCTCATCCCTTTCCATGTTATTTTTACATCTAATTCGAAAGCTGTGTGAAATAATCTCGGCATAAGAAAACTTGAAAATCAAAATTAGTTGTGAGCAGAAAGTGTATTTATTAACACTTTATGAGTTTTGTATTTAGTGCAAGTAGTGCATTTAACACGCTTTTCGGAGATTGCCGGTTAAGACGAGCAAATCTGAAGGCACATAATAATAATGAATGTTTCTTAGTATTACAAGACGTTCTTTTAAATCTTCAAAAATTTGCAGATTGCCGTTGATCTATGCAATGAAAGTGCAGTTCGGTCATTGACGAGAGCTATTCTGCTGACCGACTATGAGCTGGATGTCGATATTCCTGATGTGGGTTTGGAAAAAATTACATTTTTTCCTCGATTAATTGTCTTTGCTTTATCCTTGCTTTATCCTTTTTTTCTATGGAAACTAAGAAAAATTGTAAAATTAGCATTGCAACTCATGAAACCTCAAGGCTTCCTTTCGGCAGATGTCTTCACAGGTACAGTATTGAAGAAAAGCATGCATGCTCATGAAGAGGAATCAGCCAGCTTAGTGAGAGAAAGAAAGAGACAGAGAGAGAAAGAGGGAGACAAAGAGAGAGAAAAAAGAGGAAGACAAGGACAGAGACACAGAGAGAAAAAAGAGGGAGACAGAGAGAGAGAGACAGAGATAGAAAGAAGGAGACAGAGAGAGAGAAAAAAGAGGGAGACAGAGAGAGAGAGAAAGAGGGAGACAGAGACAGAGGGAGACAGAGAGAGAGAAAAAAGAGGGAGACACAGAGAGAGAAATAGGGAGACAGAGAGAGAAAGAGGGATACAGAGAGAGAGAGAGAGAGAAAAAAGAGGGAGACAGAGAGAGGAAGAGAATTAGAAAGAGCATAAAATTTATAACAGAATCCCATCCAACCGCTTATAACTCTGATGAAAAACGTTATCGTCAGCAATCGTTTGATAATTTCTATATTTGGCTGTAAAAATCAGATCGTCCATATCATTCTCCAGTTCCCTTGCTCAGTCTGCCTAGTTTCGCTTCTGCTTATGCTTTTTAAAGTAGATGAAAATGTCAAAATAACAATTTTTGTTCTAAAAAAGAGAGATTTCTCTGTCACTCATAGTAAAAGAGAGCAAATTTTACATCAATGTATAAACTGAGCTTTGTAGAATTTTTAGGGATCTCTCGTTCCTCGCATCCCGCAGAAGATCAATTATTTGTTGTGGATAGAGGATCGCTTGCAAGAAAATAACATCAGACACAAAGATGTAATCGGCATTGACATAGGTGAGTATGGGTCTCTTCGTACTGCGACGCTTTGTACTCGACACTTTGTACTCGATACTTTGTACTCGACGCTTTGTACTCGACACTTTGTACTCGACACTTTGTACCGCGACATTTTGTACCCGTAACACTTTGTACTGCGACATTTTGTAGTTTATCAGTTTATTTTGATTAATTTTTTTTCTCGCTTAGGCACAGAGGTAAAGATAACGCTGACGAGGTCGTTCGGCTCAGGAACGAGACAGCATAAAAGCACAATGTGAATTTTTTTTGCCAATTTGGTTTGCAAAAAAGTCGTGGGTACAAAGTGTCGGCATTCCAGCTCTTTGTCGCCGTTGAAACATTGAAAACCGACGACTCATTCGAGGGTCCTACAATAGTGTAAACTGATTAGAAATTCAGTCTTAACCTTTTCTTTATTTATGTATTCATGCATTATTTAAAATGTAACAACACATGGAAATGAAAGAAAAACAAAGCCAAAGAAATGCAAACAAATAGAGAACTTATTCTGATTCGAAGATTAGGTAATTGTATACCAAGCAGATCTAAAAGACGAAGTTTACCCAACCTCGTGTTGAAAGAAGATATTTTAGGGGAGTTTACACCATTCTCAGGCAGTTTACAATAGTTTCTATCGGTTCGTAGAGCGAACGAATGGAGAAATGGTTGTCTTCGGGTTCTGGGCGTATCTTGACGTCTGGCCATTACATACCTTTAAAGTATAAATTTGGTTACAGGTATATCTATGAGACCATTCAAAACATTATAAGAGAAGCTATGAGTTGTGTTTTAAGCGCCTTAGTGTAATAAAGTTTTTATGAAATAATTCCGTCGCACGGGCAAAATGGCACTCGGCAGGGACCGAATCTCCGTTGCCTAACCGAGGCTTGTAGAGCGTAACCAAAACACCAACCGAGCACACATTGTCCCATGTGATTTCTTGCTATGTAAATAGACCAAAAATTGTAATACAGTTAGTTCTTAAGAAGTATATCATGTATTAATTTGTTATTACTAATCTCTCTTGTTACTCGCCTTCCATATTCCGACTTTCTTATAAATTAGGGCATCCGCCATAATGAAGTGGCCTAAGTGACTGAGATTTTAAAAAAAATCACATTCGAAGTCGCGCCGACCTCGGCCGGCGCGGGACAACGCTAAGAAGAAGAAGAAGAAGACATTCGAAGTCGTGGAATTCGGTATAGAATCAATAAGCATTTTCAACCTTGATAAAGGAATGTTTTCCATCAAAAAACGCAGTAAATGAAACACTATAAAGGCTAGAGACAGGGCATGGGTTACTTCTTAAGAATTGTATAACACTAATAAGTATAGCTATGACCACGGGACTTGGATAATACGAAGGATATAGATAGAGCTCAGACATAATAAGATCCCAGGGACTGGTTCATCTGCAATATATTCGTTGCTTGGCGCACGCGCATTTGGATGGCGTATGATTGGTGTGGAATCGGATGCAAATTCGTATGAAGATGCCCTGAGGAACGTGAAAAGGAACAATATGGAGGTGAGTTTTTTTTTCTCAACAGTCTTCTTCTAGACTTGTTTTTGGTTTTGTTTTGAAAACGTGCCTCAGACAAGGTTGGCACGATTCGGGTTGTAGTTGAAGTAGGAAATTTTCAGTATTTATAAGGATACGGCTTTGTATTTGTTATTCATAGAAGGCGAATTTGAATTTTTTGTTGTTTTTGTGAAGTTCAAGAGTTCAATGATGGCATAGGTCATAAATAAGCAGCACTTGTCAAAAGATGACCGTTCGTTTGAGCGGGTGGCTAAGAATGATGGCTCTCTGATTCTACTGCCCTTCACCTCTCGTTAGGCCCCCCGCTCAGCCGAGTGGTCAGTTTTAAACTTTTGGACAAGGGCTGGTAAGCTATGTTTATTGCAATGTTTATACGTTGTTGATTGCAAATAGAACCGAACACAGAAGCTTATCTAAAGGTGATTTATATGAAGACCTGACATCAACTAAAATAATAAGTTCAAATGCGCCAAGAATTTCTAATAAGACAGTAAAAGCTTACTACCTGAAACTAATGCACGCTGAGTGTTGAAACAAAAGAGCTCCTCCGATTTATGTTACAACTGAAGATGATGAGGATAAAGAAGAAGTATGATGAACAACTCCGATAAGCTTCTATTTCAGAATCTGGTGAGCATAATCAAGAACGAAGAAGCTGATACTTCTATAATAAAAGTTAGACCTAGCTTCGAACAAATGTTGGTTAAAGGGAGAGGAAGAGAGCCATTTGCTTTCAGATTTCAAAATTTTGATCATAATCTTAAATTGAGTAAATGTGAACATATTGTTTTTCTAAAGAATGAGTTCACCTGAAATTTTCATCGAATTGAAAATTCTGATAGGAATTACGAAATTTTTTAAGAGAAAATTAAAATTTTAATTCAGAAAACGGTCTCAGAACGATCAGATGCTGCGACTACTTTTTGCGTATGCAATCCACCTTTTTTCGAGGAAGAGGAAGCGGGTCAGGTTGGCGGCTATAATTGTTCATTCGATCTAACGATCGACCATTCTATCATTATAGGATCGGAGGAACCCATAGGTAAAATACGTCTTGATTTTTCAATAGGTCGGTCGCTAAAGTAGGTTAAAAGTTTCACTTTTAACTTTACGAAACCGGTTGAGGCTGTGTAATGGGCAATTAACAAAGTAAGGCAAGAAGCCGTAAGGCATGAGGACGCGTTGAGTGAGGCCGCGCGTTTTATTTTTACATTAAAACATATTTTTACATTAAAAAACGCTTAGGCTTAGTAAAAGTTTACGATAACGAGGCCGTACGGCTTAGCTAACGAGGCCGTACGGCCGCTCGAAACAGACGCAAAGGCAACAAGAACCTGAGACTGCTACAATACAATTGTAATGGGATAAATGGCAAGACAACAGAGATCCTCGACCTCCTAACTCGCCTGAAGATCGACATATTCCTAATACAAGAAACGAAGCTGACGGATCGCGCTAAAACTCCTTCATTCCCCGGATACTCCATTGCTAGAAAAGACCGCGGAACCGACACAAGTGGCGGCCTACTCACAGGCATCACCCATTCTTTAATCTACTCCGTCGTCCCGTCTACCACAGATCCTCACCTGGAATCACTGACTGTTCGCATCTCGGACAACAACGGCCTCTCTCTGGACATCACTAATGTCTACATTCCTCCGATGACCTCCTGCAACACAGGCTACCAACCGGATCTATCCCCCCTTCTACGCAACCGCGAGAATTCCATCATACTAGGCGACCTTAACGCCCACGACTCCAGCTGGTACTCTCACTCGACAGACAACAGAGGAAACGTCATCTCCAGTGCTATTGACGACTCGGAACACGCCACTCTCAACCGCGACATGCCCACACGAGTTCCCTCAAACGGTCGCCCTTCCTCGCCAGACATTTCCATCTGCTCTCAGGATCTCCTTCAAAAAGCGTCATGGAAAACTATCACTGAAGGCAGCTCCGATCATCTTCCGATAATCATCGAACTAGAAGGCAGCAATTTCAACCACACTCACAGAGACGCAACCTTCACAAATTACCGGAAAGCGGACTGGGAAGCGTTCCAGCAACACGTCGAAGAAAGCCTGTCCAAAAATCCTCTTCCCAATCTACCAGCCGTTCAAGCAGAACCTCTCTTCCGAAGAATACTTGTATCAGCTGCAGCAAAAACAATCCCACGCGGCCGGATCAAGAAGAGAGAAGTCGCCCTAACGACAGAGATACGAGAATGGATACATCATCGCGACACACTCAGAGAATCGAATCCGACAAGCGACCTTTTGAACGATCTCAACACGAACATAAGGAGAGCTACCGACAAAAACAAACGGGATATCTGGCGCGCACTGATGGAGTCCTTCGATCCAAAGAAAGATGTCAACAAGCTCTGGAAGACCATCAAAATCCTCAACAACAAAGGAAGACCACCGCCGAACTGCGCCATATCCTTCAGAAATGAGACGATCACGACCGCCTCCGATATCGCGAACCGCTTCAACAAAGCCTACACTTGTCCAGTCCAGTATATAACTTCAAAGGAAAACAGGAAGACTATGAGGAAAATACACCGCCTGTCCGCAGATGACTTCGAGGACTTCACTACCACAGACGTAGCAGCCGCCATCAGATCCACGAAGAAGTCCACCGCGCTTGGTCCAGATGGCATCGCTCCTATAATTCTCCATCATTTAGGTCCGAAAGGAATCAGCGCCCTGACTTCCCTGGTCAACAGCTCCCTACGCACAGGCAGGATCCCCATGATATGGAAATCGTCGATCATACTACCCCTCCTGAAAGCAGGCAAACCAGCCTCCGAAGGCTCCAGCTACCGTCCGATATCTCTACTCTCGCCCGTCGCCAAAGTGATTGAACGGCTATTACTCGGCTCCCTACAGAGGCACATTCCCCCGGCAGACCACCAACATGGCTTCACGGCAAGACGCTCTACAACCTCGGCCCTCGTAACTCTCTCGAAGAGCATCGCAGACGGTTTTAACCAGAAACGTCCCGCTAGTCGAACGGTCCTCATGGCAATTGATATGTCCAAGGCATTCGAAAGTATCGACATCGTCAAGCTCATCGACCTCATTGAGACAACAACCGCGCCGAACTACATTAAAAAATGGCTCGCCTCTTACCTTAGAGGAAGAACAGGACGCACAAGCTTCCGCGACTCGGTATCAAGTTCCAGACTCTTCAGAAACGGAGTCCCACAAGGCAGCGCCCTCTCGCCCACGCTTTTCAACCTTTACCTCCGCGATCTTCCCACAGACGATGCCCACACGAACGTCATCTCGTATGATCTGGGCGTCAGATCCCGACATCAACGTCGCCTCCGAAAATCTACGCAGGGCCATCACGAAAATTGAAACCTTCCTCAAAGAACGGTCACTCATCATTTCCCCGACCAAGAGCCAGCTCATGCTTTTCACCCCGTTCAGTCGTGAATTCAAGTCTACTCTGGACATATCAATCTGCGGATCACCCGTCCCCACCGTCAACCAGGCCAAGCTACTCGGCGTCACGTACGACTCGATGTTCACATTCAGCCATCATGCCAAAGACATCGCGAGACGGATGTCGCAGCGCAATAACGTACTGAAAGCCTTAGCCGGAAGCACCTGGGGCAACCAAAAAGAAACCCTCCGCCTCACGTTCAAAGCCATCTCGCAAGCGATCTGCAACTACGCCGCACCCGCCTGGTCCACCTTCCTCTCGGACTCCGCTCACGCCAAAATCCAACGTTCTCAGAACTCCGGACTCCGCGTCGTGACAGGGAATCATCAAATGGCCGACACTGACCATATTCATCGCGAATCAAAGGTCATGCGCACCAAATCCCATCTGAACATGCTCGCCGCGCAGTACCTCGCGAGATCGTTGGACCCAGAACACATCCACCACGGCCTCCTCGACTGCCCGGCTCCCCCTCGCGCAATGAAGAACAACCTCGTGTTGAGCTGCAAGAAGACTGTCGAAGCCGCGAAACAGATGTCAAAGGACCCGAACAATGGGAAATCAGTCGCAAACACCGTACACTCGATGATGGTCTCGAACGAACTCCAATCGTTGAAGGGTGCCGTCATCCTGGGAGGCAGACCTCCGCCCCTTATCCAGGAAGAAGAGAAGGAGTTACCCCGCAAGACTAGATGCACGCTCAGCCAGCTCCGTTCGGGATTCAGCAGATTCACCAACAACTACCTCCACCGCATTGACGAATCCATCCCCGACGTGTGTCCCGATTGCTCTTCCGGACCTCACGACGTTGCGCATCTCTTCAACTGCCCATGCCACCCGACCGCGCTGTCTCCAATCGACCTCTGGACCAAGCCGCTGGATGTCGCAGCGTTCTTGAAGATATAAGAAAAAAAAAAAAAAAAGAAGAACAAGAAACGAAGTACATAGACGTTCTTCGAAGCCGGCTACATCCGGCAACAACAAACAACTTAGCTAACGAGGCAGAACAGCCAGGCCGTGTTTTAGGCGTCCTCATGCCTCACGGCCTCATGCCTTACTTTGTTAATTGCCTGTGTAATGTCCAATGAAACGTTCTATTTATGTAAATGAATGAAGATTTTTTTCTTTCAATTTTAGCTGTGAGAACTCTGATCATTCATTTTAAGGGAGGGAAAGGGTCGGTAGGTCGGTCGCCCTGGAAAATGTATTTGCCTGTTGGCAGTTTACTATGTATAAAACCAATGAGATCATATTAATTGAGCAGTGGGTCATTTTGAAGTAGAGTTCTGTGAGGTGAGTACGACATAAATTCGTTACGTGTTGACCTCAGTAGAATTGATTTCACCCCAAAGATTCTTTTTTTCCAAAATTTGATTTTGTTCTTTTTCTATTATCTGCCGGAAAACGCAGCTTTAAAATGTTCACGAGAAATTTTATATCAATCAATCAATTATATGATTTGTTTGCAATTGACATTTTTGCATGACATATATGATTTTTGCATGACATATATGACATGCATGACATATATGACAAAAAATAACAGTTGCAGCGGTTCGTAAGTTGTGGTGATACTCGAAGAAATCGCTGCTCTCTCAGAGGAAATGAAATAGTTCCGCATCTTAGCGCAGCAGAAGGTAACTAGTTTTTTTTGTGAACAGCGTTCTTCAGGGGTTAAATAGTGACCGGATCGGTCCGGTCGGCGGATACATGTACACACACTATTGACAAAAAACTCCCTCTTTTTTCTTACCCTTTTCCTTCATACCCTCTTCTTTTTTCCTCCGAACTTTGAGTGGCGGATACATGTAAACCCAAATTTGGCGGCTCCATTTCCTGGTGTTCTTCCCCTGTCTTTTCAGCTTCCGATTCTTCTCTTGTGTTACTCATCCTGGATAGTTTGTTTCGACTTTTTCTAAATTATAATCTCGCTTCTCTGCATCATTTACCTTCCTATTTATTCATTTGAGCTCTAATATTATACACTTCACGGTGTGACGGTATATAATATGGACTCACTTTATATATATATATATATATATAAAATCCCTTCTCTTGGAAAAATAGAAGAAAGAGTTTCATAGGGGTAGTTTCGAGTCGAAGACGAGCTTTGTAGGAAAAGCTATATTTCTCTCTCTCTATCTCTCTATTTATCTCTGTTTCTCTTTCTCTCTCTCTCTATCTCTGAACTTAATCATTAGTGTTTATCAAATTCATAACTTAAAATGCAGTTTTCTCACTCTTCACTGTTTTTTTAAAACACACATTTAAATAAATTGACTACTTCTCTTTAATAGACATTTTTAAAGTGAATAAATGAATTTCAGAAGAAGAAAAAGAGTCGCAAGAGGGAAGGCGACGAGAGCAAAGATCTTTGCCACTCTCAGCGACATCTGCCCGCAGTAACGAGGTCGTTGTCGAGGTCGGTCATTGGTGGAATAGTAGTGCAGGTCTGGGGAGCCAGCATTTGAATGGTCAAAGGCCTACCGTTGAATGGCGGGCCTTTGTTTCCATTTTTGAACAGCTATCTACATGAAAACCCCTTTTATCTCAGCAGAACTGTTTTGTCTTGCCACAAGCGAGTCTCTGTTTAGCATAGCTCAACAAAGATGACTTGCAACTGTTAAAAGTTGAATTTAAAAATAGCGCTCTCCGAGCGAGAGTCTGGGAGAATAAGAAGTAAGCTAGACGCAAAGGTCAGATGAGAAAGAACTAACTACTTATTCTTTATTCAAGACTCCCATGCTTGAGGAGCGATGGGTTTTTCTCGAACTTTTGGAGAGTCCATGTGATGTTCAGGCATATTTCAGTTCTCTTTGAGATTTTCTGTTCTTCTATGATTATGGTATTACACCTTTCAGAAGCTAGTTTTGAAAGTTTTGGTTAAAAATCACTGACTGATCGATTGTTGTTCAGGGCAGGGGTTGAATAGTCATGTCAGGGGTTGAATAGTCATGGCAGGGGTTGAATAGTCATGGCAGGGGTTGAATAGTCATGGGAGGGGTTGAATAGTCATGGCAGGGATTGAATAGTCATGGCAGGGGTTAAATAGTCATGGCAGGGGTTGAATAGTCATGGCAGGGGTTGAATAGTCATGGCAGACCTTCTGTCGGCGGGCCTCTGTTTTTCCAAATCATAAGGGGGTACCCTTATGTGGAAAAAGTTTTGTTCCGCTTCCGGCGGGCGTCTGTACCTTTTTCTTGTACACTAAAAAACCTCTGGTTCAGGGCGGTGAAGTGGGATTCATTTCTCGCTTGATTGAAGAGAGCGCTGAGCTGAAGAGTAGAGTGAAGTTAGTTTATTTACTGAGGGAACTTATCAGAGTTGAGTGTTTTTAAGCAGGGTGTTTCTCTTACCCGCACTGCGGGTGAGTTATATCTATACAAAATGGGCTAGGGATACTTCTATGTTCGTATGTGCTCTATTTTAGATTCTATTTTCGTATCTGCTCTATTTTCCATCGCATTTCCTCGCTCTTTATTGAAAGTTTGCCGTTCCCTAATGAATGATTTTTTTATCTACACGCCTCTTTGGCGTTCTGAAAAAATTTATCTAGAGCATTCTGAGGGCAGAATCTAGGCGTAAATGTGAACGCTCTCTAAAAAACTACCGTGGAAGTTGTTTTTTTTTGGTGAAAGAAGTACGATTTCCAAAAGATCTTTCTAATAAAAAAAACTATAAATCTCATGATTATATGAGATTAATATTCCTAGAAGAGAAAGTATTGATATCCGGATTCCGGACTGTCTGAGCCAACTAATTTAGTCTCAATGATTATAATCTTCCTCGCGCTTGTTCCCGCCTCGCGGCAGGGTGCGCGCTCTCCTGAGATGCGGGACAGTCCTATCCTGGTAGAATCAGTGGCTGCTCACTAGGTCACTTCTAGTGTGTGTAGCAGCAGTGGGGAGAGTCAAATTCGGGCCTGTGCACCACCAACATTTCTTAACCCCCTCGGTTTGGGTGGATCTGTCCCGGGTGGGAGTCGAACCCGGGACTCTTCGCACCATAGTCCAACACACTACCATTATGCCACGTAATTTTGTCTTGATGCAAGACAAAATAGTTCCAAGAATGAGATTTTATTTCTGATTGAGTTAATGGGCATGAAAAATATTTGCAGGTTATATACAACGATGCTCGGTAAGAAGTCGAGTGTGAATGCTCTAGTGCGGAAGTTGGATCAATACCCAAGACTACGGTATGCGATCGATTCCCTGAATCAAGGAAGAACGACGAGATGGCTTTTGGCGTGGACTTTTGATGAATGCTTGAACCTGGTGCGTTTTAAAATTTTTTTGGGATATCAATATTAATAAGAAAATAAAGTGTCGTTTTTTTAAAGAAATATTATTAATAATGTATAACATAATGTGTAAATAATCTCAATAATGTATAACATAATGTATAAATAATATTAATAATGTATAACATAATGTATAAATAATTTTAATAATGTATAACAGAACGGTCAGAAACATCCTGAAATGAAAGTTCGTGTTTATCTTGAGCTTCAGTAACAAATTCAAAGTCAGTAATGAATGATTTTAAAGTTTAATTTCAGTTTAGTAGTTGATACATAAATAAAGTTCCAAAGAGCTGTATTGGAAAATAACTGATTCGGTTTTTTGGATCCGGTTTCATTGATGCGTCAATGGACTGCTTTTACTGCTATTTCTCCCCCATTCAATTAAAAGCACTATGAATATTCAACAAAGAGCATATTAATTTTATTTCAAGCCGTCTCGGAAAACATCTTTATTGATGTTGCCCATCCCCGTATCAACATCATTGAGCCGCTCAAAAGATGAAACACGAGCGCGTTACTTAAAGTGGTTCGAAAGACAACTCGCTTCCCTCCGAATCATCTGCAAGTCAGTTTTAAAGTGGTTCGAAAGACAACTCGCTTCCCTCCGAATCATCTGCAAGTCAGTTTTAAAGTGGTTCGAAAGACAACTCGCTTCCCTCCGAATCATCTGCAAGTCAGTTTTAAAGTGGTTCGAAAGACAACTCGCTTCCCTCCGAATCATCTGCAAGTCAGTTTTAAAGTGGTTCGAAAGACAACTCGCTTCCCTCCGAATCATCTGCAAGTCAGTTTTAAAGTCAAAAACCAGCGGATTATCTTCAATTGCTTGAACGGCATAATTTTTTTGTATATTACTGTAATATGACGAAACACATGGGCGATTACTCCTCTTTAAAGATATATAATAGGTATTTAACTGATTGTTTAGTTTTTAACTCTTTTGTAGGAATGGGAGAAGTTGACCCAATTGAAAATGCTTTGTGCCACTGCTTTGCTCAATCGGTAGAGCATTAAACTGGTGGTTTGACAGCTCAGAGCCCACCCAAGTTCATTTCTACGCGGACCGGCAAAGCAGCGCTTTTTTATCTATCACAGCTTTATAGTCGGCTTTTTGGTAAAGAGCTTTAACTTTCAGATGTTTGACGCAACACTTGGGGCAATTCTTTTAAAAAATCGACTTCGATAATTTTCCCTTCATCAGAGTTTCTAAAGTTTTGAAGTGCTGCGGGCATTGCCTTCTTTTGAGGGAATCTTCTTTTGAGGGATTGCAAGAGATATATTGAGTAGATGACCTCTAAAGCTCACTCAGAACTTTGGATGGTACTTGCAGAACCGTCGGAGAGGGCATCATGGTGGATGGTACTTGCAGAACCGTCGGAGAGGGCATCATGGTGTGCGAAGCCATGAAAAAGACGTGGACGGGCAGATCAAGGACGGAAAAGAGGGCAGCTAAAAGGGCCAGGTGAGTGGATAAACTTGGTGTTTTTTTTTATCTCTAAGGACAGATTGTGCATTTTACAAACAGAACGAAGGGTTCGAAAACACTAAATCAACGATGTATTTGTTTACGGGAAATCAAGATGTTTTAGCTAACTTTTCCTGTTTAAAGCTCTGTACAGGTTTTTGTGTGTTCTTAGTTGTTATCAATAAAAAAGGCGGTTGAATTTCTCAAAAATCATTGTATTTTTAAACTAACTAAACCCGATCAGGGTGTTTCTTACCACCCGCATATTTTTAATCGAACGCATAGCATTCCAGAATTTAAAAGAGTTTGGATTTTTTTTCTTCGAAGATTTTGAATTTTCCTAGGTAAAAATCGAAAATTTCTTCTTTCGAGTGCATAGATTTGCATGTTTTTTGGGCTTTTTGAAAAGCGCATAGATTTTTTCACCCGCAGTGCTGAACTCGATTCGCACGATTCGGCAGATTTTTCGGGCCGGTTTGGAATATCTTACAAGCTTTGAAAAACCCATAAATGTGCTACAATTAACGTTCAATCTTCGAATTTGCACAAACTCGTTGTTTTCTTTCTTCTGCAGGCTTTCAAACGCGGACATCAATTTACAAGAGGACAATTCGAAGGGTGACGAGAAGTCCGTTGCCTCCGAGAGAAAATGTGAGGAATCAGAAAAGGATTCTGGGAAGGAAGAAGGTTTAGGCGCAGGAATAGAAGAAGATGTGGAAGAGCGAAGTTTTAAGGTTGGCATTTGTGAGAGAATTCAATGTGATGATATTTTAGAGAAGTATGGCTCAGGCTGTTTCTTCCTACCCGCAAAAAGAGCATGTAGATCAATATGGCTAATCATGAGGGAACGGCAGGCCTTTGAGAGCGCCCACGAGCATGTGACGATCAGAGTGGTTTTTCACTAGATTTAATGGTTAGATTTAATTAGATGGTTTAAAGGATGCAGACGATCAGAGTGTTTTTTTTCTCAATAGGTTCAATGGTTAGATTTAATTCATGTAATGGTTTAACCCGCAGTTCGGGTTCGATAA
The DNA here is from genome assembly GCA_964056735.1 of Allodiplogaster pararmata. Classification (NCBI taxonomy): domain Eukaryota; kingdom Metazoa; phylum Nematoda; class Chromadorea; order Rhabditida; family Diplogasteridae; genus Allodiplogaster; species Allodiplogaster pararmata. The sequence goes on from OZ057403.1 coordinate 33,278,860, forward strand.
ACACACTGGTCAGTCTGTGTTCGAGTTGTATCAATACATTTTATAAGAATGTGTGATAGTGGTTTCTTGTGCGTAAAACCAGCGAAAGAAGCGTGTAGATCAAATTACTTATTATAGAGAACGTGTAGATCAAATTACTTATTATAGAGAACGTGTAGATCAAATTACTTATTATAGAGAACGTGTAGATCAAATTACTTATTATAGAGAACGTGTAGATCAAATTACTTATTATAGAGAATGTGTAGATCAAATTACTTATTATAGAGAACCGCTCGCTTCGGAAAAACAGCGAGTGTGTACGATAAAGTTAGAGAATTTTGAAGAAACAAATAATTCGGATCGCTAGCTTTTTTAGAGAATTCAAAAACATGCGCAAGTTTGTTTTTTTTTGCAGTATGTGAGCCCGAAAAACACCCTGCTAAAACTTATTTCCGCTTTGTTGTGGGTGACGAATACCCTTTAATCGAACTATCGGCTAAAAAACACTGACTCATATCTCTCTGGGTCACTGCTAGTTCACTCAGTGCGTTATTAAACCCCGGGACGGTGAGCTCGGTGCAAACGAGTGGGATTTGAAACACGCGCCTTAGGTAAAAATTTCTGCGAAAATCTATGCGCTGAAGAAGAAAGCTAGTGATAAAGATGCTCTGATCGTCTGCATCCTCTCTTTTACATCACACGCTCTCGGGCTCTCTCAGAGGCCTGCCGTTACCTCATCATTAGTCTTCTTGATATACCCATTCTTTCTGCAGGTGAAAAGAAACAGGGTGTTGTAAGCACAGAGAGCATTTGTTAATTCGTGAAATCTGTAAGGGAGAAGTGGCTGTCGAAATAGAAACCTTACATTTTCCACTATATACAAGATTTTTCTCGTTTTACATATAAATAAAATAAAAGGTGCACATAAATAAATAATTACTTTGCCATTCTGTATTGTACACATGAAGTATTGATATATTTGCTGTTGGACTTATTACAAAGAATGTAAGATGATTCATGCACCTAAACAGGTGAATAAAGCAAAGGAAGACGACGGATTTCTTCTGCGCTTTGATGTCCGAGAGAAAAAGCGGAAGAGTGCTGAAGGTTCGAGAAAACTTGAAGAAGAAAACAAATAATATTATCGATTGATCTCGGGCTACACCTATTGATTTATTGATTTATAATAGCAGCCTTAGAACAGGAATAATGTCTGCCACGGCTTGCTTTGCTGCTAAAGAAATTGACATGGATTTTCCAATGTGACACAAAAATAGTGGCAAAAGGATCGCCAAATGCTTTTTTTTATCTGGATAATAGAAAACTCTTCTTCTTCTTCCTCGCGGTTGTTCCCGCCTCGCGGCAGGGTACGCGCTCCCCTGAGATGTTCCCGCCTCGCGGCAGGGTACGCGCTCCCCTGAGATGTTCCCGCCTCGCGGCAGGGTACGCGCTCCCCTGAGATGTTCCCGCCTCGCGGCAGGGTACGCGCTCCCCTGAGATGTTCCCGCCTCGCGGCAGGGTACGCGCTCCCCTGAGATGCAGGACAGACCTGTCCTGGTAGAACCAGTGGCTGCCTGCTAGATCACTGCTAGTGTGATTAGCAGCAGTGGGGAGAGGATAATAGAAAACTGCTAGTAGTAAAAGGAAGTTTTGAATTGAGCTGAATTGTTTATCAAATGTTGGATAAAACAGAAATTCAAAAGTAGAAACAGATAAGTCTCGGTATACAGCGAGGGATGATTATTTAATTTTTGGGGTTTGAATATGAGAGGAGCTACATCAGATCCCTGGATGTTGAAGTAGGAGCCTCATTTAACTCCTTTTTGGGAGGTTGGAAAGGTAGGGGCTGCATCTTTAGAAAAGCTTTCATGGTCATGAACAATCATTCACTCATTGGATCGATATCCGTTCTTTCGCTTCAAGTAAAGCGAGTTCTTGGGAGAACAAATTTGATTAAAAAAATCGGTGTTTTCAGGCGAAGGTCACGCACTAGAACTTCGACTTCTCGGAGGCAGCCTGCTGAACCTTTCTCAGCTTGTTCAATACCTCAAAAATCGATTACCAAGAGATGAATGAATCAGTGCAGACAGGAGCTGCTATACACTAGAACCGTCTAAAAAAGAGGCGATTTATTCCCACTCATAGTAGCCGAGGCTTCACAATTAGGCTTGAGTGACTCTTGAAAACAGCTATGGAACTCTTGATTATTCCGCAAAACCGTGAGAACAAACTCAAGTTTCAAGTCCGGAAGTGCTCAGAAATGGGCTCAGATATATTAGTTTTTGTTTTTGTTTTCAAGGATCTGAAGACCAGGGGTTTTTAGTTTGTAAGAAAAAGTTTTACATAAGGTTCCTCCTTATTATTTGGAAAAACAGAGGCCCGCAGACATAACTCTGTCATGACTATTCAACCCCTGCTGGAAGTTCGATCCTTCTCCATAGAATATCGAATCTTAGATCTTGCGGTTTGAAGCTCTTGATTGTAAACTGTTGACGTTTGATATGACTTTCCAAATGGTTGTTGAAATTGTCACGATCGGTAGCGCAAGTGTGATACGTGTACTCAATATCATCACGGATCTTTTTCATATCTGCAACAAGCATAATCTTGGTGTACTTATAAGAAGAAATGAAAGTTCAAGCTCAGAATAGACTTTAAAGATAAATATGACCAATTGAGATATTATTTAAGTGATGTTTATTATTGCATTTGAAAATGATCAATATGAAAAAAATATATTAAATGTGCGTTGAAGGAGAATAATAGTTCCTAGGCCAAGTTATCAATTTCTGTTGTTTCAAATGGGATGAGAGCAATAAAATGAATTCTTTGAAAAAGAGTTCATCTGCGATTGAAAAAAAAGGAAATTATTGTTCATACGAGCAGGCGTCTGTAGTAATAAGGATATTGTGAGGGTTTTCATGACTTCGAATAATGACATTTCGCACCGCGACAACTCGCACCCGGTTGTTTTTTTCTTCATTTAAAGCTCTAATTATGTGGCTGGTCGTTGTATACGGTCTCGTACTGATCCAAGAGGCGTCGGATGATCTTGACATCTCTTACCTGTTCACCGCGGTGGGTGACTTTTACAAGCGACTCCGCGCCTGTTTCAAGGAGAAAGGAGGACTCTTCAAAATTTGGAAGTGCAGTTCTCTTATGAACTACATACATATTTCAATAAATTTTGGTGAAAATTTGGTTTGATTTGCTCAATCCGTCAAGTTTTTATCGAAAAATACTGTCCACCCAAGCTTTCTTCGCACCCTGTAGATAGACAACTGATTCGAAAATAGGAGTTTGTTAAGTTTAAAAGTAGGAAGAAGTTGAAATTAATCGGACGATGTGGCTTCAGGGTGTTCAATCCCTGTCAAAAGCCATGTTCGTACTCGTTAATCAAAAGTTTGAGTAAGGAAACTGATCTTGATCTTGCGAACAAGAGGAGGTAATTTTGCGACATGGAGTTTGGTGTAACTCTACAAATATGCATATATGTATAAATTACTAATACTTCGCGTGCGATAAAATATAACAGGACATGGCGTTTAGAAAATGGTTCAGACGATAAGGACCTCAGGTTTCCAAATCCTGATATAAACCCAAGTCAATCCTGCTTTAGTGTAAAAAAAGGGAAGGGTTGTGAATAATCTTTTGTCGGTCCGCAAAGGAACCAAAACCGTGACTCGAAAGATACCAGACTTACGTCAAAGGGCTGCACAGGTTGAGCCAGTCAATTATCTAAAATTGAGCAGGGCTGCGTTGATTCTGACAAAAATCGCTGTGGGAATTAAAGAAGTTCAAATTTTTTGAACTTCAGAGAAAATCTTCTACAATTACAGTTAACACATCAGAAATTGCAGTCAAAATTTTATGGACCAAAACTTGAAGGTTCAAGTTATATTAGTTTGTTGGTTGGGTGTGAGATTTAACTTTATGTTACAGTTTCGAATAAAATGATCTCATGTAAAAGTTATCGCACCGTGAAGCTCTAACTTCATTGTCTCCCTTATAATTCACGTTCTCTTTTTTTCTGATTCGGAATTGCCGAGCACAAATATCTCCGATGGGTTCAGTTGAGAGTTTCTGTCTCCAGAAGTGGGATGAATATCAAAGTTGATAGCGTGGATCCTGTATGGACTTACGAAGATTCCTGAAAGCTCAGAAGCTCTCTTGGCATAAATTGATTCCGAAGAGAAAACCACATTCAAACAGGTGTTCGATCAAAGGCCTATCACAAATCCAAGAGCACACAGTGGATAGGTTTGACCTTTTCTCGGTGTTTTATTTCTCGGCAAAGATGACATCTATCTTTCTCTAACTTTTACGGTTTAGATCTAAATATATTAGTGCGGGCGCGAGTGCGTCTTACGTGCGCGACTGCGTCTCGCGTGCTCGAGTGCGTCTCGCGTGCGTGCCTGCGCATCCTTATCAGAATTTTGCGGGCTGGTCTTGTCTATCGAAAGTGGTCGTCTCACGGGGGGAGTTCCTATAAGACCTGTACCTTCTGTCATTCGCTGTGTCACACTCATGTTTCGATTGTTTTCTCTTATGTTCACTTATAATTTTTAAAGGAAGTTTTATTTGAAATAATTCAATACTCGTTTAATATCTCTTCATAGTTTTCTCAGCCCTCATTTGATTCCGAGAAACTGCTTATATTCACAGAAGTTGATTCTAATATTCCGCGTTGAAAATTTCTTCTTTTAAAACACTATCTTGCAGAGTTGTGAGCTCCTAGGAAGCTCTTCCAGCTTTCAATATGAAATGTGAAGATTGCAGAGCTGATTTATTCCAGTGCTTCTATCAGACAGGTTGGTATCCACGACTTTTTTTAAGTAAGTGACGTGCATCTTTTGGGCGGATGCCGTTTTGGATGCCATTCAAAAAATGATTCGAAGGCGTTTCTGAATAGTCCCCTTGTGAGCCGTTAAAATACAATATCGAAAATTTTGATTCTTTTCAACTTGGGGGGGGGGAAGGCGCGCTTTACTTGGGCCCCCCAAGTAATCTTCAAAAATAACTTTTTAAAAGATTATTTTCACATAAAAAAAACGCTTAGGATTAGGCAAAAGTTTACGCTAACGAGGCCGTACGACTTAGACGAACGAGAACGTATCAAGAAAATGCCACTCTCAACTGACCCGATTGAACCTCTGAGGAGGGGGCACTAAGTTGCAAAACTGCCCGAAAATTTCAATTCAAAATGTAACGAAAATCATTTTTTGTGTCTTGGTAGAGGGTTTCATTCCTTTCTCACGGATCGTCTTCAAATCTTTCTCTTTTTTTTTACATCACTCTTCTTGACGCGCATACTCTATGAGGAGGATAAAGACTTGCAGCTATTTCAAACTTCAGTTTTCGCGGAAATTGATCTTGTATCACTAGCTTCAAAATTTTCTTAAACGTTACGTTTTTTCGGCACTTTGTTACTTGGGGGCGCACTTTACTTGGGGGGGGGGGCGCCCTTCACTTGACAGGGGGGATGGTGAGGTTAATTTTCACTGAATTTTTACGCCTAGGCTTAGGTATAATATATGCTAACAAGGCCGTACGGCTCAGGAACGGGGCCGTATGGAACAATTAGCCACAATATTGTAGTTTTATTCATTCTAATTGAGATTATTGGCTTAGCTGTTTTCAGCTATTATGCACTTTTTTCGCTTAGGCTTAGGCAAAGGTTACGCTAAAGGTTAGGCCGTACGGCTTTGGAACGAAACCGCATGGAAAAATTTCTCCAATTATTAATTTATTCTCGGTTGAAAAATAAATTCTTCAAAAAAGAGAGAAAGTGGTGTGATAAATACAGTAGTTTGAACACACTAAAAACAAAAGCCCCCTCTAAGTGAAGGGCGTTTCCCCCAAATAAAGCGCCCCCAAGTAAAATTGTGCCTGTTTTAAACTCTTTCACTTGATATCTTATTTGATTGTTATAGGCAAAAGAAATAATCTAAACTCGCCGTTATAATTGAATATTTTCCAAGCTCTGTAAAAAAAATCAACAAAAAAATCTTTTAACTGAGTCAACTTTTATACTTCAAGATATGGTGAAGAAAAGCTCGTCTTGAAAGCCAATATTCTATTGAAGACACGTGTAGCTGCGCTACCTCTTTTTAGTGTGTTTTGGGGTGATGTTTAGTGAGGGTAGCTACGCTACCTCTTTTGGTGCGTTTGGGGTAAGGTTTAGTCATGTCGACTTTCGACGTTTACTAGTTCTAGAAGTTTCTGTTTTGTTTTAATATTTTGGGCCTAAATTAGCAGTTAGAACTAGTTTTTGCTGCTGGCTCGCATCGTGACGCCGCCCTTCGGCTACGCTCGCTCCACCACCCGATTAGCCGCGCAGGTCAACCACACGGAGACGTTTGTTGTTAATTTTGGTTGTGTTAATTAGTATTTAGTAAAGTATTTAGTAATTTGTTAGTAAGTTTGTTAAAGGTTAATTAAATTGCTGATAAATCAGTAAGGTAAGTCGTGGCAGGCATCATTGAGCATCATCATTGAAGAACCATTGCAATTGGTATTCTTTATCTGAACACACAGCCTTACAACTTCACAACTACAATCCAAATACTTTATTCGTTTCGGTTCCGTTCACGAACAATCACATATTTCCTTCGACTACAAGCACATGGTGCATCGGTTGAAATAGAATGACATCAGCTAGCACTGTCACACAGGCCGATAAAATTGTTGTTTTGGAAATTTTCGTAGAGTTGCACGAACACGTCAGAGTAGCGAAGGAAATCTTGGATGGAAATCCTGGAGAGGAATTCTTGGATCGAAAGGAATTACCGGATATCCAGGAAATCATTGGAGACTTGGACGCCTACTTGCAATACTACATCGACGCATTCGATGCTTGGGAAATCAAGATCAACTCCATCACAACACGATCGAAGGAGCAGGAAGCGAAAGAGCTACAAGCATGGATCGATGAGGACCCAAGATCACGCACGAAGGCAGGCGCCACGATCAGCGTGAAGGAACTTAAACGCAAGCTAGCCAAGCTTCTCAGGCGTAAAGAACCTCCTCGAAGAGAGCACGTTGAAGCACAGCCAGTACAAGAGCAGAGCCTCATCACACCTAATCACGAGCAAGCCTTGCAGAGGTTGCCTCCACCAACACTTCCTACCTTTGCCGGCATCAGAGGTGAATACACCGCCTGGTGGGAACAGTTCCAAGAGATGATCCACAACAGATTAGACATCACGAAAGCGGACAAAATGCGCTACTTGCGGCAATCAATACGTGATGAGGCCAAGGTGGCACTCAGTCATCTCAGCGCGACTTCAGTGGATTACGACATCGCCATCCAGTTATTACACGACACATTCAGCGAATCTAAAGCTGACTCAATAATGGAATTAGCTCAACTGCGATCCCTCCGCCCCACAGACACATCTTGGGCAGCACAACTTTCTCTCGTCTCCGCTCTCAAGGCAGTTACGGCTAAACTTAGCCGTACGCAAGAAGGCCTGCAAGCCAACACCCTCATGCATCAGCTCATTTTGGAAAAATTTCCTGCAAAAACCAGAGAGACACTACTGAGGTATATGTACGACCATGAGGAAATCACGGCAACTATGATCCTAAGTCATGCAGAACAATACATCAAAAGAGAAATGTTCGCAATCACAATGACGGAAAAAACAACCGTTTCTACCAAGTATCAGGAGCCTACCAAGAATTATCACATCAACGCAGGACTGGAAACGAATAGATCAGCAATAAAGAAGCAGGACAACTACAAAGCGAGAAGTGAATATGGAGAGGTTCAAGCATGTGCATATTGTTCAGAAGCTAATCTTTCATGGTCATGTCAGAAAATGTGGAGGATCAAAGACCGCATCAAATTTCTCAGAGAGCAAGGGCTATGTCAAGGATGCCTAGCGAGAGGAGGCATATCGCATACTTGCAACTCCAGATGTCCCCTGTGTAGCGGCCCACACGATATCTCGACGTGCTTCAAACTTATCAGCATAAACAAGGTGGATAAAGGGAGGAAGCATTCCAACGAGGGAAAACAACCATTCAATCGCGCTCGTACTAACAACAACGAAGATAATCAACAGAGAAAAGAAAGACGAAATCAAAACGTCAACACTTCTTCTCTTCACACCTCTGCCAATACCAACTACAAACCCAGATTACTCACTGGCCGAGTACAAGTCAGAAGTAAAGCGGGAACGGAAATAAACTACCTTCTCGATTCTGGAGCTTCTATTTCACTAATTGACGAGACATTGGCAGAGGAACTACAACTACAGTTTCTCAGATCTTCGGAGTTTACTCTTTGCGGGCTTGGCGGAAACACCAAGGGAAAGAGAAGGTACAAGATGTACAACGTCCCGATCATCACCTCCGATGGTGGGACAATGTTAATCGAGGCAGCAGCACACCCGAAGCCCATCACAGCCGATTTGGACATCGAACCTCTACCTCAGCAGGATATCGATTACATGGCTTCGAAAGGTATACATTTATCTGGAGAAGGCGGGAGCACAACACAGGTGACACCAGAGCTACTGCTAGGGAACACAGATTTCTTGAGATGTGTTCGATGGAACCAGGAAATCGTACACCTACCAAGTGGATATCTACTGATGAACACAACTCTGGGTTGGATAGCAACCGGAGCCAGGAACGGGAATTTCCCGTGGGAACATCACTGTGTCTCGACAGTGATCAACTCGAAACGTCAAGAAACCGAGGCTCTTCGCAAGTTTTTGGCACTTGATGAAGCAGTTAAGGAAGGAGAAGACAGCGAGAGCAAAAACTCGACGGATCAACAAGATCGCGTCGGCTGCCACTTTTCAGAAAATGTGGAAATAAACGAGAGCAGAATCTACACAAGATACTGTATCAAGGAGGAGAACATGCCTCAGTTATCTCGCAACTTCAATAGCTCCATCGCTCGTCTTCGCAACGTGATTGATTCTCTGCGAGAGAAAGGATTGCTTCAACATTACAACGATATCATCCTGGATTACTTAAAAAAGGGATACATCGAGGAAGTCCCGGACTCGGAAATCGAAGGAACTGACCCAACAACATATCTTCCTCACCATCCAGTTTACCGACCAGAAAAGCCAACAAAACCAATCCGCATCGTTTTCGATGCTTCTTCCAAGGAACGAGGAAAGCTCTCGCTCAACGATTGCATGGCAGAAGGAGTTATTCAGCTCGAGCACATTCCAGCACTACTCATACGAGCCCGTTGCGCTACGAGTATTGTGACAGCGGATGTGGAAGCAGCTTTTCTCCAAATCAAAATTCAACCGGATCAACGAAACCTACTGAGGCTCCTGTGGGTTTGGGACCCCGACAAACCGCCTGGAAAGAACAATCTTGTGACTTATCGATTCACTGTCACGCCATTCGGGATCAGTCAAAGTCCATATCTACTCGAAGCATCAATATCGCATGAAGTCAAGATATGCGGCAATCGGCAGGATGTCGACGAGAAGCAAGAATTTGTTCTGGAACAACTGAAGAACAACGTCTACGTGGACAACATACTCTTCGAGTGCGATGAAACCACAGACAAAAAACAGTTGTACAAGGATTCGAAGGAAATACTGGCCGGCTTCTCAATGAACCTCAGAGAATTCGCTTCGGACGATAGAGCCATCATATCGGAACTTCCCACTGCGGACCAAGGAAAAATCGGCGAGCAGAAATAACTTGGAGTCAAATGGAATTCACGGACCGACAATCTCCATCTACTCGCGGAAATGCCAATTGCTTCAAGCTTGACAAAACGAGTCGTCTTGAAGAAGATTGCAACTCCATTCGACCCTCTCGGCCTTTTGGCTCCGCTTCTGCTACCAACAAAAATATTTGTTCAAGGATTGTGGAAAAAAGGACTACGGATGGGACACTAAATTGGAACCGGAAGACGCGAATTCTTGGAAACGCATTGAGCAAGACATAGCACAGTTCTCCATTCACCGCCCCAGATCAACGGCGATTCCAAGCGAGAACTGGATTTTAGCCGTATTCGTCGATGCTTCTTTGAAGGCTCTAGGAGCATCAGTCTACGTCGTTGGAAATAATGGAGCGGAAATCCTGATGGCGAGATCACAGTTAGCGCCGTTGAGAAGAACAATGACAATACCGAAACTGGAATTCAAGGCAATTTTACTCGGAATCCAACTCTTGACCTTCGCAGCGAGAAGTATCAGGAAATACAGGAATTACTAACTCTTGTTTCGCGGGGGCCCAACCTCACTCCGTGACCTACTTCAATCGAATTCTTTTAATTCTTCTTCTCCTTGTACTCTTTATACACAATAAATCTTCAAACAAGTCAGCGATATACGTCTTGTTTCTACAATAAATCATGTTGCAAAATAAACCAGGACAACATCCAGATGGACGTGCGCCCCGAACGATTCGGCCAGGAATTCCGGGAAATCTAGGAAGCGAGACCACGAGCTTCAGATGAGAACGATACAGTCTCAATGGAGGACGACATCAAGGAATTTATCTTGGATAATCCAGCCGGTCCTCGTCATGCTCGCCGTCCACACACGTCTTGTCTTCTCTGTGGCCGCCTTCACCACTACATCGTGTGTGACAAGCGGACAGCCTAGAAGTCGTCTACGTTGATTGTTTTTGTGATGCATTTTCGAGATTATTGTTATAGCCTTATTTATTTGCTAGATCTCAAATTAGGTTCTTCGTGACTATTTGAGTTCTCTTGTGTTGCCTTTCATTAGCTACGTTTAGGACAGTTATGTTTAATTAACTTATTCTGTGTTGGGCTCTTTCCTCGGATTCATGTTGCTTAACTCGGTGGCGAGTTGGTGCGGGCAGACACCTTTGGTTTGTCGCTCAGGGCAGCTCCGTCCCTGGCCAATTGCAAGGCAGATCGACCTTGGCATGAGGACTGGTTTGCCACTGGGAAGAGTGACTTGTTTTCCGATGCCCTTCCCCCCTCACCATAGTCGCCGCGCCCCCAATGTAGCTGCGCTACCTCTTTTTAGTGTGTTTTGGGGTGATGTTTAGTGAGGGTAGCTACGCTACCTCTTTTGGTGCGTTTGGGGTAAGGTTTAGTCATGTCGACTTTCGACGTTTACTAGTTCTAGAAGTTTCTGTTTTGTTTTAACATTATTTTGGGCCTAAATTAGCAGTTAGAACTAGTTTTTGCTGCTGGCTCGCATCGTGACGCCGCCCTTCGGCTACGCTCGCTCCACCACCCGATTAGCCGCGCAGGTCAACCACACGGAGACGTTTGTTGTTAATTTTGGTTGTGTTAATTAGTATTTAGTAAAGTATTTAGTAATTTGTTAGTAAGTTTGTTGAAGGTTAATTAAATTGCTGATAAATCAGTAAGGTAAGTCGTGGCAGGCATCATTGAGCATCATCATTGAAGAACCATTGCAATTGGTATTCTTTATCTGAACACACAGCCTTACAACTTCACAACTACAATCCAAATACTTTATTCGTTTCGGTTCCGTTCACGAACAATCACATATTTCCTTCGACTACAAGCACAACACGAACTATCAAAAAGTTCAGGTAAGAATGAAAGTTCAAGTATTGAATATTCTAGTTTTTGAGCGTGATGGAGATTGGAAACAAATTTAGAATATACCGTGAGGACTTACAGGAGCTGTATGAGTCGTATGTCTCGAGGAAGACATTGACGATATTTGGTGTATGTCTGAAAACGGGTGTATGTATGACAAAAGCGCCGACACCCATAATCACGTGTTACGGATATCAAAAGCGCCGCACCCACAAGCGCTGGGTCAGTTGCGCTGAGACATATATGACGCTGGCAACTAGGTTTTTCGCCATTTTCGGAAATCGCAATGACTTTTGTTGTATTTGTGGCTGATTTTGTAACATTTGTAGCAAAACCACAAAAAGACTGCCGCGACATTAATCTCTCAAAAAAGTTAAGCGATCGTGCGATGTATCTGTAAAGATGACATCATTGCTCGATGAATGAGATCATCGAGTCAGTGTTATTATAACTGGAATATTTCACGATAAGACCATGGCTCTCGCACCTTCTTGGCCCAAAAATGTTGGATCAGTGAGGTACGAGATGATCTTGCGAGAGCACGCGAAATAATATCTTAAAGTACGAGAAGATGAGATTTCAAATGCCGTCTTTCTCTTCAAATGAATCTTAAAATACTAACTAATCGCAATCTATTTTGTTTCGTACATAAAAAAAGCATTTAGCCATCAAAATAGCCTTATTTTATGGCGCTGCCATCAAAAGAGCCTTATTTTATGGTGAATGGCACAATTTCATTGAAAATTTCCTTCGTCAGTCCACTAAAAGATGCCAATAAACAATTTCGTTTATCTCGTGGCTATACACCAAATTTAATAGCAGAATCATATATGGACAAAGCGAGCAACCAATACGGACCGGGTTTGCACGAACGTTATACTTTTTGCTCTTCATGATAGAGAAAATAGTATAGCGTTCGTGAAATAGTATAGCGTTCGTGTTAAAATAGTAACTCATAGGCAACAACTGTTCATCGGGTTACAACAACTGTTTATCGGGTTACAAATACGTGGACTGGCCGCTACAACACAATGAATATCAGTCATTCAATGGCAAGAAAGCAAAAAATATCACACCTTAAAAACTACATACCATCAATCAAAACAATAACACATCATATCAACACAAATGTTTACTGATCAATATGAAAATGAATGACGCGCATACAAGCAAAAAATTGCCATATTACCTTTTCGCTCGCAAGGCTTGTTCAAAGCTAAATCCAATCATAGCCCTATTTAGATCTTAGAACCGTTATGGGTCCCGGCTTCCAATCATATGCTAAATGCCTGAATCTGCTTCCGAGTAGCACCTCCGTTACGTTTGCGACTAGTCGCTGAGGGCTTAACGAACTGCAATGTCGAAGTACTCTCAAACAAAAAGCCACCCCCAGAATTTGCAAATTTGAAACTATCTTCCAAAAATAATACTTTCTCTAGCATCTTCTCTGTTAAGTTCTTGCTGTTGAGTAAAGGCTTTTATTCAGATCATCTAATGGAGAGCCTCATACATATGTGCTCCTGAATCATTTCTTTAACGGCTGGTTCTTTACCGTGATTGAACTTACGAATTCTGTATATAATCTACCCCAACACACCAAACAGCAAGCGTCATCGCTTCTGCTTCCTTAGCAAGTTTATCGACTTCAATTAAGCACAAGCATGCCCCCGAGTCCAGACCCATTTGTCTAGTAAACTCCACCATTGCTTTATGCGATGATTTTTACGCTGCAAGGATGAGAAATTGGCTCGTAAGCGTCTGTGACTTACGGCCTTCTTTTCCCTATCAGCTGGGACTTCTGTCCTCTCCCAGTTCGTCAAGATTCTTTTCTGTTAATCTATTATCCTTCCCTGGGCAGGAGGGCTGGGGCAGCCTAATTTTCCCTAAACAGTCTAGAATGAAACAATCTCAGCTTCTCATCGAAGCGAACGCGTCAGCCGCGACGCGTACGCTTCTGATCCATGCCATTTTTATTTGGAAATCATTTTCAAATCGAACAAATCAATTAAACTTTTGCATTACAATAATCTAGATTATCATGACCCAACAACTATGCATGCGGTCTAAGAACAATTAATTCCAGGAACTTAATGAAGGAAATGCGGAGAAGGATAGATTCCGGTGGATGGAAGGATTTCCCGAGAATGATGAGAACGTATTCAGTCGGGTTACTTTTTTTTGAAAATCAAATCCAAAAAAATTCGAAAAAATTGTTTATGGTGTGACTTTTGGTTGAACACTTGACTATTTTGAACTCATTATTTCAGAAACACCCTTGATCAGCTTTTCGTATAACGATAATGATGATTTTGTAAGGTATTAGAATAAGGAATTGGACACCTCGAAGCGGGATCGTCCTAGCCCCTTCCCCCTGTGTTTCGTGTACCACTTTCCCCCCGAATCCAAGATCCCCGTGTACCTTACCACGCATTATTTCCACACGTGATAAATTCAATTTAACCTTTGCTTTACAATAATCCAGACTATCATGACCCAACAACCATGCATGCGGTTTAAGAACAATTAATTCCAGGAACTTAATGAAGAAAATGCGGAGAAGGATGGATTCCGGCGGATGGAAGGATTTCCCGAGAATGATGAGAACTTCTTTAGTCAGGTTACTTTTTTTCGAAAATCAAATCCAAAAGAATTCGGAAAAATTGTTTATTGTGTGGCTTTAGGTTGAACACTTGACTATTTTGAACTCATTATTTCAGAAACACCATTAATCACCTTTTTGTATAACGATAATGATGATTTTGTAAGGTATTTGGATTTTCAGAAATCAAGTCCATTCACTCTGCCATCCCAACACTTCAACTACGAAGACATTCGCCTCATCATAAAAAGTCGAGCTGAAGCTTCTATTTTCGTTGAAGAACAGAAAGAAGCGATACAAAAATGGAGGGAGGCGCTGGTCAGCGTGGAAGACGTTAGTTGCATCACGTCTACTGTTTTCTATTGATTTGCCCTTAGCATGTCGTCAAATTGTGCTTATAAAAACAAAGTTCTCCAAAAAAAAGTATGCATTAAATTTGTTAAGTTGAATAAATGTTCTATGCATATTTATTTTTTAGCTTTTCCCATTTTTCAATCTTTTCTATTGCATACCGATTTCCTTGAACTAAGCATACGTTGATTACCTATCGATCAATTGAAAAGGGCGCGTACATGTAGGCGCCCAAAAAACCATGGTCTTTGGCCAATTTATTATTTGGCTTTGTTTCACAATTAAATCAGGAAGAGAAATTGTTAACACGTACAGTACCGCCCAAAATTTTATAATATATTGAATTATTGAACATAACTTTTTTCAAAAAAAAAACGAATGAAGATCAAATTTTCAGATATTTTTTACAAGCCAAATTCACATGTTTCGAGTAATAGAACAAGTTTGGAAAATGATTTATTAGGTTTATTCGTAAAAAAAATGGAAATAGTAAAAAGTGCTTATAGAGATGTTCAGTTTTTTCGAAGTAATAAAACAAATATTCTAATATTTGCTGGCATATCCTTTCGAGTCAATGACTGCCTGACATCTACGAGGCATAGAATCAATCAAAGAGTCAATGGTTGCCTGCGAAATCGCCTTCCATTCCTCCTCTAGCTGCTTAAACTTTTCATCAGCATTTCTGCATGTTCTTCCCGTCAATTTTCGTTGCAAATGTTCCCATAAATTTTCGATGATGTTCAAATCGGGAGACTGGCTTGGCCAGTCCAAAACATCCACATGCCGACGGCGAAACCAGTTCTGAACGTGCTGAGATCGATGTTTCGGGTCGTTATCTTGTTGAAATGTGAACCCACGGCCGAATTTGGAGAGGGCCCAAGGGCGCATAGTGCTTTCCATTATGTTCTCATAGCCGTAACGATCGAGATTTCCGACAATACGTCTAATTGGACCCATGCCGCTGGCGGAAAAACAGCCCCAGACCATCACAGAACCACCGCCATGTTTGACTGTGAGCGACTGGTATTGCGGCAGGAAACGCTTGCCCGCTGGACGTCTTACCCACCTCAGACCGTCACTGCAGAACATATTAAACTTGGATTCATCGCTCCAAACAATCTGAGACCACTCACGGCGTGTCCAACTGAGGTGATCCTTAGCCCACTGAACTCGAACTTTACGATTTTTTTCGCTGATGAAAGGCTTCTTTGCAGGCCGCCTTCCATTCAGTCCAGCGGCTTGCAAACGGCGTTTGATGGTAGTTATTGAAGGAGCAGGAGTCGCGGGCGTTGATATGATAGCTTGAATGTCTGTAGCAGTGCGTTTCGGGTCTTCGCGAGATGCGCACAGGATGCTTCGGTCCATGTACCTCGAAGTTACGCGGGGTCTCCCCGAACTTGTCTTCACGATGACTCGTCCCTGCAATTTTTCGTGTTCCAAAGTTATTCAGTTGTAGAAAATTCGTTTACCTGGGTTCGAAAACGCCGGAGGATATGGGAGATAGCGCTCTGAGTTACCCCGAACTGCTGAGCGAGCTCGCTCTGTGACCGGCCCTGTTTCGCCCCAGCAACAACAGCTTCTTGCATTCTTTTACTTGTATTTCGATGTCCAACAGTTCGAACCATGACTTGAAACAAAATTTTTATGAATGAAGTTCGGTAAACAAAAAAAAAATCAACTAAAAAAAATCATGGAGAAAAACTGAAAAATGGAAGATATACCAATTTCGGTGTATTTCCTGGAGATAAATAATAAATCACTCAAAACGACGTCCGGTACGGTACAGACACCCAAAAAAACTTCTGTGAAAATTTGAGCTTTGAATTTTATCTTTGAAAAAAGTTATTTTCAATAACCCTATATATTATAACATTTTGGGCGGTACTGTATATATATTATATACATAATTAAGAAACAGATATTTTTACCTCACTTTTCTAATATTTTTACTCTCTATCAGAGTCCGAAAGGAATTGAGTATATAAAAAAGTGTGCAAAAAACTTTTTGTTTATTTTATAATTTTCATTTTGCATTATACAGTGTTAGCCGAATCTCGCGAATGATTTCGCTGCGAGACCGATGCTTGAAAGTTATGTAGTTTTTGAAGTACCTTCTCCCCCTTATTTCTGGAGAAAAAAAAATCAAGTATACTAGTTCCGGGAAGGGGGTGGGTGACCCCGCCTGCGAAGTCCATATTTGAACCATATTTCAACGAATATTAATTTTCACTAAGTCGGTTGTGAAACCCTCCGAAAATAGAAAACGAAAACGAAAATGTTGATTTTACTTTTTTGGGTTTTTTCGCAAGGGTTTTTTCCCACGCAAAAAATTTGCTCCAAAATATCGTGCTTAAAAATGCTCTTCTATCCTCTTCTAAATTAATTTTCTTCTTCATAATTAGAATGTTTTTTTTTCTTAGACCTTTTTTGATGTTTTCTAACAAATTCTCATTGCTGATTTAAAGGTCGAACTGGAAAAACTGGAATTGGGCCCTAGCCTACGCCAAATAGACGACCTGAAAGTCGTTCAACTTTCTGAAAAGCTGCTCTCAAAGCAAGTCGACATCAACGAGTTATGTCTAGTTGGGATCAAGAGGGAAATCACATATAGAAAATATGAGATTCGTGATCTTGGATTACGCGAGAAATTTTCTGTGGTTTTTGTTTTCAAATATATTTACTGTTTGCAGTGTTAGATGTGTTGGTGGATTCGACGCTATCGTATTCCAATCATTAGGCATAATAAACTGTTAGAACCTATTATTCGCATGTAGTAAGTTTTCACTTAGAAAAGGGTCGAGACTTATAAGTAGCCGATGTTATGTGAATAGTTATTGTTCGAACTTTAGTAATAAATTTTTGCCCAGCTGAAGTTTTCATTGCACAAGTTTCGGTGTGCAAAGTGTCGTATTAACGTGTGTACGAAGTTTCGGGGTGCAAAATGTCGTATTAACGTGTGTACGAAGTTTCGGGATACAAAGTGTCGTATTAACGTGGGTACGAAGTTTAGGTGTGCAAAGTGTCGTATTAACATGTGTACGAAGTTTCGGGGTGCAAAGTGTCGTTTTAACGTGGGTACAAAGTTCTGGGGTACGAAGTGTCGTATTAACGTGGGACTCAGTTTTTCTCTAAACCTCGATTGTTTCTCTAAACCCCTTTTGAATCTTCCTGTTTTTTTAAACGTTTCCTTCAACTTTTTTCATTGCTCTCATACCTTCTGTGTCCAACTTGATATACATATTTTCGTTCTGTGTTTCTCTGTCTGTTCTGTTTCTCTGTCTGTTCTGTTTCTCTGTCTGTTCTGTTTCTCTGTCTGTTCTGTTTCTCTGTCTGTTCTGTTTCTCTGTCTGTTCTGTTTCTCTATCTGTTCTGTTTCTCTGTCTGTTCTGTTTCTCTGTCTGTTCTGTTTCTCTGTCTGTTCTGTTTCTCTGTCTGTTCTCTGTACAGTATTAACTTATAATAAGAAATTGAGTGATCATCCTTACCAAGACCGTTTGTGATCTACAAGAAAATGTCTCATGTTGTTCTTTTTGTGCCTCTTTTACCTCGTTGTACGAATGAATAGCCGGTGGAGTAAAACTTTCATGTTTATTGCATTCATTTGTACAGAGACAAACAATATCGTCCTCTTCAAGCAAATGAGGATAGGGTGAAGGCGTTCCGGCCGGGCATCAGTGCCGGGTTGTTGTCGTGAGCGCGGCGGAATCCAGATGCCGTCAATGAAGCGCGATGGTCAGAGGCCGGAAGACGGTGTTGCTTTCTAGGCGGCGAGAAAGCAAGGATTTGTACGGTGAACTGGATGAGAATCGAGAGCAGCAAGGCGAGAAGAGCGCCGTATAGGACTGTTGCCTCAGTTCGTGCACTTTCCTTCAACAGAAGAAAAAAAGCTGAAATTCAGCGAGGCTTCAATGCGTAATAATAATAAAAATGGGAACAATTGTACTTAGGGGGGCCACACTTTACTTGGGGGGGGGGCGCACCAGGGAATTTTGCCCGCCAAGAGCGGAAATATTTTTGCGTAAGGTTCCCCTTCCCTTACGATACATAAGGGTACTTCCGTTATGATACATAAGGGTCTTCCTTATGATTTAAAAAAAAACCCGCGAAAAAAAATTGTTTTACATAAGGGTCCCCCTTTATGATTTGGAAATTCAGAGGTTCGTCGAGAGAAGGTCTGACATGAATATTTCACCCATGGGGTACACTTTACTTGAGGGGCAGCACTTCACTTGGGGGGTTTCTATTTTTTGAAAAATTTATTCATTGAATTGACAAATAAAAAATAAAATGAGAAATTTTCTCATGCAGTTTTGTTAGTCTAAGCCGTACGGACTCGTTAGCGTAACCTATTCCTAAGACTAAGCGAAAAAATCATCAGTGAAAAGTTACCTGACCCCCCAAGTCAAGTGCGCCCCCATTTAAGTAACAAAGTGCCAAAAATAAAAGCAAAAACTGTGGCTTGATAAGAGCTCTTCCCAACCGACAACCTATAAGGCCTTTTAACTTATCTTATTCAAACCTGCGGATGTGATGCAGATTAGTAGGACGGGTCGAGACGCCGAGCCAGCACGCCGCCTGAGACGCGCCTCTTAACCTCTGTACGGACAAGTTATTTAACACTTAGAAAATAATTAATGATCTCACATGGTCATATTAGAAGATTATGGGCACAATTTTACTTAGGGGACCACACTTTACTTGGGGGGGGCGCACCAGGGGTTTTTTAGTGTGCAAGAAAAAGGTACAGACGCCCGCCAAGAGCGGAAATATTTTTGCGTAAGGTTCCCCTTTCCTTACGATACATAAGGGTCCTCCCGTTATGATACATAAGGGTCCTCCCGTTATGATACATAAGGAATTCCCCCCTCCCCATTCTCCGGTCGCACAGTCGTCATAGCACCAGGATGTTTCTCAGACCCACACTGTGGGTAAAAAAATCTATGCGTTCTCCAAAAACCGCGAAAACATTGAAATCTATGCGCTTGGAAAAAAAAAGTTGTGCGGGTGCTAAGAAACACCCAGCATAGCACATCACCCGAAAAAAACACTCTCAATGAGAAGGTCTCTGAAGCAAACCCTCTCTGAGGAAGGTCTCTGAAGCAAACCCCGTTTTTTACCGTCAAAAAGGAAAACTAATTTGCTCACCTACAGTCAGAAACATACGAGTTTTTTTTTTTGAATTTTTTTTTTTGCGGGAGCTCCCTGATTAGCAATTTTTATGAACTGTGACTGTCCAAATGGAGCAACTTTTGCATTTTGAAAGAGGATGATGCATTTTTAATACAACTTTCAGATTTCAAGTATTAGTTTAAGTGTTTTATTGAGAATTTATTTATTGTATTTGAGTGATTTGGAAAAAAAAGGAATTTTCTAGTTATTATAGCTAGCAATGTTCATGATGAATGATTTTTAGAGTTTGCAAATACTTTAGTCCGCCAATCCGCGTATTGCTTGTAAGCTTTGATATTGTTAATGTGTAATAAACATCATAGAGAAGAAGTGTGGTAAATTTATTTGTTAAACAACCACAGGTCAGCAGATTCGGCCTTAGGGAATCCGAAGACATGGAACCTTCATTCACGGTTAATAACCATTTCCGTTTAAATCCAACGTTTAATTACCCAAGTTTGAGGTAATTGCTGATGATGGCTTTATAGCCGAAACGTCCAATAAACGACTAACCAAACTGCATCTTTTCAACGACTCAACACAGAAAACACATTATTCAGGAAATGGTTATTAACCGTGAATGAAGGTTCCACCTGGAATGTCTTCGGATTCCCGTAGCACTGCTAAGGCCGAATCTGCTGACCTGTGGTTGTTTAACAAATAAATTTACCACAATTCTTCTCTATGATGTTTATTACACACTAACAATATCAAAGCTTACAAGCAATACGCGGATTGGCGGACTAAAAAGTCTTTGCAAACTCTGGAAATCATTTATCATGAACATTGCTAGCTAGAATAACTAGTAAATTCCATTTTTTTCCAAATCACTCAAATACAATAAATAAATTCTCAATAAAACACTTAAACTATTACTTGAAATCTGAAAGTTGTATCTAAAAAAAAGCATCATCCTCTTTCAAAATGCAAAAGTTGCTCCATTTGGACAGTCACGGCGTTCATAAAAATTGCTAATCAGGGAGCTCCCTTAAAAATTTTTTTTTAAAAAACTCGTATGTTTCTGACTGTAGGTGAGCAAATTAGTTTTACTTTTTGACGGTAAAAAACGGTCGGTGAGCCAAACAGTGCGCAGCCTTAGACGTCTAACGTTAGCTGCTAACGGTTAGACGCCTAACGCTAAATGCTGACACAGTTTTGGTGTGTCACAGCTACAAGCGAAGAAATTCTGTGGATTTCTTCTCTTTTAGCTGTCTTTCTTCGCTTTTAGATGCTTTTAAAGATTTTTCACGTTCTATTTTCCCTGTTGCCGTGTTTTTTTGTTGTTGAATATTTCAATCTTTATTATCACCGAAGGGTAACTTGTTGAGTTACCGCTACCGTATAACGGTGTATGTTACCATATACCGTATAGTTACCGTATAACGGTGTATCAATCGACCCTCTTGTTCTAATAGAGATTGGTGACTTATCAAGGGCTCTCTTGAAAAGTCAATAATGTCTACAATTCCAACTTCCATACTCACTCTACAAATTCCAACAGTTCCGTTGCCGTTCGTGATGTCCCTTATTGAAGATCTCTTCTCGAAACATCTTCAGCCGGTTCAGAAGACACTGTCAGACCACGCAGCAGAGATTTCTTCTCTACGTCAAATTCTAGCGGAAGTTCAGAGTAGCTTATCTCCAGTTTCTCTTCGTCCACATATATATACTCAGCAGTGGTTGAGTGTACAATCAGGGATAAAGACATGCTAATGAGGAAGTCCAAGCGAGCGGTTCTTCTTCGACTCCCCGAGAAGGCTGTCGCCGATGAAACCCACAAAAACGACCAAAGAACCATTGAGCAGATCTTCCAGAAAATAAACTCGTCCGAACTCAGGAGGTCCCTCAAAACTGGCAAGATCTCTCACCATCGTCACCCTGTGGGTGCCCCTCGGCCCTCCACGTCTACTGGACGACCGATCAAAATTGAGTTCGCCAACTCATGTGACCGGGACATGTTCCTCATGCTCTGTAAACAAGTCAGAAGTGTCGGGCTGCGGACAAGATCGATCGAAATAGCAATTAAAGAGAGTGAGTTCATCCAAACTTAAATGTGTCTCATTCAATGCTCGCTCGATTAAGAACAAATTATATGATCTTCACCAGGACTGGGCGAAAAAAAAAACCGAAAAATTTTTTTCTAACTTTTTTTTCGATTTTGAAAACCCAAAAAAATTTTCGACTTTTTTTCGATTTCGAAAACCAAAAAAAATTTCGAAGTTTTTTTTCGATTTTAAAAACAAAAAAAAACCAAAAACGATTTTGAAAAAACACAAAAAATCCAAAAAAACCACCGCAAAAACTCTATCTTTCGCCTTTTTTCGGTTTTTTTTTTCGATTTGCTCTCGAAAAATTTTTCGACACCTCGAAAAAAACATTTGTTGGAACTTTTTCTTCGAAATTTCGAAAAAAAAGTTTTTTCGACATTTTGGTTTTTCGAATTTTCGAAAAAAGTTTTTTTTTCGACTATTTTGTTTTTCTATTTTTCGAAAAAAGTTTTTTTTCTCGACTATATTTTTTTTCGAATTTTCGAAAAAAGTTTTTTTTCGACTAATTTGTTTTTCGAATTTTCGAAAAGTTTTTTTTCGAAAATTGTCGAAAAAACCAAAAACGAAAAAAACCGGCCCTGATCTTCACCATCTACTTAGATCGTCCTTTCATGACATTCTATTCGTTTGTAAAACCTGACTGAATTCTTTTGATCCTGATTCACTTCTCACTGACGCTCTCCCATATCTCGTGTTCAGAGCAGATCGTCTTGATAACAGCCGCGTTGGTGGAGCCGCTTTACTTGTTAGCAATAAACTTTCTCCGGTCAGTTTATCCTCATTTTCTCAAGACTCAATTGAATGCATAACTATTGACATCTTTCCAAATGATTCATGTACACTTCCTTTTCCCTCTCTTCGACTTGTTTCCTGTTACCGATCGCCTAACTGTCCTATGAATGCCATCAGTTACCTCATTCCTCACTGCTCCATTCCTTACCCTGTGATAATCTGCGGAGACCTGAACTTCCCGAATACCGATTGGTGAGCAGGCCCTCCCACAATTCACCAACCCAAGACAAGGAACCCAACTCTTTTTCACAATTCACCAATGACTACCACTTTACCCAGCATGATAATTAATTAGCTTGGAGAAATTGTACAAATATGTTATCAGATTCATCTGCGAGTAAGTGAAATGAACCAATATCACGAATGTATCTTCAAATGCTCAGTTACACAGTTTTAAGGCAGTGACGCCTGGTAGAGAAGACAAATTGATCAAACCACCGCACGTTAAAAAAACGAATGTATTTAACACTTGTATCTCCTTCGATACGATTTCTCGCTCTTCGTAGAGTTATGCCAGTCTCCATAACAGTTACCACGTTTTCGCAATCATTTGCGAGTTCCTTCTCTTTCTTGATGGAAGACTTAGTAGATGATTCAGCAACCTTTACGGGGTCATTCTCAGTGAGGAGGGAAAGTTTATCGCTGGACATGGCAAAGAAAATGATGAATTGTGATCTCTCTTCACCTATTTATACATGACTTGAGATGATGGAGATACCATTTATACACTAACAAATCGTTTCTGCTCAAATTCTTTCGATGGAAGCAGTTTTTCAAATATCTTATGCTCTTACCTTTACATCTGTTATGGAGAAAATAAAGACAAAAGTGACCACATACATTACTAAAGTGACTCTGAGTACGGAAAGGGAACATTTCTACCAAGCGAAAGTTGGAGAGCCACTCTTTGAGGGTAATCAAACATTCATCTCCGTTGGAGTCAAAGTATTCGGCAATATTATACTTATTCACAAATACAGCTACCCAGTGTTCTCCGGGGAATTAGCTTCGCCAGTATTGAAAATGAGACAAAAAGGTTGACTTTCCGGAATATCAACAATTGCATCGCAAGGGAAACTACCTAGATAATAGAATCTCGTGACAGGACTATTTCTCAGAATATTATTAAGCTCTAGATTTGATAGAGCAGCCGTATTCAGCAACATCAATCATTGCTTTCACATGAGAATACTGTTTATAAGAATGAGTCTACACTTGCTGGTCGTTGAAAACATTACGATAATGATCAATTTGATACATTACGTCATAATTGGCATATACTATGAGTTTTAGTCCAGATGGAGAAGTTTGTTCGGCAAATCTCAAAGCTATTTGAGTGGTTCCACTTTGAACAAGTTCAAAATCATTATTAGCATCAGTTGGTACGAGGTTAAAAGCGAAGAGAGTGAAACCATTCCTATATTTCTTATAAATTATTGCAATTTCGCGATTTTCACTTATAACTCCAATGTTTTCATAAAACATTGCGAAAGCTTCTGCATAGCAATTTTGCTTAAAGTTGATTTCGAGAGGCTGAGCGGGGAAAGTAAATCCTCTGGCATCTATAGAAATCTCCGAAATATTAAAGTGTTTGAAGTTGAACGGATTTGATGAATGACCATCAAATGCATCCTGCTCTACTCATCCTACAACAATACGTCGTGGAACAATATCAAGCTGAGAGTAGGGGAAATCTGATCGCCCACCAGGTATAGATATCACACGTAGACGTGTTCTGTGATAAGGATACCTTGCAGGATAAGAAAGTGAGGTCTTTTCTAGTGCGAGACTTAGTGAACTTATGACATCTACCGCACGCACCAAGAACTTCATTGACACAACTTCAATCGATATCCCTGATTGTTTACTGGTTGTGAAGTTTTCTGTTATAAAGTCATCAGAGTTACGATAGAGACGGAATTGAAGATTTAGATGAGGAATAAGGAAACGGTCGGTGCTAAAGTGGTCAATGTGAAGAGGTGCGACTAGGTCCACTACATCATTCGATAAAACTTCCACTCTAGACTTGTATCCATCATTCTCTGAAGTTTCTAATCCATTATCACCGTCTTGATAATAACCAGCTGCTTGAAGGAAACCTTACTTTTGGCCTGTACTATGGTTCAGAAGACATTCCAAGTAAGCTTTGTAAGCATAATTGCTGCAATCAAATACTTGCTGATTGTTAACCTCGAGAGTAACCTGATTGAAAGAAGTTGCGCCAATGTAGTTAATCAAACCATATTTTTCCTTAATCACATTGTTATCTGACCCGACTGGTCGTTTGACTCTCAGACGAAGATAAATGTAGGATTTGCAAACTTGAAGAAAATGGCGTGAATCCACCAAATTGAACAAGTAAGGACCAGAGTTGTTGATTGGAGTACTTGTGGGAATAGACAGCCATCTAACGGATTCTAACGCAATTTGAGTAGAAGGTATCTCAAACACACTCAATTCGCTTCGAGTTGATGGAACAGACTTTGGGTCAATTAGTTTCACCATTTTCACTTTGAAAAAATGTCTTTTAGAGAGTTCAAAGACTGTTTAACCGTTCGAAGTCGTTGACCTTTCAATACTGACCGCTTTCTAGTCTTGACTATCTTTATCTTCTTAGTTTTACGAGCTTTACGCTTTCTCTTACCTTGACCGCGTTGTATTCTAGCATTGGCGCGATTCACTAGATTTTTATAGGCTTGACGACCATGTGTCTTTAAAGATTCTTTTACGTTTTTACCATCGATGACGTCATCAACAAACTTTTCACTAGCATTCACTGCCTCACTAGCAATAGACCTTCCTGCTGATTTAGCAATTGGCAGAATGGAACTGAACAACTTGGAAAGAACACCGCCCAAACCAGAAGCACCACGCTGATAAGCATAACCACGAAATCCCGAACCACTCTGACGTGCTTGTTCGATAAACACATCATACCAGTCAATACAAGAGTCGGGATTAAAGGGTACATGCATACCTACTCTGCTGAACGTTTAGGTTTGAAATGAAGTACCATGCAGATCTTCCCCGAATGTAAATTTATATGCTCATCAAAGTCGTTCTTAATATCAACATTAATGTATTCAAAGTCTCTGTAGCGAACGGTGGTATATTGAGGTCTTGTGAAGTACATGCATAGTACCTACTCTGCTGAACGTTTAGGTTTGAAATGAAGTACCATGCAGATCTTCCCCGAACTAAAAATGGAGAAAAACTTCATTTAATTAACTAGAGCCTTCTTTTCTATTATGAACTTATCACTACTTTCATATTCGAAAAATCTTATTCATCTAGACCGATAATCAAGAAAAGCAACTTTGAGAAGTTATCGGACGTCAAACTTGTTCTATAATCCGTTAGGATACGCTGAGCGCTGCTGAAGCGGCGTTCGCAATCAGCAGAAATTAACTTTGCTGGTGGAAAAGAAAAATTGTGTCTCAAAATCACTAAAATCACTTTTAAAGTGATGATACGCGTCTTTAAAGGAAAATGAGGGTATCATATAGACCAAATGTGAGAGGATATATCATCAAGCCTTCAACGCCTGGAAAAAAGACTCTTCCAAGCCGAAACCCTACATCTACCCTTCCTATTCGACCAATCCACCCCGTCCCCTCTTACCGTTTCGGACCCCCTCCACTCTCCCTTCCACATTACACGTTAATAGTTCTCAGTTGCAGCACACGACCCATAGTACTCATCCGCCTCGTGTTCTCAATGCCCCTGCAGACGCGAAAGTCACCCGTAGGAGAACTCTCAGGAGAACAGATCCTTCATCCCCATAGGACAAAACGGATGTGAGTTCTAAGAGATTGATTAAATGTTTGTCTTTCAATTGTAGATCTATCATGAACAAAGTTAACGACTTATACTTTTCACTCCGCTGTTCCAACTATACGATTGTTCTATTGTCCGAAACTTGGATGAATTGCGACTTCCCCGACTCCGTACTCACTGATAGTCTGCCTTTTACGGTGTTTAGATGTCACCGATTAGCTAATAGAGGAGGAGGCGTAGCTATTCTATTACATAACACTATCTCCTCCTCTCTAGTTTCTCACTACAATTCGCCTCACTGCGAGGGAGTTATTATCGATATACATATATCCTAATATCTCTTTTTTCTTTTCCTTTCTCCGCAATTAGAGTAATGAACTTTTATCGATCACCAAGTTGCGATATTGAGGAAAGTAAGTCCCTATGCACTTTTATTTTGTCTAACCTTTCCATACCTTTTCCCTCCACAATCTGTGGAGACCTAAACCTCCCAAACATAGACTGGGCTTCCCTAACCGCTCCTAAATCATGCGCTATCTCTCATGCCTTCCTCGATCTCGCATGCGATAACAATCTCTCCCAATACGTACTCTCTCCAACGAGGCTAGAGAACACCTTAGACTATGTATTAGCAATGCAGATAAAACTTTCAATTGTGAAATCAAAAGCCCTTTCTCGACTAGCGATCACGCATCTGTTCACTTTAAAGTAAGGAATAATGCAAAAGCCATGCTCCCCTCCACTCAATTTTTCCTCAACTGGAAAAAAGCAAACTGGGATAGCATCAATTCGCAATTATTCAACATAGATTGAACCCTTTTGTTCTCCACTCTCACAGTAGATGAATGCACGCAAGAATTGACGTCCATAATCCTCTCCATTATTGAAAAGAGCATCCCTCGTGAGAAAACCATTAAGAAACACATGAAGAACCCTCGTAAAATATAGTTTCCTTCAAAGAAGTAGGAAAAGAGGAATTCTCTCTCCCCTCTAAAGCATCAACAAAGCTCCATAAAGAACTGACTAGATTCGAGATCGAACGTGAGAACAGATTGAAGCTTCCAAAAAACTACAGAGCCTTTTTCCAAACTATCTCCAACCGTATTAAGGGTAGGAATTAGATCCCTACAATCATAGTCAACTCTATTTCTTACACCTATCCAGGAGAACAAGAAAACTTCTTCTCCGAATATTTCGACAGCTTGCAACCCCCTCCGATAAGCGGCCCTCTTCCTCTAAGTTCTTCTCTACACCCTATCAGTTATAATCCATGGATTACAGCCTTCGATATTCAAAGTATTTTGAAAAAAGATTCCTCCAGAAAAAAATTCTTCACCAGACCAATTACCGAATATATTCATCAAACACTGTGTAGATTCTTTGGCAATACCACTTTCCATTATCATGAGCAATTCAATTACTCAAGGACACTTTCCGTCTTCATGGAAACAGGGATTAATCATCCCAATTCACAAAAAAAGGGTCCCATTCTCAAGTTTCTAACTATAGGCCCATCACAATGGTTTGCTCGATGTCAAAAGTCTTTGACAAGCTCATTTATGACCATCTCGAATCCAACCAAATCCTCATCAGCAACCAGCACGGTTTTCGCCGTAGCCGTTCCACTATCACATCCCTAGTTCACTCCTATTACCAGTACCTTTTTTGAATAGCAAGAAGCTCAAGTTCGACATATGTTTGATTGATTTTTCAAGTGCCTTCGATACAGTAAACCACAGGTTCCTGAAACACAAATTAGAAAAAAAAGGTATCAATTCAGGTCTACTCCGCCTGGTAGAATCTTTTCTCGCTAGCCGTTATTCTACAACTTCAGTCAATCATGTTTTTTGCGATCCCAAAGTTTATAATAGCAGAGTTCCGCAAGGAAGCTGCCTAGGTCCCCTAGACAACGAGCCCTAGATTCTATTTCCAGTTATGTACATTCCTGGGGGCTTATAATTTCCATTCCGAAATGCTTCACAGTTCATTGTGGCAACAATAACCCTAGCAGCATCTACCACATTGATGGTAAAATCGTTCCAACCTCTTCAACTATCAAGGATCTTGGAATATATTTTGATGCAACACTCAAATTCTCCACCCACATAGAGCAAGTCATAACCAAATCCACCAGATTTATAAACATGATCCTGCGAGCAATCAAAACCAAGTCCATAACCGTTCTTCTCCGCGTGTTCAAAACATACATTCTCCCTTTACTAGATTACGGTAGTGAAATCTGGTCGCCACAGTCCGTAGGACACATAAGCGCAATAGAAAACGTCCAGCGTGCCTTCACACGCAGAATTCTTTTTAGAGCTGGGCATCCCAAGATAGACTACCCACAAATGCATACACCAACACCTTCGAATAGACTATTCCAAACTTTTTCAAGTATGTCCCCTTCCATACAGCAACAGACACGCCCATCCATACCGAATTGCTCTACCATTCAGAATTCTGGATACCAAAAGTAGTTGTGCTTCCAGGGTTATTGATATATGGAACGGCCTACCCAGTCGGATAGTGACAATCAATTCCCCCGTTGTTTTCAAAAAAGAACTACATAAGCTGCGAGAAGAATTCATAGTGCCCTTTTCTAAAATACGTTACTGAAAGAGCTCCAAATGAATTTTCTTATTTACTGCGCTTACCTCAATGTTCTATTTAATATTTTTTTTACTCTGTCCCTTTATTTTAGATGTTTTTTTGTTTTGTCTCGATAATTTGTTTCTATAATTTCCCTTTCTATAATTCGTTTTGAAATGTTTTTCGAATATAGCTGAACTCACATCCGTGACAGCGATCCAAGTTCATCAATGCATGTATGTATGTATGTGCTATTCTATCATTTTAATTGGAATAAATGATTGATTGATATTTTCTACATAAATATTTAATTTCAACAATGTCAACAACATTATTAATCATTTCAGCGGTCTGGAATTGTTAGAAAAACGCTGTTTGTCATTTTCAAGAATGGTTAAGCAAGTGGGATGAAAGCTTCGAAGAAGTTTAACGAAAAAGCTTTAAGTGCTGAAAAAGAAAGAGAAAAGCACCGTTCTATTTTTAAGCAAAATTTATTACCATTTCAACAAATTATCATAAAACCAATAAATTCGAGTTTTATTCAGAATCAAAGTTTTCATTATTTCAAGAGTTTGTTTTAGAAATTTCAAGTGAACATCATTTTAGGAATAGAAACAGAAAATGAAAAACATCATAGTGATTTTAATTTTTATGTACTAAAAATGGAGAAAAACTTCATTTAATTAACTAGAGCCTTCTTTTCTATTACGAACTTATCACTACTTTCATATTCGAAAAATCTTATTCATCTAGACCGATAATCAAGAAAAGCAACTTTGAGAAGTTATCGGACGTCAAACTTTTTCTATAATCCGTTAGGATACGCTGAGCGCTGCTGAAGCGGCGTTCGCAATCAGCAGAAATTAACTTTGCTGGTGGAAAAGAAAAAATGTGTCTCAAAATCACTAAAATCACTTTGACACAATGGCAAGACTTATTCATCTAGACCGATAATCAAGAAAAATATACCACAAACAAAAAATTGGTGAAAATTTTGAATTTTTTTGTTGGTTTTTTTGACTTTTTTTCCAGCGGGGAAGTCTGGACTGAAAATAAGTTATCAGAGGTGAGGGAAAAGAAAAGAGACCTTCTCCTTTTTGTAGACTCCCCAACTCAAAGATAAATCGTTTTTGAAAATTCTCAACAATGTAGGTGACTTATGAAGCGTGACTAAGAACACAGAGCGTTTGAGTCTTGGGAATAGTTTTCTACTTCATGATAGATCACATCATGTGGGAAATTTCGAGTAAAAAAACCTACGTATCTTAGAAAAAAAAGGGCTAGAGAGTAGGAATAGGGCGAGTGATGGAAGAGAAATCGAGATAGAGGTAGGAAGTGATGTGCGACAGGAAGACTGCTTATCTCCCAAACTATTCACAGCGGTTTTACAAAAGGTCTTCCGGGTACTGAAATGGGAAAAAGGACATAAATATCAATGGCCGTCAACTTAGCTATTTAATATTTGCTGACGACGTCGTGCTGATTTCTCACGACTCTAGGCGAATACAAGGGATGGTCCGGGATCTGAAGCGAGAACTTCGAAAAGTGGGATTAACTTCAATCGGGGACAACACGGTTGGACTAACGAATCGTAGGCACAAAGCGGTACTATGAGGAAAATTGGTAAAAGTAGAGAGCAAATTAGTTCTATTGGAATGTATTCAAAAGCTTTTTTGGAACCAGATGTTAAGCAACTGTTTTCAGGCTACGTAAATTGCAGAGAGAGTAAAAAGAAGAGTTGAAGAACAAGAGCGCTGACTTCGAAATCCATGCTGCATAGATGTATAATTAGCTCGTGATTTTCAAAATATGCAATCAGTATATCACGTATTATTCTCTCAAATACCTTACTAGTGGTAAAAGTCAGAGATATTGGTCGATAATTGTTAGGGTAAATTTTGTCTCGTAGGGGCTGAATTGTGTTTCTCGTTGGTCTAGAAAAGCGAGGTTTTGAGAAAAGGTCATAAACAGTAGGTTTAGTCAATATGGTTTTTTCATCATTTCTAATACAAAACCAAACGGGGCCGAGAAAAGGTTTTGAAGTAGTTGAAAACTGTAAACCAAGTAAGTAAGAGGATCCGAAAAATTATCAGTAAATGTTTTGGTGGATTACGGTTTGTATTCAAAAACTTCTAAATATTTTGGAGAGGCACGAGTCCAAAATGTTCGATTTTTTAGAAGACACTTTGTACCGCGTCACTTTGTATACGACACTTTGTACCCGACACTTTGTACCCCGTCACTTTGTACCGCGACACTTTGTACCGTGACACTTTGTACCCCGTCACTTTGTACCGCGACACTTTGTACCGCGACACTTTGTACCGCGACACTTTGTACCCAAGGAAATTTTAAGACACTGTTTCGTTTGTAGATTTTTTTTGTATTTTCGTTATTTAAGCTTGTTTTCTTTACATTTAATTGTTCCGTTTGTAGTTTTTTTTTGTATTTTTATTATTTAAGCTTGTTTTCTTTACACTTAATTGTTCCGTTTGTAGTTTTTTTTGTATTTTTATTATTTATGCTTGTTTTCTTTACATTTAATTGTTCCGTTTGTAGTTTTTTTTTCTTTTATTATTTAAGCTTGTTTTCTTTACACTTAATTGTTCCGTTTGTAGTTTTTTTTGTATTTTTATTATTTAAGCTTGTTTTCTTTACATTTAAGTGTTCCGTTTGTAGTTTTTTGTATTTTTATTATTTAAGCTTTTTTTCTTTACACTTAATTGTTCCGTTTGTATTTTTTTGTATTTTTATTATTTAAGCTTGTTTTCTTTACATTTAATTGTTCCGTTTGTATTTTTTTTGTAATTATATATTCTTTAAGCTTCTTTTTCCCTTTTAGTTGTTTTGTTTGTATTTTTTTGTATTTTTTATATTTAAGCTTCTTTTTGCCATTCAATTGTTCCGTTTTACGTTTTTTCGTTTTTTAAGCACATGATCTGGTCTCATTAGGTAAATTGTTCCAAAAATTAACTACTCTAGATGTTGAGATGTTAGAACGCCAAGCTGATCGAATTATTGGTTCGATTAGTGCATCCTTTAGATGTAGTACTATAAACGTGGTTGTTGAACAAAAACATAGAGCAAGGATCGGTTGACGTTAACCGATTTAATATTTTGTACGTCATGAGTAAATCTGCAATAAAAACTTGAAACTTGAAAAAAAACTTGAAAGATGCATAAGTCGATTAATAAGAGAAACTATAGTTGGGGGGAGCTGATGGGTTTTCGACTGAAGTCTTTATTGATCGACTGTATCCTAGGAAGAGGGAGAGGGGAGCTGATGGGTTTTCGACTGTATCCTAGGAAACATTCAGAGTATCTTAGTCCATTCTCATGAATTCTTTTAGCATCTTGCGCATAAATTTCAGGAACGACTTTGAAAATTTTGTTCCGAGTGTTTTTTTTCTGATTTCAGGAATGAAAAAAATGAATGTTCTGTGTGTAGTGGGATGCCAGAACGTCATTGTAGTTCGAAGTTGTTGTGAGATGCCAGGAGGTTAAGACAGTTGAATGTTCGACGTTTTTTTTTGTATCTAAGCTTCTTTCCATCATGTTTCAAGAAGTCATCTTGGATCGAATACATTTATTCTTTCATGATAAATCTTCAAATGCTCAGTTACACAGTTTTAAGGCAGTGACGCCTGGCAGAGAAGACAAATTGATCAAACCACCGCACGGAAAAAAGCTAGTCACCGGGGGGACTCGAACCCATGCAACCATCTCCCCTCCATCCGGGAGCGAGCGTTTTTTTTCCGTGCGGTGGTTTGATCAATTTGTCTTTCATGATATAGGTCATACTTGGTAATTAACTCATCCGTTTTTATATTCACTGGTGGTGAAATGGAACATAAATGATCATTTTTTTAAGAAGAAAAAACCCGGTTGAAGTGTATCTTCTTCGAAGTTTTATCCTTTTTTGTATTGTGTGTCACTGCTTACTCGAATTTTTTATCGGAAAAATGCAGATTGATTACAGGCCGAAGAAAACCAATTGTTTTTGAAACATTAAACTCTCATTTGCATCTACAAGTACCCCACTACATTCTCCTTGCATCTACAAGTACCCCACTACATTCTCCTTGCATCTACAAGTACCCCACTACATTCTCCTTGCATCTACAAGTACCCCACTACATTCTCCTTGCATCTACAAGTACCCCACTACATTCTCCTTGCATCTACAAGTACCCCACTACATTCTCCTTGCATCTAAAAGTACCCCACTACATTCTCCTTGCATCTACAAGTACCCCACTACATTCTCCTTGCATCCCGCTATTTCTTTTGTAATACACACGAAAATCATAAGCAAACGTAACAACATAAGAATTTATTGATAATAATTAAACAACAGTAACGATTTGGGTAACTAAAGTTGATTCCAAACGAACAATCAAAATCAACAGATTAGAAGAATTTCAACGCAAGAAACATTCGAATCTTCCAAAATATAACATTTCCAACAAAAATAAAGCGAGTTTCAACAAGAGTGCAAACCCAATACATTTAGGCGCCTCCACCCCCCCCCCCATCACATCAACAAATATGGGTAATTGTAATATGACATATTCGTTATTATTATAGAATGCAACCGGTTCTGCTCAATTCTATTTTCCCAGAGTGTTTCTCCAACCCAGAAAATGTGTAAAATCTATCCACGGATTCGCACTCTAAAACACTCTAAAAATGCACTCTAAAACAAGCTGTTTTTCTTCCATCATACACAAAACGAATTCTTTCTTTGTAAGCCATTCTGTATTTTGGCATTCAGTCTCTCTCCAAAGCGTACCTTTCCCTTATGATTAAAAAAATTTAATTTTTACATATAAACTCTTCTTTCATGGGGTTTTAAGAAACAGCTTGGTCTGGACCACTTACTAGAAAAGGTCCCTTAGTATGATTATCCTTGAGAAGAGTGTAGAGGAATGTTGAACGAAATCTAAAACACAGAATTAGTGAATCAGCTTCGTCGATGTTAGTGATCCTCTCAAGAGGACATGTAAAGCCTTGAATAAAATCTATAATTCGGCAAAAAATGTAGCCCTAAACTCAATATTTTCAACAAATCTCTACGATAAAATCAAATCGTTCATGATTGTTATGACAATGCAAAAGACCGTAAACCGCAAAAAGGGAAAAAAAATTCGAAAAAAAAAAAAAACCTCTCCCTGCCGACCCTCTTTCTCCTCGAAATGAATGTATCTTCTCTCTAAAAGTGAAAGTGAAAAATCTCCATTTCTTCACATAAATATAACGTTTTGAGTTATATTTCAGCCTCAACCGCCAAGTCTTGTCCTTACTTATCCTCCCTCTCCTCTCACATCGCCCAATCCCAACTCATTATGTGACCTAAAGAGACATTTATTTGTTTAAATATATATCTCACTTTCCCAATCGAAAACCAACCTCCTTTCTATTGTTGCGTAAGATGGGGAACTCCCCGCTGTTCGCCGCAAACGAAGATCCGACGACGTTTCAGACGAAGTCTGGAGGAGGTCGCGGCTTCTTGATGGTGTCCCACTTCTGAGGAATCGGCGCCGGTTTGTCCTGAAGGAAATGAAGTCTGAATGAAATCTATTTTTAAAAAAACATTAAGAAGTGAAAAAAATAGTGTGAAGAAACTGCTGGAGAAAATAACTTTTGTTTGAAATATTTTTCGCACGAACTCAAATAAGAACAATCTCTGTCAGAGGGTTTAATTTTGAGAGGGAAAATACGATTTTCTAACATTGCTTTTTTTCTTACATTTTCGACACAGCTGGTGAGCTGAAGAATTTTTTGTTTGAAAGTAATTTTTCAAAACACGAGTTTTTTTTTTTTTTGGAATGTTCGATCACCGAACACGATATATGTACTAACGTATGAAAAACAAGCCTTGTTTTATCAACAGGTCAATTGCCCTAATAGATCAAATGTTTCCATTTTATACCAAGATTTTTCTCTGACCCGCCCTGCGAATAAAAAAATCTATGCGCTCCCCAAAAACTCCGAAAAACATTGGAATCTACGCACTTGGAAAAAAAATTTCTCGGAATTTTCGTTGGGAAAACCCAAATCTTTGAAAAATTGAATTTTGAACTCTGAAATTTCGAAAATCTATGCACTCCAAAAAAGTTGTGCAGGTGCTGAGAAAAAGTTGTGCAGGTGCTGAGAAAAAGTTGTGCAGGTGCTGAGAAACACCCTGTTATATACTTGACAAAACCTGTTCAAATTGAATTATGGCTGATAGAACTTAACGAAAATAGTATTAATTTCCATCAGGGTAATTCTCTCATCCGCACTGCGGGTGTAAAAAAATCTATGCGATCTCAAAAAAATCTGGAAAATAAATACAAATCAATGCACTCGGGAAATTTTTGATGAGAAAAATTTCTAAATTTTTGGAATTTAGGGATCTATGCGCTTGAAAAAAATGTGCTGGTAATAAGAAACACCCTAATAAGTAATAAGAAACAGTGCTGGTAATAAGAAACACCCTAATAAGTAATAAGAAACAGTGCTGGTAATAAGAAACACCCTAATAAGTAATAAGAAACAGTGCTGGTAATAAGAAACAAGAAACATTCCATTCAACTTTACGTTAAGCGAGGGTTTGGTAGGTTGGTCACTTCAGAAGAATGTTTTGCCAGTTGGCAGTTTACCCATGTATAATTGTGAAAAGAATCATACAATTCGAAAACAAACTTGTAAACTTGATGTACTCTTCAACTTCTTTATTTTTTCACTTACTCGAAATGATTTAACATTTCGTAATTCTATATATCATCTAGAATAGGTCTATAGACAATCTTTTGAGAGAATGAGCAACTTAAATCGATGATTTGGCCGACAAAATAATAACCGTTTTTTTCCGTGATTCTCTTTCCAATTTCGAAGACGAAGCTGTCCTTCCAATTTCGCAACTTTCTCGATGTACTCGATCCTTTCGTACTCCTGAGAGAAATTTTATATGATTTAGACCTCGAGCTATGCGAGAGAAAAACACAGGAAATACCGAGAGAACCTTGGAGACATAACGTTTGAGTGATCGACCGTGAAGAAGCAACTATAAACACAAGAGACGGGAGAAAGAGCAAAAATGAGAAAAGTTCGAAAAGAGAGAGAATAAAGCAATGAGAGCATCAGCATCTAAAGCAGAAAGAACGATGTTTCTGGAGAGCTAGAAGCCGTACAGCGGACCCTACTCCGACCTCGGCCGGCGCGGGACAACGCTAAGAAGAAGAAGAAGAAGCATCCCAAGGAAAGGAAATTTGCCACTTTGTTACTTGGGGGCCGCATTTTACTTAGGGGGACAGGTTACTTTTAAGTGATCTTTTTCGCTTAGGCTTAATCGAAATGTTTGCTAACGAGGCCTAAAGAACAATTAGCAACAATAGTGGAAAAGGGGAGGGTTAAGGCAAAAAGAGTGAAAAGAGAAAGAGAGAAAAATTTAAACAGAACGGAAGGAGAAGAGAATGTAGATAATTCTCGGCGCGAACATTTATGCGCCAACATAGCTGGTCCGGTAACCATTCAACCCCTGCCTACCGACCCTCTCCCTCACTCAAAATGAACGATCAGAGTTTTCACAGCTAAAATTTAAAGAGAAAAAAACCTTCATTCCTCTACATAAATAGAACGTTTCATTAGACAATACACAGCCTCAACCGGTTGCGTAAGGTTAAAGGTGAAACTTCTAACCAAGTTTAGCGACCGACTTATTGAAAAATCAAGACGTATTTTACCTATGATTTAAACAGTAATAGCGTAACTGATTATGCTTATGGCCTAATTTCTAAGTGTTATGGTCTTGTTCCTAAACCGGCCTCCTGAGCGTGAAATACACCTGAGCCTTGGCGAAAAAAAGAGTTGAAAGTACCTAGCCCCTATGAAGTGAAGCGTGGCCCCTAAGGTTAGAAAGAGCCTTTGATTTTATGGAAATTAGAGCAAGGTGGCTAAGAGGGCATTGTTTGCGTTTATGCCCCCTCCCCCTACCAGAGGTTCCATGGGTCATACTTCTGACTTACTTACATTTACAAAAAGTCATTTTTGCATTAAACAATTATTTTTAGATTAGAAAACTATTTTTACATTAAAAATTTTGGCACTCCCCGTCAGAGGACCACTAGACAAGGCCAGCCGATAGACAAGGCCAGCCCGCGATGTTTTGCATAAGATACGCATGCATGCACGCACGACACACGACGCACTACGCAACTTCAAAATATCTCACTACAAACGGAACACTTAAATGTAAAGAAAACAAGCTTAAATAATAAAAATACAAAAAAAAACTACAAACGGAACAATTAAGTGTAAAGAAAACAAGCTTAAATAATAAAAATACAAAAAAAAACTACAAACGGAACAATTAAGTGTAAAGAAAACAAGCTTAAATAAGAAAAATACAAAAAAAAACTACAAACGGAACAATTAAATGTAAAGAAAACAAGCTTAAATAATAAAAGTACAAAAAAAAACTACAAACGGAACAATTAAATGTAAAGAAAACAAGCTTAAATAACAAAAATACAAAAAAAACTACAAACGAAACAGTGTCTTAAAATTTCCTTGGGTACAAAGTGTCGCGGTACAAAGTGTCGCGGTACAAAGTGACGGGGTACAAAGTGTCGCGGTACAAACTGTCGCGGTACAAAGTGTCGCGGTACAAAGTGACGGGGTACAAAGTGTCGGGTACAAAGTGTCGTATACAAAGTGACGCGGTACAAAGTGTCGTGATACGAGGGCTCGACGGTATTCAAGAGTTTGAAGTTCTAACAATAATAGCCGCTCTGAGTACGGAAGTATAGGATGACCGGCTCTAGCTAGAATTCGTCTCGTAAACGAGCGTTGTACTTTCTCGATAAGTTTCACTAGTCCCGAGGACGTAGGGTTCCAGAGCTCGCTAGCATATTCTAATAATGGTCGTGCATAGATTTTAAAGGCAGAAGTCAGAAGAGGAAGGGATGGCGATTTGAATGCTTTTAATAACATATTCACAACAGAAGAGGCCTTTTTACATTTCTCATTTATATGTTTACGGTAAGAAAAACCATCGGATATTATTACTCCAAGGTCTTTGGCTGATTCACTAGCTAGAACGGGTATATTGTTCATATGATAAACATTACTAGAATTAGATGAACCAAGGTGTAAAACACTACATTTAGATAGCGATAAACACAAGTTCCACTCTGAGCACCATGCTGAAACACAGTTGAGAGCGATCTGTATCTCATTTACAGAAAGAGGGACGCGTCCCATTATTTTAATGTCGTCAGCATATAAGGAGAACTGAATATTGGGAGAAAATACATGTTTAACAGAGTCAATGTACATTAAAAATAAAAGTGGACCTAGCGAGGAGCCTTGAGGGACTCCTGATATAACGGAAATAGGGTTGGAAAACACTTTATCGATGTTCACTGACTGGGTACGTTGATTCAGGTAACTACTAAGCCATCTAACAATGTTAGACGGAAAACCATAACAATGAACTGTGTGCAAAAGCAGTCTGTGGTCAACTGAGTCGAAAGCTTTGCTTATATCTAGAAAAACAAGATCAACGGAGAAACCTTGAGCAAAAGAATCAACAATGAAAGCATGCGATTATACCAAAGATGTGGTAGTCGATCTTTTTGCTCTAAAACCTGCTTGGTGAGGGGACAACAATTGTTCATTTTCTAAATATGAATAGACTTCACTAAAAACAATTTTTTCCATGACTTTAGACAAAGAGCAACATAGAGAAATTGGTCTATAGTTACATACAGAATTACGTGAGCCAGCCTTATGTACTGGTTTAACTATAGAACTTCTCCATATAGTCGGCACAATGCCTGAGAGAAGACTGTTATTGAATACTATACATAACGGCTTTACAAGAGCAAAACGACATTTCTTCAATAAAATGTTAGGAATACCATCGGGGGAAGTGTTACATTTAGATTCAAGAGAAGACAGAGCGCGTAAAACCATCTCCTCAGTTATAGAGTCAAGACTAAATTGTTCATTTACTTCAGGATAGGTTGGATATGGTAAGGGACCTTGCAAGGGCTTCGAAAAAACAGAAGAAAAATAATGGGAGAAAGCGTCTGCCTTTTCTAATGACGAAGTTATTTCATGTCTCTGGTCGTCTATCAAAGTGGGCATGGCTTGATTTACATTATTACTCAAACGATTTCTGCAAGCAGCAAAAAAGGACTTTTGATTACCCCGCAATATCAACTTAGCTTCCTGTTCAAGTTCGAACTCATGTAGTAATCTATCAAATTCAATCGTTTTTCTAATACAGTAATCAGAATATGGGGAATTCTGATATAGACATTGAAGCTTGCGGTGCATTTTACGGAGTAAACTGGGATAACGAAACGTTTGGTCTCCGCAATTAATGTTTGGGACATACTTCTCAATAAGAGAGCGAATGAAAGAAACAAGATAATGATTAGCGGACTCAACATCCATCGTAGAAAATGTATGAGTCCAATTATGTACAGCGATTTGATATTCAATAGCGGGCCAGTTGGCTTTAGTGAACAACTTGAAAGGGGGAGACAATGGAATTGAAGTAGCATTTAAAGATAATTTGAATGAGACCATGTTGTGGTCACTACCGCTAAAACGAACGATAACATTACATTCAGAAATTATGGGTACATTCGTGAATAATAAATAAAGAATATTTTCGTTCCTTGTTGGAGAGTAGACGTACTGAGTCAAAAAATTGTCTGTCATGAATTCAAGGAACATCTCATGTTGACCATCTCTATGTGATAAATGATTGAACCAGTCAATGAATGGTAGGTTGAAATCACCAGTGATCATGATGGGAAAAATATCAGTAGTATAAGAATTAAACATCTGTTTGAAGTACGACAATAGCTTTAAGAAAGAAGAAATTGGACAGGATGGCGAGCGATACACACAAATACATCTCAACTTACTCTTCACTGAAGAAAATGATTGCTCAAAAATATCTATGGTAACAGCTTCAAAGCCGTCGCCTGAGCAAGACGAAACGATAGAACAAGGGATGCGAGAAGAAACTAAGAAGGCTGCACCTCCTCCTCTCATTGAACTGCTTCTATCACAGCGGAAAATCTGATATCCAGTATTACTTGTTATTAATGAATCATTCTCTTGACTTGTTAACCAAGTCTCAGTTATCCCTATCACATCGTAAACATTAGAATTAAGCAAGAAATATAAGCTGTAAAGTTTGTTACGAAGAGAACGAGCATTGAATGAAATGCAACTTATTGTCGAAACATCAATGTCAATAGGAGAAGATGGGCTACGAGGGTCAAAAAGGGGGAGAACACCGCCACTGACCTATCTTCTCATTGTTACGTTCTGCGAAGCTGGACCGGAACTCTGCGGCGACGAGCCAGGGTTCATCGGAGTTGCGGGTGGCTGTGGTTGGTAGGATGAGAACGTCCGCACTGGTATCAGAGAAGTCCCAACGACCTTCCACTTCTGACCACCAGGCATCTGATTCCTTTCCCTTGCCACTCTCTTCATCTCCCGTTCTAGCTCGAGTCCCTCACGCGTCAGGTCTTCCCTGATGTGCGGAAGAGCTGAAAGACAGGCAGGGCGCCTTCTTCGAATTTGCTGCAAAGCTTGATTTCTCAGAGAAGATGATCCAAGAAAA
Organism: Allodiplogaster pararmata; assembly: GCA_964056735.1. Lineage (NCBI taxonomy): Eukaryota > Metazoa > Nematoda > Chromadorea > Rhabditida > Diplogasteridae > Allodiplogaster > Allodiplogaster pararmata. Next base: position 33,319,332 of record OZ057403.1, read on the forward strand.
ATCTTGAGAACACGTCTCTTCTTGACTGGGTCACCAAACCTTCTGAACCGAGCAGTCGCAATTTCCGGGAGATTGAGTTCCCGAGAGAGCGCTCTGAGAAAGTCCTGATCCGCTGCATCCGTTGACTCATCCTTGTCGTGCTCCGGGAGCCCAACACACACGAAGTTCTCCATTTTTTCTTCAATCATCTTACGATCGACAGTCATCGCTCGAACCGCGGCGTCATAGGCGAGAATGTGCGGGGGGAGAGAAAGGAGAGAGGGGATAGGCGATGGTGACGGAGGGGCAGGCGAGGAAGGGAGAGTAGACAGACGAGAGACGAGTTGCTCGACTATACTCTCGAGTCGAGTAATTTTTTCCATCATCTCATCAAGCCTTTTCTCGTATTCGGGGCAACGCTTACAAGGGGGAGGGGCAATGGGGGAACGTTTGCTAGGCATTTAGAGAAGCAAACTAGTCAATATGAGACGTGGTAGATCACCGACTGCTCAGTGTGAGCAAAGAAAGGGGAATGATTCTTGCAGAGTTCCGAGCTCCTAGAAAGCTCTTCCACCTTCCAATATGAAATGTGAAGATTTCAGAGCTGATTTCTTCCAGTGCTTCTATCAGACAGGTTGGTATCCAAGATTTTTCAAAAGTGAGCCACGTGCATCTTTTGGGCGAATGCCATTTTTTTAAACGTAGAATTCAAAAAAATTGATTCAAAGTCGTTTCTGAATAGTCTTACCCTTGTGAGCCCTTACAGTGCAATATCGAAAATTTCAATTGAAATTGTCACGAAAATCATATTTCTTGTGTCTTGGTAGAGGGTTTTATTCCTTTCTCACTGATCATCTTCAAATCTTTTTCTTTTTATTCATCGCTCTGCTCGACGCGCATACTCCATGACGAGGATTAAGACTTTTAGCCATTTTAAGCAGGGAAGTATTTAACGTCCACCTAATAAAACGCGACGTCCACCAAATAAAATGCTCATGTTAAAATGTCCACCGAATAAGATGCTCACGTCCACCAAATAAAATGCTCACGTCTACCAAATATTGTGGGGACGTCCACTAAATAAAAAAAAAATTGTTGAGACGTCAACTAAATGAAAAATTTTGTGGAGGTGTCTACCAAATAAATTTTTTTGTGGAGACGTTACCAAATTTGGTCAACGAAATAGGATTTTTAAAAAAATTGTTTTTGTAAATAGTTTTTTTTTATTTTATATCGTTTCGGTTCTTCGGCCGGGTTATACCTGAAATTCTCATATGTGTATGGGGTTCATTTTCCAAACACACTGTTTTCTCCGAGCTCTCTCTATAGATATGTTGGCA
>OZ057403.1:34001067-34024317 GCA_964056735.1 Allodiplogaster pararmata
CTCTTTTTTTCCCTTAACAACCAGTTTTATGTCGCTGCTTTTAGATATTCTGTTTTTAACCAAAAGGACCGGTATTCTTATCACCTGCTCATTGTCTCTGCTCAAAATTTTTTATATCGACTTTTCGTTGTCAGATTCATTACAATTCAAAACCAGAAAGTTATTACTCTTTTAGTAATTACCCAAGGAAGAGCCATCCAAGGTTCAGAGCTATAAAGAGTCAATAATCGATTCGTTCCGTCCTATTTTTTGAGACGTTGCCATTGCCAGAGGGGGAGGGATTTTCATGTTAGAAGTGACACCTTCATGTTAGAAGTGACCTCTTTTTTTACTTTGTCTACGAAAGAAAGACGTAGTCATGGCGTATGGATGACAAAATTTAACTTAAACCTAACAGATTTTGATCTGAGCATTTTTAAAATCATTTTTCTGAAGATAATTTATACATTGGAATCTAAATTATATTTATTATGCACTTATACATTCCAATCTCTATTATACATACTTATATGTACATGTATAAAACTATATTCACACTTATTTTTTGTGTTCGGACGAGAAGCGAGTAGAGCGGAGGTAAAGTATAATATGAATTTTAAAGTTGAGCAAGCAGAAATGTAGCTTATTTCAAATACAATAATAGTTTAATAAGAAACCTTTGTAAGTAGGTGGTCTTACCCGCTTGTTCCGGGTAAGAGAAAGACGGTAGGTTCGATCCCGGTCCGAGCCTTAGTATTTTGAGTATTATAGTTGAATAGTATAAGTGTAAGAGAAAAAAATGTGTTAAGAACCTCTAATGAAACAGCCGTTGTAATTATTAGGTTTTACTTGAAAACTTTCTTCTTGGTCTGGTTTAATTCGCAAAATAGAAATGCTTTTTGGAGAATTCTTCTCTCCTATGTACATCTTGGATGTCTTATTCTTCTCCCCCCCCCTTTACTACTTTTAATCCATCAAGTATGTATTGTGTGTGCTGAAAGCTTCTGGCGAGAATAGAACGTCGCCCTGGCTCATTCAAAGAAAGGTTCTTTTGCAGTTTGTGGTTTCGAAGAATAAGGAAGTAAAAACACACAGCGGCCGACAAGGCTATGATATTCTCAATATACGTACATATTTCTCGGAACCCTGTAAATATAGCATGTTTCCAAGTAATATGTAAATGACACAGTGATGTGTAAGCACCATTCTCGATATGAATTGGGCGGTCGTCTCTATATATAATCCTTGTACAGGAATAATTTAAGAGTCCGTATCTATATTCCTCGTATAGGTATGAATTAGATGCCGTTGTAGTTGTTCTTTTTAGAGGCATGAATAAAAACTTGTGTTTCTTACTTTCAAAAATGAATCTTTGGCAGAAATGTTTTCAATTTTACTCCTGAAAAAGATTTTAATTTGATTTACTAAGAACAATTTCTCGAAATTATTATGCGTTATTCGTTGATTTCGTAATTTGTATTGTCAAAGAATCTTATGTTGAAACTGCAAGATGGCTTGCTTAAAAAACTCAAACGGGTTAGACCATTGTTCGTAAGGCGAACAAACGCATTCGATTACTTCTCATAAGCATTTGTTTAACGAGTTTCTGCGCACTTAATACGTTTTTTTTCTGTTCAGAGTGTAAAAAAAACTATGTTCGTTCTTTTGTTAATAGTGAAAGCGTGTTTTTCGCAACAAAGCTTATCATTGAAGACCACAAAATCAATAGATTTACTATTCAGGATATAAAAGCATCCGACGGAGGTCGCATAGAACAAAAAATCGGTTGCTTCCGGCAAGCTGAGGAATGTCAGCCTTAGCCTTTAAAAGATGCCAGCCACCTACATCTCCTCCAGCAGGTTTTTGAAATCATAACGGAGCCTGCTACTCACTTTCTAGGTCTCTCCCACACTATCTTTCACTTTTTCCCTCTCTCTATGTTTTTTCTCTCTATCTCTCCTTTTCTCTTTGTTTCTCTTTAACATCGTTCGTCATACCCTTTTACTCTCTTTGTTAATAGTCTCTTGTTATTTTTATTCCTTTGGGATATAATAAGTAGGTAGCGCCTCAGTCAGGAAAAAAACTATAATGGGAATGTTGTTATAGAGACTTGAAGGGTGGAATCGTAAACATGAAACGTCAGAAGATGGCCACTTTAAAAAAAGAAAGACGTTAACCGAAAGAGCACGCAAAATTGAAAAAACAGCCGTTATATGCAAAGGTTTCGATGAAAGAGGGAACAAACATATCATGAGGTATTACAAAATGTGTTGGCTCAAAACGTATCCCTTTTGTAAATAAACAATTGAATGCCCTAGTTAAAAGACGTTATAAAAGAGTTAAGAGACTACAATGAGTGAACATCAAGTTGAAGATGAATTCGCAAAAAAAAAGAACTTGATGTTCACTTATTGTAGAGAAAATTTTGAAAATTTTCACCCTTTTGAGAAGATTGGAAAGTAGAGCAAGAGATCATTTGAAATGAATATGTACACAGAAAACAGTCCACCGGGCGGGATCGAACCCAGAATAGCAATGTGTCCCCGTTGTGTAATGGTAACACGCGCTCCCGGTTTGAGTCGAGATGGTCTGGGTTCGATCCCGCCCGGTGGACTAGCTTTTTTCTGTGCGATAGTTCAATCATTTGTCATCTTAACCAGGCATAACTGCCTTTAAACTGTGTAACTTAGAATTTGAATATGTAGACAGTTCTAACCACTTCGCACGATAGTCACTTCGTGGAGATTAAATGAGATCAACTTACACACGTTCTATTTGAAGTTGTTCTTACACTAATTATACCTGCCTGGGTACATTATACATATTCTAGATCTTGCCTGGGTACATTATACATATTTTAGATCTTGCCTGGGTACATTATACATTTTCTAGATCTTCTAAAACGAAGAGTTGGTGCAGAGAAAGTGGTTCACAATGTATTATAATACAATTAGTTCATTTTCTCTTTTCGGAAAAATTAAAAAAAAGGTTTATGCCAAACTGGAGTAGGTCTAGCACGTAAACTGCAGAGTTCAAAATTTAACCTTTGAGTAAAATCAAAAAATTCTTCTGCTGAGGACGTCGTCCATAGTCATTAACAGTTCTAAATTGTCTAAATTGTTTGACTCTTTTTCATTCAAATGCACTATAACTTTTTTCCTTGCTCTTCCTGTCTTGCTTAATATTCTTTTTCTTGCTTCCCTTAAGTTTTGTCATCATCTTTCAAACAACTTTTACACTCTTCTGTTACCAAAAACAGCCTAACAATGGCAATGAATGGCTTATTTTGGTTGCAAGATGTAAAACGACTTTCGAATAGTTACACCTTTGAGTATTCTTGGTGACAGATTTTTCAAATGTCATGGTTTTTCTCAGTAATTTTTGAACATTACGTTTTCCTCGATAATGCGTGTATTCCATCCCTATTTTGGTTATTCATCTTTCTCCTCTTGACTCCTAAACTTGCTTGAACTTGTTTTTCTTTCTATCAGAATCATTTTCTCTCTACTGTTCCTTTAACTAGTACGTTCTTTTTCTTACTTATTTTTCTTAACTCTAACATTTTTTCTCCTCTCTCTTTCTATATATTTTCGCTCTTTTTCTCTCTCTTTCTTTCTCTGTTTCTATTCTGATCTCTTTTTCATTCTCTTTCTTAAAATCTTATCTACTAAAGAATGATATCTTCGCTATAGTTTGCTTTTCTCCTTTGATTTCTCTAGCGCTGGGAACGTCTTTATTTCTGTTGTAGGTTTTGCTTTTTCGTTCATCTTCTAAGCTTTCAATAGCTGAAAAAGAGGTGTTCTCTTTTTCTCTAGGGAAGGTCTGTCCATTCCGGTTTTTCCTTTGGAAGAGAGAGAGAGGGAGAGAGAGAAAGAAAGAGACAGTGAGAGAGACAAAGAATAGAAAGAGGGAAAAAGCGAAAAAGACAAGTATATGAAGAGAAAAAGAGAAAAGAGAAGAGAATTGGCAGTGAAAGTAGAAAAGGCGGGTAACACTCCATGAAGCAAAAGAGCGTCATGTAAGTAAAACATGAGATAAGCACTAAATCCAAAGCTGAATGTTTTTTATAACCCTTCGATTGACGTTTACAACAAGACCTTTTAGGAAACGAAAGATTCCGGTCGCCACAACAGATTCACATTCTCAAAAAGAAAAGAGTTAGACAGAGGGGTGAGAGAGATAGAATGAGAGACAGACAGACAGAGAATGAGAGACAGACAGACAGAGAGGGGAGAGAGAGAATGAGAGACAGACAGAGAGGGGAGAGAGAGAATGAGAGACAGACAGACAGAGAGGGGAGAGAGAGAGAATGAGAGACAGACAGACAGAGAGGGGAGAGATAGAATGAGAGACAGACAGACAGAGAGGGGAGAGATAGAATGAGAGACAGACAGACAGAGAGAGGAAATAGAGAGAGGTAAAGATAAAAAGAGCGGAAGAGGGAAATGTAGAGAGAGATATGTATAAATAGAGAAAGACGAAGATATATATGAAGAGGAATATAGAGAGAAAAAAATCATAAATAAGTGTAGTCTAAGAGAAAATGTGCATGAGAAAAGGAGAAAGAGTGATTGAAATAACATAACGAAGAGAGGGATGAAAGAGAGGAAGACATAGAAAGTCAATGAGAGATATAGAGAAAGATAGAAAGAGTGATTGAAATAACATAACGAAGAGAGGAATGAAAGAGAGGAAGACATAGAAAGTCAATGACAGATATAGAGAGATAGAAAGAGGGAGAGAAATTGAGAGAGCGAGAGAGGTAAAAGGAAAAACGTCAGCCTTCTCAGTATCAATTCCCTAAGGGAATCTCAAGCGCCATGATTCTAAATCTCAGATGCGATAGAAGGAAAACGTCTCGAACCATTGAAATTTTTAATAACATGTCTCTTTCGTTTCCGTCTCAGAGTTTGGGATGCAAAGCACAAGATTTAAAAAAAAAAAAGCACCATTATTTTTAACGAAGGTTAATTGGTTCACGCGAAGTCGAATCGGCGAAAAAACTCTTTCCACGAAAGGTCTATTCAATTTCGAGACATAAAAAATAATGATGAGGCACATACAACTTGGCAGTAATAAGACTTAGAAGTCTAGGTAAAAACTTTTTTAAAAAATAGATCCACTTCTCGGATATGTGATCCCACTCAACTTTTGTAGACCCGAAAATTTTTTTCTTCAAAATTTTCCTAATTTTTTTAGTAAAGTTAACTTCCTTATAGTAGAGAGCAAACTTTATCAGTTTATTCTCCGTGATCTCACAATATTTCGGCTCCCGGTTTCTGCTGATACTTCAACTGCAGGAAAAAGGGGTCAAGCGAAAGCAAATAAAGGAAATTAACACACTTCAAAAAAAAATTCATGAAACATCACGTGATTCAGGTTTTTTGCCTAACTGATTTTGTTTTCAATCCAAGCTCACAGCATACGACCGTAGTGCATATTGAATTTTTAACACTACATATATCCACAACCTTGAAAGTGCTGGGTAATTCACCAAAAAAGATTAGGTTGCTGTGAGACTATTGTGTTACGTCAAGATTACTGTAGAAATACCGTGTTTTTATTGCAGCTGGCCAGCCGTACTCTTGCAAGGGTAGTCTATCTGCATCTATTCGACCTATTTCGACGCAAGAACTCTTGGAGCAAGAAGAACATCCACAGAAAGACATCACAGATGAAGAGGAAGCAGACATCCACATAAAAGAGGTACTTAAACCTGCTAAACTGCTAAACTCAAAATGTTAACAGACATTTGAGGGAAAGCCACTCGTGGTAGCCTTGAGGAAGTCGAAGGATCATTGAGGAAGATGACGAACCCTTGAGGGACTCGAGAGACCCTTAAAGGACTCGAGGGACCTTTGAGGAAGTATATGAACCTTCAAGGGCTTGAGGACCATTCAGAGACTCGAGAAATCTTAAATAGACTTCACAAGACCCTCCAATGAAACTCGCAACATAAAGCGTTATGAGGAACCATTTATAATAGAAACTGCTTAAGTAAAATAAGTTTTATTCACATAATAAAAGAACATTGTTGATTTAATGAGAAAAATTTTAATTAGGCCATGAATAAGTTTCGTTTTAGAGAGTCTTGATGACTGCTTAGAAACTATCCAAAACACTTATATGTATTACAATAATTTTTTTAAACAATAAATTTTCACAAGTAAACGTTTTTTGTTTCTCAAAAATGAAAATTCTGTCTCATTACTCATAGAAAATTGAAAGCATTGAGAAACAGAACAGTGAGTTTTGGACTCCTTTTAAAATAGTAAAAAGAAGGTCAAAGAACCTATAGAAAGTTCAAGAGTGATTCAGAACTTAATACCCTAGACCACTGTTTCGATTTTTATTGGTTAGAAGATTTTTGGTATGTTAGATCACACACTAATAATCTTCCTCGCGCTTGTTCCCGCCTCGCGGCAGGGTACGCGCTCCCCTGAGATGCAGGACAGACCTATCCTGGTAGAACCAGTGGCTGCCTGCTATATCACTGCTAGTGTGATTAGCAGCAGTGGAGAGAGTCAGATTCGTGCATGAGCACTACCAACATTTCTTAACCCCCTTGGTTTGGGTGGATCTGTCCGGGGTGGGAGTCGAACTCGGGACTCTTCGCACAATGGTCTATCACACTAAAACTATGCCACAGATCACACAATAATCTCTCCAAAATACGATGGATTCCAGGAAATGTTCTCAACGGAAGACTTGAATCGACGTCTATCCGAGGCCTTGAGGATAAGAGACGAACAGTGGAAGAAGCATGAGAGGGCGCAGATATCTTTTCTTCAGAACGAAGGTCGGTATAAGTAGTATAAGTATGAGTATGGTAGGTATAGTAGTATAAGTATAAGTATGGGGGGTCCATAAAGTACAAAGCTGCCAATCTTCCCTAATACCCAATCAAGCTCTATTATACATTGCGTGATAATAAAAACTACCTATCTGAAAAATAAGCTTCTTAACTGTTGTCCGTAGCAGTTTTATAACTTCATTCATGATAATATGATAATAATCTTCTCGCGCTTGTTCTCGGCTCGCGACAGGATCAGCGCTTTCTCTAAGATGCGGGATAGACCTATCGTGGTAGACCCAGTGGCTGCGCGCTGAATCACTCCTAGTATGTGTAGCAACATAGGGGAGAGTCAGATTCATGCAAATCATGTAATTTTTTTGATTTGGATGGATTTGTCCAGAGTGGGGGGTCTAACTTGAGACTCTACGCACAATATTGGCGCACATCACCACTATGCAACGCCCGGACATAGAGTTCTTAGTTTTATTACTTTAACTTTCCAAAAAATATTACTTTCGGAAACTTTTTACATTGAAGTTTTCATTATGCGAATTGTTTCAGAACATCGCGTGAAAAAAAATCTTGAAAAAGCCAGGGCGACGACAGAGGGTTTGAGGGAAAATGAGAAGTGTTGGGGTTTAGATGCGCAATTCAATGGGACTTTTTTGGAAGCATTCGAGGACTGAGAATAATAGTGGAGACATTCATCTCAGAACGTAATTTGCAAAGTAATGAATCAATAAACAACTGAAGCTCTGGAAGTCGAAAATAGGTTAGAATGATTAGGATTGGATAGAGTTGCTACATGGCAGCCGCCCAGGAGGACAAATAAAGGGGAGAATTATGCAGTGTTTTTATTTGCGAAAAACATAATGAAACATAACGACATCCCGTTTTTTTTTCCATGTTATGTTAACAACTAAAATTTGTATAAGTGTTCTCAAATACTCTCTCGCCGCAGACAACGAGAGACACCGCGACTTCTATGTCACAGAAAGGGCACAAAATACCGTACACCATGCACATTTGAAGCGCTATTCCATTTGAGACTATTATTTATACAAATTTTAGTTGTGAACATAACGTGGAAAAAAAAACGGGATGTCGTTATGTTTCATTATGTTTTCGCAAATAAAAACACTGCATAACTCTCCTTAAGTTCTCATTTTCTAGTGCATACTTTTCCAGGAGAGTGTTTTCTGCTAATCACAAAAAATTAAAAATCAAAAAAAAGTCAAAAAAAGCTGATTAAGGTAGACTTAGAGAGTGAGAAAGTGAGAAATGGAAAAAGTAATAGTAACCGATTTTGAGCTTTCACTTTTAAAAAAGATAAAGCATAGATTTCACTCAGTATGCGAATTAAATAATCACCCTATTTCCTGAATTTATGGGGTTTTTTGGCGAGTGAAAAAGCGGTTTTCATCGGAAAATTTAAAAAAAAGAATTCAAAAAAATTTACCGATGACACGTTTTTTTCAGGTTCAAATATGCTGAAAGGTTTACACAAAGAAATCGATCGGCTTTCGAATCGATTACGAGGTTTGATGTTAGACTTTCAAGGTTTGATAAATCAAGCGATTATAGCTAGAAATGTCAAAAACATTTACATGTCAAACTCATTTCGATAAATTTGAGTTTTTTGTTTGAATAAATTAAACCGAATAAAAATTCTCAAGTGCAAAATTGACGGGGAATGAAAAGTATAATGCTGCTAATGAGTACTCTGCACAATTTTCTTTTTCCTCTGATGTTTTTGGAAATGACTATTTTAACATTCTTTGTTATGGAGCGTTAGAATTCAACTTTTCACTTTGCAAAGTAATTTTCTGCAAAGTGAAAAGTTGAATTCTAACGCTCCATTAGTGTTTATACAGATGTATTTGGGTTATTTTTATATACTTTTTTTCGAAACTCTGTCACTTACTCTTCATTTTCTTTTTCTCTTCTCTCTCTTACTCTCTCTTCTCTTAATTCTCTCTTTTCTCTCTGCCCTCTTTACGTATTAATGGCTGTCTCTTTCATTTTCTCACTCTCACTGTCTATCTCTTTTTCTCGCTCTCAAATTCTATCTCTTTACTTTTCTCTCTTTCCCTTCCTCCGTCTCCGCCCTCTTCTCAAATACCCTGTTCTGCAGAAGCCAGAAGACGCGCTGAGGTTGGAGGATGTTATTCTGAGAAGCAGTTGACAGGCCAGCTGAAGGAGAAAGAAGAGCGAGTGAAGCTGCTTGAAGAGCAGCTTCGAGAGAAGGAAGCGAAGGTCGCTGAGATTGAAGGGAAAGTGAGGAAAATCTCGATAACATCATTCATTACCTACATTGACTATCGCTCCTCCTTACTCCCCTCCCTATCCCGCCCTCTCTATCTTGAGAGAGAGAGAGAGAGAATCTTGAGTGAGAGAGAGAGAGAGAGAGAGAGAGAGAGAGAGAGAGAGAGAGAGAAGCAAGTAACATATTGATAACAGTATTACCTACATTGACTATCAATTACAAAGCGCATGTACATCCTTAAGTTTTAAAAGTGCTGCTCGTTTAAGCCAAATTATCGGTCACAGTATTACCTATATTGATCACTTTGATCAAATATATCAGCAGATCCTTTAGAGGGGCAGTGAAAGTACAACTTTGATTGAAATTCGATTGGAATTAGGGTCTTCATAGTATGGTTTTTTCTTCATATTACTATTCAGAAATCACACTGTTCGATGAGTTGTGATATTAATTCATAATTCATTTTATCCAACATATGTTTGCAACTTCCTATGAGCACCTTTTTCCAAAGGTCACCTCAGCAGTCGAGCGGATGTCAGAGCAGATAGCGGTTCAGGCCGAGCGAATTCGTCAACTGCACTCGGAGCTGCACGACCGCACTCAAACGGTCGCGCAACTCAGCAATCAGGTTAGACATCAAGCCGTAATTATGAAACGGCATCTCATGCTCCAAGCCCATGTGGTGTCCAAGTAGTCAAATTGCGCTAAAATACACTAAATTATAAATAAAAAAAATTTTCTCTGGCTTTTGTCAGGTGAACTGTCCGGGCGTAGGATAATTGTTGTCTGCGCGACTATTGTGCGAAGGATTCCATGCTCAACTTTCACACCAAATAGAACCCCCGAAACCAATGGGTTAAGGAATTTTGGGAGTTCTCTTGCACGAATCTGACCTCTCCCCACTGCTGTCCAACACACTAGCAGTTACACAGTACGGAGCCACTGGTTTTACCAGTATAGGTCAGTCCTGTTTCACGAAACTTTGTGCACGCGACACGTTGTACCGCGACATTTTGTTATTTTACACTGTTTTTTCTCGCTTAGGCTCAGGTAAAGATTACGCTCACGATACCGGCTTAGGAACAAGGCCGCTTAGGCTCAGGTAAAGATTACGCTCACGATACCGGCTTAGGAACAAGGCCGCTTAGGCTCAGGTAAAGATTACGCTCACGATACCGGCTTAGGAACAAGGCCGCTTAGGCTCAGGTAAAGATTACGCTCACGATACCTGCTTAGGAACAAGGCCGCTTAGGCTCAGGTAAAGATTACGCTCACGATACCGGCTTAGGAACAAGGCAGCTTAGGCTCAGGTAAAGATTACGCTCACGATACCGGCTTAGGAACAAGGCCGCTTAGGCTCAGTTAAAGATTACGCTCACGATACCGGCTTAGGAACAAGGTCGCTTAGGCTCAGGTAAAGATTACGCTCACGATACCGGCTTAGGAACAAGACCGCTTAGGCTCAGGTAAAGATTACGCTCACGATACCGGCTTAGGAACAAGGCCGCTTAGGCTCAGGTAAAGATTACGCTCACGATACCGGCTTAGGAACAAGGCCGCTTAGGCTCAGGTAAAGATTACGCTCACGTAACCGGCTTAGGAACAAGGCCGTTTGAAAAAAATCTCAAAATTTAATTTTTTTGCCAATTTTTAAAAAGTATTGGGTACAATGTTTCGCGGATACAAAGTGTTGGTCTTCCGGTCTGTTCCGGTTATTCGATCAGTTGAGCGGTTATCCGATCATTTGAGCGCGTACCACGTGGCAAAGCGGAAAGAAGCGCGAGGAAGATTATCATATAAGTTAAACTGCAACGCACTAAATGCGCGATTGTCAACGGATAAAACTTGATGAACATTGAGTGATAGAGAGAAAGAGGGAGAGAGGTTCGGTCACTATATATTTATATATACTTTATCGGAATGGGTTAAGTTTGGGTGTAAGGGGATATTGGTGCCGTAAGGTGATATTGTAAGGGGATATTGTAAGGGGATATCGTAAGGGAATATTGTAAGGGATTCTAGTGCCGAGATTTGAACTTTGAAGAGATAAGCTTGAAATACTAAAATGTTTTTTTGTTGTGCTCGTTTATCTTTGGAGAAAAATATGCTCGCAGAACTCCGTGTTCCAGCGTGAAAAAAAAACTGAAATAAATCAAAAGCAGACCTTAACTGACAATCGCTTGATAAAATTTCGAACGATAATTAAAATGGAAACCGTTCGATAACTTCCAGCTGCGAGCCTATCGTTTGCGGGAAGCCATGTCGATTGCGCAACAGCGACGACGTGTTTCTAATCCAAACCTCAGTCAGTATATGTTATTTTTTTTTTTCATTAGTTTCAAAATTTCATTAGTTTCAAAGCGATCATTAGTTTAAGAATGTATGAAGAAAGTCTGAAATGTTTAGGTAAGAAAATCATTAGTTTCAAAGCGATCATTAGTTTAAGAATGTATGAAGAAAGTCTGAAATGTTTAGGTAAGAAAATCAAGAAATAAGTTTTGAAAAAGTAAAAACTTAAGGGTAGCTACATAGAACTACTCAGAAAGTTTATTAGACAGAAACTTACAAAGAAAATAAGGTTTTTTTTCTGTCATTTGCGTATTTTTATTAAACAAAACCTATTACTACGTCATTTTTTTCATTGAAAAGAGGTAAAAGAAAGGAAATAAACAAAACTCTAATACATAGTTAGCAAGTTTTAATCTGTGAAGTCACCATCGTTATCCTCTCTCAATGTGTAGTGTCTTTTTTTCTGGTTTTTAGTCAACGATAAGAAAATATTGGTTGCTTTGAAGAGATTTTCTTTCGACTAAAACTATATGCTTTAACACTACTGGAAAAAAAAAACTTTTCTAGAAGCTCTACCTAACCGATAGTGTTCTGATTTAATTTTTTTGTAATGTTCACTGCGGTTCTCCTAATTCGTGAATTATTCTAATCGCAGAGAACAGCCCCTCAGGAAGCACACCCTCAATAGCATCGCCGTCCTCTCCTCACCGCACGTTCCCGCCTGGTGGCTTCTTCGGCACTCTCACCTATCCGGGCAACAGTCGGAGTCGCATGACTATGAGGTAGTCACCGCAGAAAATTATGAATACAAAAGAAGAAAAGTATAATTTTTGAATTCGAATGGTATGACTTCAGTATAGTTAAACAGTATCATTACCGTAGTTGGTGAGTATCATTTTACTGAAGTAATGACAGTAAATGCCTTCTTTTGGCTATCTAAAATAATAAGTCATGTTCAATTCAATTATTTATTTCGCTTGAAACAAAACATCATGTTGAGTGACGAAACAGATGACACTGTGTTTCTAGATGAAATGGTACATAGTTATCTCCTAGGTTTGAAATCGTACTCAAAAAATTATCTCAACAAGGAAGGTACACATAATGACTGGATTACAGTCTACGTCTATAGCTAAGTAAATTATCTCAACAAGGAAGGTACACATAATGACTGGATTACAGTCTACGTCTATAGCTAAGTAAATTATCTCAACAAGGAAGGTACACATAATGACTGGATTACAGTCTACGTCTATAGCTAAGTAAATTATCTCAACAAGGAAGGTACACATAATGACTGGATTACAGTCTACGTCTATAGCTAAGTAAATTATCTCAACAAGGAAGGTACACATAATGACTGGATTACAGTCTACGTCTATAGCTAAGTAAATTATCTCAACAAGGAAGGTACACATAATGACTGGATTACAGTCTACGTCTATAGCTAAGTAAATTATCTCAACAAGGAAGGTACACATAATGACTGGATTACAGTCTACGTCTATAGCTAAGTAAATTATCTCAACAAGGAAGGTACACATAATGACTGGATTACAGTCTACGTCTATAGCTAAGTAAATTATCTCAACAAGGAAGGTACACATAATGACTGGATTACAGTCTACGTCTATAGCTAAGTAAATTATCTCAACAAGGAAGGTACACATAATGACTGGATTACAGTCTACGTCTATAGCTAAGTAAATTATCTCAACAAGGAAGGTACACATAATGACTGGATTACAGTCTACGTCTATAGCTAAGTAAATTATCTCAACAAGGAAGGTACACATAATGACTGGATTACAGTCTACGTCTATAGCTAAGTAAATTATCTCAACAAGGAAGGTACACATAATGACTGGATTACAGTCTACGTCTATAGCTAAGTAAATTATCTCAACAAGGAAGGTACACATAATGACTGGATTACAGTCTACGTCTATAGCTAAGTAAATTATCTCAACAAGGAAGGTACACATAATGACTGGATTACAGTCTACGTCTATAGCTAAGTAAATTATCTCAACAAGGAAGGTACACATAATGACTGGATTACAGTCTACGTCTATAGCTAAGTAAATTATCTCAACAAGGAAGGTACACATAATGACTGGATTACAGTCTACGTCTATAGCTAAGTAAATTATCTCAACAAGGAAGGTACACATAATGACTGGATTACAGTCTACGTCTATAGCTAAGTACACGTACAATACAAATGCAAGCTCTTTAGTTCCGACTTCATTGAAGCATCATTGATAAAAGAGATTCCTCATATAATCCGGTGGTTATCTCAACAAGGAAGGTACACATAATGACTGGATTACAGTCTACGTCTATAGCTAAGTACACGTACAATACAAATGCAAGCTCTTTAGTTCCGACTTCATTGAAGCATCATTGATAAAAGAGATTCCTCATATAATCCGGTGGTCCTTTTCATAGCAAATTGCAGACCTTTGAGTGTAGGCCGGGATGTTGAATGAGTTAGATTGCAGGTTTCTTCGGCCTCCGGAAAAGAACAGCTGCCTTTTATGTAAAATATAAATGATATACTTGACTAATTGTCGACGTTAACTTCTTAAAATATTTTATTCACCGTTCTGTTTGCTGTGCTTTTGTCTACTCGCTTCAAAATATTGACTTCGACCATTTTGGCGATGCGGATTTTTCGATGCAAGTTTTGTCAAATTTCAGTGCCTACGCAACCACTGGACTAGCACCTTCAAGAGGACTTGAAACTCCGAGTACAGGCCTCGCATCGCCTATCGGAGACCTTTCGGACTCATCCGCGAAGTGCATTGATGAGAAAGTGAAGCCCGTTCGACGACGCTCCGCCTCTTCTTTCTCGATTCAGATGGCAAGCGTGGCTCCGATCAGTCCGATCACCTCTGATATCAGTAAGAAGTAGGGTTCACTCCTACTGATAGGAAAAAAGTTGGTGTCATAGACTATCCCTACTCCTTATAGGGATCCCTTGCAGTATAAACGAGGCAGCTCATTGATTTTATTGTTCCGACGATGGATTACTGACGATTACTTGGAAGCTATTCGGTCATGCTAACTAAGAAACAACACCGAAAAGAGGTTTGAGGGTTTTGCAGAAAAAGTCAATAACTCCAACAAAAAAAACAATTCGTTTTTTGTGTGTAGTTTACAAAATACTTGTTTCACGGTTTGAACAGAATTTTTTTCCTTAGTCTTTTTCTCAATTTAACAGGACATTTCCAGTCAAAGATTTTTCCGAGTCTTAATTCTTGTGAAAAACTTCTCCTGAAAAACTACAGAGCGTGTAAAGCTTCGGCTCTTATTCCACATACCCTGCGTCTTGTCTTGCAGACATTGGCACAATGCTTTTTTTAACATTAACTTTTTTGATATGGTCTCGTTGGCGTAAGCCGTACGCCCTCGTTAGCGTAAACTTTTACCTAAGCGTTTTTTTATGTAAAAATAATTTTTTTAGTAAAAATTTTTTCAAGAACCGGAATCTCTGATGCTCGAAATGATCACCTATTAAGTAAATTTTCGAAACCGTAGCGTTCAAAGCCAATTTTTCGTCCATTGTATGCAAGACGGATATGCCCATCAGAGGCCGTATGCATGGAGCAATCCAAAAGGATTAAGAGCTTGGATTAGAAGTTATCCAAATACATTTCACTAATCCGGTATGCATGGAAGCTATAATACTTTTGGATTTGAGATAATCCGACAAAATTCGTAACCCTACTCCGGAGGCCGTATGCATGGAAAACGGATTAGAACAATCTGGGGATCCAAGGATTAGAAAATCCAAAAAAGTTAAAAAATTTAGGATTAGGAAAATCGGTATGCATGGATGTCAGATTTCTTAAACTTGGATTATTGTCAAAAAGGACGCGGAAAGACAAGCGGAAGCACTAAAATGCATCAAAATGCACTCTAAAAACTATAATTGTCGAAAACTAAATGCACTCTAAACACTATAATTGTCGAATATTAGTTAGTATTGTAACAACCAAAAAATTTTCCGTTCCGTTTTACTTTCACTACACACTTCAAAAATAGCAAAATGAACGGAATGGGTCAAATTGAGCCGATAATCCTTTCGGATTGCTCGCTAACCCACCTCCGGAGTAGGGTTACGAATTTTGTCGGATTATCTCAAATCCAAAAGTATTATAGCTTCCAAGCATACCGGATTAGTGAAATGTATTTGGATAACTTCTAATCCAAGCTCTTAATCCTTTTGGATTGCTCCATGCATACGGCCTCGGAGGTGGGTTAGTGAGCAATCGGGAAGGATTCTCGGCTCAATTTGACCCATTCCGTTCATGTTGCTCTTTTTTAAGTGTGTATTGAAAGTAAAATGGAATGGAATTTTACATATTTTTTGCATGTTCTCTTGTTTAGTGCTTCTTTTATGTTTATTTCATGGTAACATGTATTAATTACAGAGGAACGTATAGCGCATACAAATAAAGGGCACTTCTGCACTTTAGGCCCCCCTCCCAGAGGTTCCATGGGTCATACTACTGACTCATTTACATTTTCAAAAGTTATTTTTACATTAAAAAAGTTATTTTTACATCAGAAAGCGCTTAGGCTTAGTAAAAGTTTACGCTAACGAGGCCGTATCAAGAACATGATCCAATTGAACTGACCCATGGAACCTCTGGGAGGGGGGAAAGGGGGCTAAAGTGCAGGAGTCCCAAATAGAGTACAACGATTACTAAAAATCACCTTTCATCTAACAGATTGATTTAAAACAGGTTGAAAATGTTCATATTAATATTTTATATACCAATTCCATCAAATTTTACATTCAACATTCAACTCGGCTTTAAACAAACAAACAATGAAAACATAACAACAACAAAAACAACGAAATTAATTGAAAAAAAATGTTGTAATTATATAACAAAACTAATATTCGACAATTATAGTGTTTAGAGTGCATTTAGTTATCGACAATTACAGTTTTTAGAGTGCATTTTGATGCATTTTAGTGCTTACGCTTGTCTTTCCGCGTCCTTTTTGACAATAATCCAAGTTTAAGAAATCTGACATCCACCATCCATGCATACCGATTTTCACAATCCTAAATTTTTTTTAACTTTTTTGGATTTTTCGATCCTTGGATTTGACTAATCCAGATTGTTATAATCTGTTTTCCATGCATACGGCCTCAGGGAATAAGAGCCAAAGTTTCTTATTTAGATTCTTAACTTATGTGGGAAAAAATGTAAGTGATTTCCGTCTGTTTGTCATTTTGAAGTTTTTGAGGCACAACATTCACTGTAAAAGATGTTTTAAAATTCGATTATTGTTTTACGTGTAAAAAAGTAAAAGTAAATGATGGTTAAAAAATATTTTTTGATTCATTTTTAATTCTGTTCATTTCAATTCGAACTTTTCGTTTCAAAGTCATGATATGATATGATATGCAATGCATGTACTGAATGACTGATGAATAAAGTCATGATAGTCATGATATGCAATGCGTGTACTGAATGACTGATGAATAAAGTCATGATAGTCATGATATGCAATGCGTGTACTGAATGACTGATGAATATAAGGTAGTTCTTAATAGACTTTGTTCGACAAATTAGTCGAATAAGAAGAAAAAATTATGATGAATTTAGAAACAAGGTTTTGATGAAACAAGGTTTTGATGAGTTCTTTCGACTTCGAATAAAAAACTGTTGAATTAGAAGAAAAAATCCGTGTTAACAATGTTTTAGATGAAAAAAAATTGAGTTTAGATATTCAAAAGAACCTTACTCAGCGCTTTTTTTTTCTCGATATATTAAACAAATGCAACGGTTTTTTTTGACGTTCAGATAGAAAAAGATTCGGTACAGCATCGAAATTCGAAATGGAATGTATTTGAAAGATTATGTATTTTGAAAAGTTCTTCGTCTTAATTTTGAGATTGTGAATAATAATACTTCTGACGGGTGTGTCAGAATCGGTGTGTATGTGTGTACGAGCGAGGAATTATTTGAATAATCAGTCGATAAAAATTTTAATTTTATGTATTTGTTGTAAATGACTCTTCAAACACCGTTCGAGAATTGGACATAATGTGAGAGGATGAAAGACTGTTCAAGCAAGCTTTACTCGTCAGCAGTAGTACCAAAAGACTTGCGTATCCTTGAAGACAAGTTTTTTTAAGAACATCTGGAAAATACTAGTTAAATTTTAAAATAACTGTATTTTATTATTTAAAAAAAACTGTTAAACCGTGCAGTTATTACTGCAACGCTTTTAACATAAGATCGAGGCAGGCCTAGCCTTGAAAATAAACATTTAAAAATGTGTATACCGTTATCGAAAATTCATTAATATGTATGTAGTTATAAAATATGGAATTAAAGTCCTTACAACAGCTCGCGATAGTTTTGGCAGACTCATTCCTACCGTGGTACTCGTGCTTACTATGATAAACTCTTATTCTTACGGGAGTGAATCCATTACAACTATAAAAAAGAAAATTAAGTCCATATAAAAGCTCGTGACCAAATTCACTGAACTCATTCTTCGAATACCGTAATGACTATCAGATTACTGTTATATCGTAAAACTATCAGGAAAACTTTTGAATGGAATAAATAATTTTCGAGAAGCTGAGAAAAATAGAGTCTAACAAATAAAAGGTGGAATGACGGGAACTGAGTTATGTTGAATAATTTATTTAAAACATCTTGCCAACGTGAAATGAAAAGTGGGCGTTACAAAAGGAGCCACGTGGTTTTTTAGTAATTAATAATTAAGTGTGATATCTTCTTCGTCTAATGAGTTATTTTTATTAGTTATTATTTGTATTTATAATACTTTCATATTCTTCAGACTGCAAATTTTGCCGGAGACGGAATGTATTTGTGACGAACGGGAATCTAAGAACCTTATAAAGGTTTACCCATCACGCCTACACAATAGAGAACCTTATAAAGGTTTACCCATCACGCCTACACAATAGAGAACCTTATAAAGGTTTACCCATCACGCCTACACAATTTTTCGGAAAAATTTGCATTATTGGATGTTCCAGAGGTCTTAAACATTGATATAAGTTTATGATAGTCGTTTGTTCTCGTTCTCGTTTTTTTCTTGATCTTTTTTTTCAGATTTTGTTTATTTTTAGTTTTGTCAGCAGAGTCTTCCTCGTATTGTTACATTGCAAAATGTATTTCAATAAATAAATTAATGAAAGAGGAGAAGTTTTGTGATATCCACTCTTGTGTCTTCTTGCTGTTATGAGCAGGAGCGCCGTCCTGCTGGAACGCCCAGTTCCGTGTCCCTAAGTGCCTCTGGGCCCAAGGCTTCACATGATGTTCGAGGATCTCCGAAATGTAGACTTGTGTATTTGTTTTGGCCTCTTTTCTGACGAAAAAAGAGGAGAGTTCGACCCGTGGAGCAGATGCCAGCGAAAACCATGATAGATTCCGGATGTGAAGCACGTGAGACTGTTCGGCCAGCAGTATCAGCTTCTTCAGAAGACTGAGCGAGCACCCTATAATTTTGTTTTTTGTAGCTCCTCTCCACGGTTAACGTCTTTTCAACGGTAAAAAGGGTCATGAGATGCTCTCCAGTCACGGCCCGAGCAATGAGAGCAGGGTATTTACCGTGCCGTGTTTTCTGCTGCTTAGGAGTTAGGCCATGACGCTTCTGGTTCTCGTATGACTTCATACCAAACTTCTTTCAAACATCATTCCACATCGTACCGTATGACGTATCCAGTTGGGCAGCCATTTTTCTGATGCTTCTGCCTTTGTTGCGGTTCAGGCGTTGCTCGAAGATTTTTGTAATACGGGAGGTGGCAGCAAAAGTGGGACGACCACAGCTTAGACGGTCAGTGAGTGTACCTCGTTTGAGAGTTTGATGCACAGTCTGAACAATAAACTAGTATACTTCCGCATCATCTCACCGGCAATACAAAGCATAAGAAGATATTGGGAAAGTTTAACGTATTCCTAAGATGAGTTTGACGAAACCAGAATAAGTTAGCAGGTGAAGCTGCATGGCACCAAAAGTTATTTCTAAGCATCAAAGCAACAACCATTTTCAGTGGCCATATAATAAAAGAATTTAAAATTCCGAAGAAACTCTTTAAGCAATCTTTGCTCTTCGTTTGATTCTTAATGATGGCACTGATGAGAAGCGAGCGGGTGAATCACTACATTCTCTATAGAGCCCTCGTTTGATTCTTAATGATGGCACTGATGAGAAGCGAGCGGGTGAATCACTACATTCTCTATAGAGCCCTCGTTTGATTCTTAATGATGGCACTGATGAGAAGCGAGCGGGTGAATCACTACATTCTCTATAGAGCCCTCGTTTGATTCTTAATGATGGCACTGATGAGAAGCGAGCGGGTGAATCACTACATTCTCTATAGAGCCCTCGTTTGATTCTTAATGATGGCACTGATGAGAAGCGAGCGGGTGAATCACTACATTCTCTATAGAGCCCTCGTTTGATTCTTAATGATGGCACTGATGAGAAGCGAGCGGGTGAATCACTACATTCTTTATAGAGCCCTCGTTTGATTCTTAATGATGGCACTGATGAGAAGCGAGCGGGTGAATCACTACATTCTCTATAGAGCCCTCGTTTGATTCTTAATGATGGCACTGATGAGAAGCGAGCGGGTGAATCACTACATTCTCTATAGAGCCCTCGTTTGATTCTTAATGATGGCACTGATGAGAAGCGAGCGGGTGAATCACTACATTCTCTATAGAGCCCTCGTTTGATTCTTAATGATGGCACTGATGAGAAGCGAGCGGGTGAATCACTACATTCTCTATAGAGCCCTCGTTTGATTCTTAATGATGGCACTGATGAGAAGCGAGCGGGTGAATCACTACATTCTCTATAGAGCCCTCGTTTGATTCTTAATGATGGCACTGATGAGAAGCGAGCGGGTGAATCACTACATTCTCTATAGAGCCCTCGTTTGATTCTTAATGATGGCACTGATGAGAAGCGAGCGGGTGAATCACTACATTCTCTATAGAGCCCTCGTTTGATTCTTAATGATGGCACTGATGAGAAGCGAGCGGGTGAATCACTACATTCTCTATAGAGCCCTCGTTTGATTCTTAATGATGGCACTGATGAGAAGCGAGCGGGTGAATCACTACATTCTCTATAGAGCCCTCGTTTGATTCTTAATGATGGCACTGATGAGAAGCGAGCGGGTGAATCACTACATTCTCTATAGAGCCCTCGTTTGATTCTTAATGATGGCACTGATGAGAAGCGAGCGGGTGAATCACTACATTCTCTATAGAGCCCTCGTTTGATTCTTAATGATGGCACTGATGAGAAGCGAGCGGGTGAATCACTACATTCTCTATAGAGCCCTCGTTTGATTCTTAATGATGGCACTGATGAGAAGCGAGCGGGTGAATCACTACATTCTCTATAGAGCCCTCGTTTGATTCTTAATGATGGCACTGATGAGAAGCGAGCGGGTGAATCACTACATTCTCTATAGAGCCCTCGTTTGATTCTTAATGATGGCACTGATGAGAAGCGAGCGGGTGAATCACTACATTCTCTATAGAGCCCTCGTTTGATTCTTAATGATGGCACTGATGAGAAGCGAGCGGGTGAATCACTACATTCTCTATAGAGCCCTCGTTTGATTCTTAATGATGGCACTGATGAGAAGCGAGCGGGTGAATCACTACATTCTCTATAGAGCCCTCGTTTGATTCTTAATGATGGCACTGATGAGAAGCGAGCGGGTGAATCACTACATTCTCTATAGAGCCCTCGTTTGATTCTTAATGATGGCACTGATGAGAAGCGAGCGGGTGAATCACTACATTCTCTATAGAGCCCTCGTTTGATTCTTAATGATGGCACTGATGAGAAGCGAGCGGGTGAATCACTACATTCTCTATAGAGCCCTCGTTTGATTCTTAATGATGGCACTGATGAGAAGCGAGCGGGTGAATCACTACATTCTCTATAGAGCCCTCGTTTGATTCTTAATGATGGCACTGATGAGAAGCGAGCGGGTGAATCACTACATTCTCTATAGAGCCCTCGTTTGATTCTTAATGATGGCACTGATGAGAAGCGAGCGGGTGAATCACTACATTCTCTATAGAGCCCTCGTTTGATTCTTAATGATGGCACTGATGAGAAGCGAGCGGGTGAATCACTACATTCTCTATAGAGCCCTCGTTTGATTCTTAATGATGGCACTGATGAGAAGCGAGCGGGTGAATCACTACATTCTCTATAGAGCCCTCGTTTGATTCTTAATGATGGCACTGATGAGAAGCGAGCGGGTGAATCACTACATTCTCTATAGAGCCCTCGTTTGATTCTTAATGATGGCACTGATGAGAAGCGAGCGGGTGAATCACTACATTCTCTATAGAGCCCTCGTTTGATTCTTAATGATGGCACTGATGAGAAGCGAGCGGGTGAATCACTACATTCTCTATAGAGCCCTCGTTTGATTCTTAATGATGGCACTGATGAGAAGCGAGCGGGTGAATCACTACATTCTCTATAGAGCCCTCGTTTGATTCTTAATGATGGCACTGATGAGAAGCGAGCGGGTGAATCACTACATTCTCTATAGAGCCCTCGTTTGATTCTTAATGATGGCACTGATGAGAAGCGAGCGGGTGAATCACTACATTCTCTATAGAGCCCTCGTTTGATTCTTAATGATGGCACTGATGAGAAGCGAGCGGGTGAATCACTACATTCTCTATAGAGCCCTCGTTTGATTCTTAATGATGGCACTGATGAGAAGCGAGCGGGTGAATCACTACATTCTCTATAGAGCCCTCGTTTGATTCTTAATGATGGCACTGATGAGAAGCGAGCGGGTGAATCACTACATTCTCTATAGAGCCCTCGTTTGATTCTTAATGATGGCACTGATGAGAAGCGAGCGGGTGAATCACTACATTCTCTATAGAGCCCTCGTTTGATTCTTAATGATGGCACTGATGAGAAGCGAGCGGGTGAATCACTACATTCTCTATAGAGCCCTCGTTTGATTCTTAATGATGACACTGATGAGAAGCGAGCGGGTGAATCACTACATTCTCTATAGAGCCCTCGTTTGATTCTTAATGATGGCACTGATGAGAAGCGAGCGGGTGAATCACTACATTCTCTATAGAGCCCTCGTTTGATTCTTAATGATGGCACTGATGAGAAGCGAGCGGGTGAATCACTACATTCTCTATAGAGCCCTCGTTTGATTCTTAATGATGGCACTGATGAGAAGCGAGCGGGTGAATCACTACATTCTCTATAGAGCCCTCGTTTGATTCTTAATGATGGCACTGATGAGAAGCGAGCGGGTGAATCACTACATTCTCTATAGAGCCCTCGTTTGATTCTTAATGATGGCACTGATGAGAAGCGAGCGGGTGAATCACTACATTCTCTATAGAGCCCTCGTTTGATTCTTAATGATGGCACTGATGAGAAGCGAGCGGGTGAATCACTACATTCTCTATAGAGCCCTCGTTTGATTCTTAATGATGGCACTGATGAGAAGCGAGCGGGTGAATCACTACATTCTCTATGGAGTCCTCGTTTGATTCTTAATGATGGCACTGATGAGAAGCGAGCGGGTGAATCACTACATTCTCTATAGAGCCCTCGTTTGATTCTTAATGATGGCACTGATGAGAAGCGAGCTGGTGAATCACTACATTCTCTATAGAGCCCTCGTTTGATTCTTAATGATGGCACTGATGAGAAGCGAGCGGGTGAATCACTACATTCTCTATAGAGCCCTCGTTTGATTCTTAATGATGGCACTGATGAGAAGCGAGCGGGTGAATCACTACATTCTCTATAGAGCCCTCGTTTGATTCTTAATGATGGCACTGATGAGAAGCGAGCGGGTGAATCACTACATTCTCTATAGAGCCCTCGTTTGATT
>OZ057403.1:34024517-34132187 GCA_964056735.1 Allodiplogaster pararmata
TTCATTCTCGTAGTAAAACTTTTAGAACATATTCATTTTACTCTCAAGTACGGGCGTGGCAAAATGGTAGTGTGTTCGAATATTGTCCGAAGAGTCTCAAGTTCGACCTCCAAGGTAAACCCAAACCAAGGGGTTTAAAATATGTATAAACCCAAACCAAGGGGTTAAAAAAAGGTTGGTAGTGCTCATGCACGAATCTGACTCTCCCGACTGCTGCTATTCACACTAGCAGTGACCCAGCTCGCAGGGATAGGGTCTGTTCCGCATCTCAGAGGAGCGCGTACCCTGCCGCGAAGCGGGAACAAGCGCGAGGAAGATTATAATTACTCTTATAATCTTATTCACTAATCACAACCGTAGACTTGTTGCCGATTGATGAATACTCATGTCCAGCTTTACTGACACATTCCTCTCATGTGTTATCAGTACAGGATATAGAACAAGAGAAAATGTTTGGGAACATAAATAGAGGCAAGAGAAAGAGAAAGAGAGAGAGAGAGAGAGAGAGAGAGAGAGACAGTGAGAGAGGACAGAGAGACAAACAGATAGACAGAGAGAGAGCTAGAGAGAGACATAGAGACAGACAGAGACAGAGACAGAAAGAGAGACAGAGACAGAAAGAGAGATAGAGAGACACACAGAGAGAGAGAAATGGAAAGGGAAATCCGGAGAATCAAAAAGCAACGAGGCAATCGACAGGAGCTAACATAAGCAGGCGGGTCCAGAGGTTACACGTCCGGAGGGAGTGGCCGCAACCCCATGTATGTCTTTCTCAATATTTGCTATACCCAACCACCCCCCTCTCTGTATCACTTTCTTATCTCTATCTCTCACTACCTCTATCTGTTTCTCTCGCTGTCTTTTTCTCTTTCTCACACTCTCCTCTCCCATTCTCGTATGTATTTGCTTTCACTGAGTCACACTCCTCACTGGTCCCCTGTGCTCTCTCTTCTCTCTCTCTCTCTCTCTCTCCTCTCTCTCTCTCTCTCTCTCCTCTCTCTCTCTCTCTCTCATTGCTTTGCTCTTTTCTCGGACAGAAGAACTCATCAGTGTAGTTGGTCGATTGCGTAGATGCGTAGATCAGACAAACAGAAGCGAAGAGAAACAAAACTGATTGGAACGAAAGAGGGATGATGAGAAGAGTGTATTGTATAATATTGAAAAAGAAAAGGTTGAGATGGGGGGAGCATTCGGAGATGATTAGAGAGGCGGAGAGAAAATAAGAAGCAGAAATAGAGGGAGAGGAGTAGAAAGAGAGGATAGAGAGAAACCATCAAATAAGAAGAGAGAGCTTAAGAGAGGAAGCTGTGGAACAATAGAACCGAAAGCATTATCAGAAATTTTTTAGAATAAGCACCACTCTCTCTCCTTATTTTTAAACATAAAATAATGCATTTTTCGTACAAGCGCTACCAGTGAGAGTTCCGCGGGTTCTGTCCCTGTCCCTTATATATGTATGTCCCAAAGCACAGACAAGAAAGATATGAGTTTATAATTGGTTTACATTACATGATTACAATAATTAGAACATGAATAGTGAAACCTACTGCGTCGGCAAGAGGCGACCTTGAACCGGCTCTCTTTCCCTGACTCTCACTTCCCGGGGCTCTTATAGTCGGTGAAGCGAAAGTGATCTCTCGTCCCTTAGACTAAGGTAAAGCCGGGTGAGAGTAGAAGCCAGTGAGAGCTCATAGATAACATCGTCCGGGGAATGCTCACAAACCTTACACTACAAATACATCTTAACCACCTTGGTTCAAAAAATTTTCGGCTTCCATGATTTCCAAAACCTTTCGCATTATAGCACACTTTCACTGTATGTATCACAATCGGGAAAAAAAATAACTCAGTTAAGTTTATACAACGATTAAAGTCGGCACTTTTTTTACTTGGATGGGGCGCACTTGACTTAGGGGGGGGAGTCAGGTTACTTTTCACTGATTTTTTTCGCTTAGGCTTAGGTGAACTTTACAATAGCGATGCCGTATGGAAAAAATTAGCCACAAAATTAGAGTTTTGTCCAGTCTAATTGAGTAAATTGGCTTAGTTGTTTTCAGCTATTATTCACTGATTTTTTCTGCTTAGGCTTAGGTGAAGGTTACGCTAACGAGGCCGAAAGGCTTGGAAACGAGACCGCATGAAAAAATTTATCACATTATCATTTTTTTCGATTCAAAGGCTAAACTTTTCAAAAATAGAGAAAATGGTGTAATAAATATAGTAGTTTGGAACACAATAAAACAAAAGCCGCGCTAAGTAAAGTGCGCTCCCCAAGTAAAATTATGCCTCAAAGTTTTCACGATATCATCGCTCTTCAAGCTTCCTCGTAGAGCTTTACACTTTTCCTATGAAGTGTTAACCTTTGTTTCGAAGAGCTTTACACTTTTCCTATGAAGTGTTAACTTTGTTTCGACCCGATCTCTTAAAAACAACTGATTGAACTATCGCACAGAAAAAAGCTAGTCCACCGGGCGGGATCGAACCCAGAGCATCTCGGCTCAAACCGGGAGCGCGTGTTACCATTGCACCACGGGGACACATTGCTATTCCGTGCGATAGTGTTATATGAAAGGCTCAAATGCCTTATTCTCTTAGTCACGAATGCTTATCAAGCGATTGCGTCATGAATGGAGCTTAACTCCAGAGTTCACGATTAAGACAGAAGAGAGATGGAAGATGGATGATAAATCTTCAAATTCTAAGTTACACAGTTTAAAGGCAGTGACGCCTGGTTAAGATGACAAATGATAAAATGGTAACACGCGCTCCCGGTTTGAGTCGAGATGGTCTGGGTTCGATCCCGCCCGATGGACTAGCTTTTTCTGTGCGATAGTTCAATCATTTGTCATCTTAACCAGGCGTCACTGCCTTTAAACTGTGTAGCTTAGAATTTGAAGATTTATCATCCATCTTCCATCTCTCTGCTGTCTTAATCGTGAACTCTGGAGTTAAGCTCCATTCATGACGCAATCGCTTGATGAGCATGCGTGACTAAGAGAACAAGACATTTGAGCCTTTCATATAACACTATCGCACGGAATAGCAATGTGTCCCCGTGGTGTAATGGTAACACGCGCTCCCGGTTTGAGTCGAGATGGTCTGGGTTCGATCCCGCCCGGTGGACTAGCTTTTTTCTGTGCGATAGTTCAATCAGTTGTTTTTAAGAGTTCGGGTCGAAACAAGTGCCTCTTCATACTTGTTGAACATGTTTCCTATTCATTATGGTATAAAAACACTGCTTTTCAGGTATTGGTAATCGTCGTGCTGGGCCTTCTGGATCCAGCATACGTCACAGCATACATCTCAATCAACTATGAGGTTTGAAAAAAATCAATTTCGAGCTCTGCAGCTTTTCAATAACTTTTTTGTAAACATTTTTTGATATTGTTTTTGTAAAGTTTGGTAACCTCAAGTCGATTCTTCACACGGTTGATGGAGTATGCAATGCTCAATTTTTAGAGATGAAGGTATTGTATAATATAATGAGCTTGATTACATCGACTTATTTGGTTGTGTCGGTAAAATAAGTTTATGTCGGCAACTTTACCTTCAAAGTAGAGTAATAAGTTCATTACACGCAAGAAATTTTATGAAAAGGAAAACAAAAAAGAGAGAATTAAGTAAGAATCCTGGGATGAAGAGAGGTTTTTTCGATTACGGTATTCAATTACTTTCACAGTGTTAGGTTTGATCCGGGGGTAGATCAGCTAAAAACAGAATTATTTTGTTCGACAGTAAATAATAAGTAAAATAATGATGCTTTGCG
Organism: Allodiplogaster pararmata; assembly: GCA_964056735.1. Classification (NCBI taxonomy): domain Eukaryota; kingdom Metazoa; phylum Nematoda; class Chromadorea; order Rhabditida; family Diplogasteridae; genus Allodiplogaster; species Allodiplogaster pararmata. Next base: position 34,028,284 of record OZ057403.1, read on the forward strand.
CAAAAAAAGATTTTCTTTGCGCAAAGCACTCACTCCACTTCGTGTCGAAAAAGGTTTTAGATGGAAGAATGAAAATGAAGAAGCTTGATAAGTGCGCAAACACAACCAAGTATAATGATATTTTCCAAATGATGAATAATAAAAACTTAAAACTTTCTGATAAAAAACATAAGTTTAAATAATTTATAGGAGTTATCATTCTCGGTTACAATTCAAAAAAATTTTTCTCACAGTATTTTAGTTTAAATTAAAAATAACAATATATGAAAATTTAGATTGTCATCATTTACATCTTTTCTGCGCTGACCCTTCTTTACTGCATCGTATCTATCATTCTTTACTTCATGACGGGCCGGAGAGATGAGGGTCCCGGGACGAACTTGTCAATTACGGTATCAACTTTTGTTTCTGTTGGGTTTTATACGATAATTTTTTTTACTCATCATTGAATCTCAAACAACTAAGAAGCTTTTCCGCTGTCTTTTAGTCCAAATACGTGTAATTTTCGATTCGTATGCCTCTCACTGAAGAAATCTTATGGTCCTCACACGTCGGTTTTAAATCCTTAAAAAACTCACCCAGCATATTCAGAGCATTTTGGAAGCACTTTGGCACAAAAGTTTCTCTAAACATTGAAGTTATGCTCTATTTTCTTGAACATCACTTTTGGTCTGTAAGGCTTGCAGAACAGTTCTGAGGTAGAGATTTATTCATTAATTAGGTAAGCTTTTACTGAGAATACTCTGACAGGTACCTGCCCTTAAAATAAAGACATAGAAAGTTCATTCCGAGAAAAAACTTGAAAAAAACCTTAACCATATCTCTTCTAATAGCAAACCGTCGTCACTCTCTCCTCAATAATTCAGAATCTTGGATTTTGGATTTCCGAAAATTGGGGGATTTCACCTCCAGCGAATATTTCTATTCGTTCAGGAAGTGATCTTTGCGACAGCCGGGATAATGGGTTGGCTCATTATCATTGGCATCGGCAGCACAGTGTCACAGCGAACTATAATCGAGACTGGTGAGAGATTCGGCTGGATTGGGGTCAGTTTTGATATTCTTGCCGGGTTCAATAGACAAAGAAATATATTACAGTAAGGGAAAGAGGGAAAGAATGAGAGAGCGTGGGCAAGAAAAGAGAGCAAGATGACAGAGAGCAGAGAAATTAGAGAGTTACAGAAGAAGAAAGATGGAGAGAGAGACATAGAAAGAGAGAGGGTTATATAGAAAGAGAGAGACAGAGAAAGACAGAAAGTAACAGAAAAAGAGCGCGAGATAAAGAGATTAAGAAGGAGAAAGAGCAAGGCCTAGAGAGAGCGAGAGAGCGAGAGAGAAAGATAGAGAGATAGAGAGACAAAGATAGAAGACCATAAGTAGATTACGCTTCAGGCGCTGGCTGGTGTCATCACTGGCTGCTTCCTCGGCATTGCGGGGCTCTTCGCGTTGAACGTCATCAACGACAAGATTCTCAATCGAGATCCATCGCGTAAGCAGTACACCTCGGGGTATATGCCCTCGGGCGAGCCACGATGAACACAGTCGACGGAATCAGCTATCTGACCCATGGAACACTGATCTAACTCAAGGTGTACTGTATAGCATAGCTAATTAGTCAAAATTTACCCAGGAAACCTCATTTCACTTAAATTTGAACTACCAGAACGCACAATGGATGTGTCAGTGCCAGATTGTGTGATACACAGCGAGCATTTTACAAAAATCTAAGGATTCTCTTTTCTATAAGTAAATTTGGGGATCTATTTTTGTGTATATCCTAATGTTTTTTTTTAAAATTCCCAACTCATAGATATAAAATGAAAAAGAGCTACATAGAACCTATGAGATAGTAATTTTAAAAAATGAGTGTAAAAATCGTATTATGTCGGAACTGGATGATTACTTTGATTAATTTATAAATCATGCAGTTTGAAGAGAAAGAAAGATTGGTTCAAACGGTGAAGCTCAATGAGTTCTTCTCGAATTCTACTTAGAGACGTTTTTCGGGGTCCAGGAATTTTGGACGACATCCGTTTTCACGCGAAATCTTACTGTACTGTGTAAAGTATTTCCAGAAGCCTTGTTTTAAACAGGAACTCTGTGAAGTGCCCTGAGAAACCTTATATAGTTAGAATTATCTCGCTAAGAAAACCGTTACTTACATACCCAGTCGCTTGTGTAATAAGAATAATAAAGAATGTAACTTTGAAATGCTCAAACAACAACAGGAATATATTTATTGCACAGTTGATCAAGAAACGAATAGGTCGGAGAACCATAAAACAAAGAAATGCTTGAAAAATTTCATTCATGTCTTGTTTATTGCAATAAAAACGTTAGCGATCGGCTTTTTTCGCTTCCGGTTATAGCTTAGCTATAGTTTAGTTATAGTTTCGTTCATAGTTTCAGATGCAATCCAGATTGCTCAGAGTTCTGCATAGTGTAATCATATTGACGCACTAAGTGTTTCTAAGAATCTTGACTCGTGCTTTCTCTTCCGTCAAATCAACTTACAGAACAGCATGATTGCGGTGTGAGATATGAATCAATGCATTGGTACGCGAAAGAACAAAAAAAAAGAATATTGAAAATGAAGTTTTAGTGCCATTTGGTCTGTTCCGTAGTGCAAAAGGGCTTTATTAGTATGTGGTGTACTTGAGAAGTAAAAAAAACATGTGAATTTTACAAATAAAAACCATTCTAATCAGACAGATTCGTGTTCTTGAGTTAGGATTACTGAATATAACAAAGTAATACCAAGATCCAACCAGTGGGTACTGTGGAATAAATATTTCCGGCAGTCTAGGTCTCTCTACTTTCTGCCGAATCTGAGGTACTCATGCTTTCTCTTTCCGAAGCGTAGGTACTCGTGTTTCCTCTTGCCGAAGCGCAAATATTCATGCTTCCGTTTCTCAACGTTCGCTTCCGCGTCTTCTGTAGCAGCGGTCAGACCTGCGTATCGAAATAAATTATAATGTGCAGCAAATTTCTTCGATGCTAGTTTGGGACTGTTTTTTTGTGTGTTTCGGATGCTAGTTTAAGAGTGCTATACAAATACTTATAATAGAAAAATCTTATTTCAGAGACGAAGGCGGAACAGAAAGGTTTCAATTGTTATTCCTCAAATTATACTTGAAACCCAACTCATTTAAAAAAAGTTCAAGCATTAACTTGGTGTGAGTCTTCATTTTTGAGTACCTAGATTTAGTAAAGCCTCCAATTTCATCAAAAAAGCAGTCACTGGTGCTATCAAATATGATATGTATATCATCTCAGGAGAGCGCGTGAACTGCCACAAAATGAGAAAGAAGACGAGGTAGATCATTTAACGAATTACTTGTTCTTGTTTACCTATGGGAGAACATATCAAGGATTACTGTCACGATTTGACTGAAAAGGTGAACAAATATGACTGCATGTTGAGTAAATGGAATTTTTCCAAATTTTCTTATAGATCGTCAAAATTCAAAAAAAGTGAAAGATGTAAGTAGAGCACCGATTTTCTACCTTCTTTAGTCTCACCACGAAGTGCCGTGAATTTACAATGGAATACAGTGTTTTTTATGTGGAACGGAGCAATAACTTTTAAACGCATTAAAGGCGCCGTAATTTGTTGTCTTTTCACGGTAATTCGTGATGAGACTAAAGAAAATACGAAATCGGTGCTTTTCTCATATTTCACTTTTTTTGAATTTTAACGCTCAATTACAAATTTCACTCGTTAAACGCTCAAATTTTTTCAAAAAACTTGGATTGGTCATCAATAATCTTTAGAGTTTTTGTAGACTTTTTATCCCAATTTTCAAGAGTTGATACGAGTTTTCCTCTCACGTTTGAACACGAAATAATTAGTCCAAGAAGTAAAATACAAAATAGGTTAAAATAATTATAAAAAATAAACCATTATCCTGGAGAATCCTCTCGATTCCTTCATTGACGAGAATGCCGAGATGGGCGAGTAATTGGGTGGACTGAGCAATCTGACAGAGCAGAGCTCGGTGCTGGGAGCCTTCTCCGCTGTTCTCTACCGCAGACTGGTAATGTGTGACAATACATTTCAGTCACTTGTTAAAATCATTCGAAGTAACAATGCATTAATTCTGTCATTCATTCGTTCACTTATACTTGAATGCATTCGCAATTCTGTCATTCATTCGTTCACTTATACTTGAATGCATTCTCAATTCTGTCATTCATTCGTTCACTTATACTTGAATGCATTCTCAATATACAAGCTTCGGTTGAAACACATTTGTCATAAAATTGAGATTCATTTATTGAAAATATGTGTATTCTATGTTTTATCTTCAACTATTTAGACTATAGACAATAACTAGTTTTGATAGTGGTTACTTAGGGAGTTTTATACTGTTTACTGTATTCACACTGTACTTGAGCTTGCGGAAGTCATATCTTAAACTTTTCTTCAACAAAATACTTACCAGGGATTAGTAATGAAAGAGAGGTTACTGTTATCTAAGGAATTCAGAGTCAGTGAATCCAATCTCATTGGACAATTGTTTCTCAATTTTTTAAATGATGGGAAAAAATGTTAAATGCAAATTCGCTCTTTTCAGATATTGCTCAGATGTTTGTCAGAGTTTTTGTTATTCCTTCATAAGAAGAATTCGATTGCCGCCAGAAGGGTGGGAATGGGTTCGGATGATAAATGGGTAGAACAAATGCCAAAAAAAAAGTTGCCGAAAGCAAAACTGAAAAGGAAAAGAGAAAGGAGAGAGCTACAGAAAGAGATAGAGAGAGATTAAGATAGAAGAACAATAGAAAGAAAGAGAGAGAGAGAGAGAGAGAATGAGAGAAAGATAGTGAGAGAGAGATAGAGGGAGAGAAAAGAGAGATGATAGAGCGCGTCTTGAAAGAGCATGGACTGTATCAAAAGAAAAAAAGGGATTCTTCAAAAGAATTAAAAGAAAAATCTGAGAGCTAGAACGAAATTGTGAAAACAAATGTGCAAAAAAAATTTTAAGAGGTAGAGAGAGGATCAGTGGATCTGAGTAGATGGAAGTAGTTAACATTGACCAGAAAAAGATAATGGGTTGTTTTATGAAAAGGCGTGCGTAGAACATGAGAATCACATGTGAACTCTGCGAAGCCCGCTTGACCCCTAGGGAACAAACCAGGACTACGCCTTTCAATCCAGAGAGTGAGGCTAGGAAAGCACAGAAATAAGAAACTAAGAATAGATGTAGAGACGGTGAAGTCTATTTTTGCGCACTAAGGGAAACAATCAGGCTTCACAATGAAAGAGAGAATATTTTTCAAAAAACTGAAAAAGTGACTGTGATAGACAAAAGAGATACAAATACAGACCGGGAAGAAGAAAGGGAGAGACAAAAAAAGATAAGTTATTAAAACTAAACACAAATTTGGTTGAATTCAGCTTCTATCCTTCTCTCTTTCTGTCTATATTTCAATCCTTTCTCTCTTTTTCTCTCTCTATCTCTTTCTGTTATTCTGTCCTTCTCTCTATCTGTCTATATTTCACTCCCCTCTCTCTCTTTCTCACTCTATCTCTCTCTCTCTCTTTCTCTCTTTCTATTATTCTTTCCTTCTCTCTTTCTGTCTATATTTCCCTCCTCTCTCTCTCTTTCTCTTATTCTGTCCTTCTCTCTATCTATCTGTTTTTCTGCAACTTTCACCCCTTCTTCTTTAAGTTGCGATTAATAAATAACCATGGAACAAACCGTGTTAAGATTTTTTTCTTATTCCTTTTTATAAAACCCTACTTGAAATCGGGTGGATGTATAAATAATATTTGACGCTCGTATCTTCGCTCATTCGAACAAATTTTTTTGATTGAAAATGACGAGTATTAGAATTACAACATTTGTAGCAAGCTTTATTACACGTGTTTAACTAGTGTTCTCGACATCTCAGTCATCTTGGTCATAAAAAAGGAACTACTTCTTTTACTCTGCACGAAAGAGCTCTCTTTCGGAAAGACTAGTAGAAGTAGTTATTTTTTAGTGACATTGTAATATTGAACTTTTTAGTGGTGACATATGTAATATTTTTAGTGACATATGTAATATTGAATATGTAATATTTTTTAGGGACATATGTAATATTGAACTTCAGATGTCGTAGCTGCTTTATGCTTATAGAACGTGTTTTTTTAGACAGGTCTTGGGTCTTCTTGACCATGCCAAGAGCCTTTGGCTACTTCAATGAGTGAAGTCTCTGATCTCGTGAGCTAGCAATTTTAGTGTCTAAAAGTCATTTCTCAACACTCGGCTGGCCGGCATAAACAGATCCTGTGTTTTCTTTAAACTAAAATAAACAGAGGCTCCAAAATAAGCTTCTCTTTACCAGTTCGTGGATGTTGGGTACATGTCATTTTTTTGACTATCTTGCTATGTCACCCTATATCTCTTTAGCTTTTCTCACTCTCTCTCCTTCTTCCCACCCCTTCTCTCTCTCTTTCACTCTCTATTTCCACCCCTTCTCTCTCTCATCTCTCTCTATATCTTTCTCTATCTCTATCACTATCTTTCGTTCATTCTCTCTCTCTCTGTCTTAAATATTTGTCTCGTTCTTCTATTCCTTACAAAGCTTAGCTATAATTAAATGCCTAGTTCTTTTGTAGTATTGAGACTGAAGGCGAAAACTATCACATCATAAAAGTTGATATGCAATCATTTTTCGAGAAGAGGTGAGTCAATAAAGCGTGTAATGTAGAATGAAAAAACGAGCTATATATATCCCCTTAAACCTAATTTAGCATCCTAACCAATTTTAGCGTGTGCCGCCTGATGGAGTTAGTCTAGATGTGGGCGCCGAACAAAATTCACCTGACTCTTCTATTCAGAATGTAGTCAGAACATTACTTTTTATCATTAACTTATCGCAGTGGTTAAACTATCGCCCGAGAAAAAGCTAGTTCACCGGGCGGAATCGAACTCAGCCATCTCTCCTATCTCTAAACTGAAGTCGAGCACGTTACCATTACATCACGGGGACACTGGGTTGATGGGGGTGGACGCACAAGCGTCCCTTTAGTTGATCAGGGAAGAAAGTGTCCCTTTAGTTGATCAGGGAAGAAAGTGTCCCTTTAGTTGATCAGGGAAGAAAGTGTCCCTTTAGTTGATCAGGGAAGAAAGTGTCCCTTTAGTTGATCAGGGAAGAAAGTGTCCCTTTAGTTGATCAGGGAAGAAAGTGTCCCTTTAGTTGATCAGGGAAGAAAGTGTCCCTTTAGTTGATCAGGGAAGAAAGTGTCCCTTTAGTTGATCAGGGAAGAAAGTGTCCCTTTAGTTGATCAGGGAAGAAAGTGTCCCTTTAGTTGATCAGGGAAGAAACAAGTGCAAGAAAGTGGATTCATTAGCAGAAAACAAGGAGAGTTCATACAGAAATCCTATCAGATTTGCTTGAGTTGTTATTGTTCGAGAATTGGAACTTTGAAAACTATATAAGACAAAAAATATATTCAAAAAAAGTGTTAAACCGTAACAATGACGAAACCGAAAAGCCGGACCGAACGGACCGAACGGACTGATCCTAAAAGCCGGACCGAACTAAGTATTAACTCGTTCCACTGTTAGCAAGCACTTTAACCCCCGTTGCGTTTGCATGCGATGGTGCTACGTAAAAGACTCAATGACTCTACTAACACACTCTAAAGAAACAAATTAGCCCTGAATCAAGCAGAAATCAAAATCACACGGTGAGGAGTTGAATTGAGATATTTGGGAACGAGTCTCACATCTGATATTCGAACAGCGAGACAAATAATATGTTAAGCAGAGAAGTAGAACCATCTGGGGCCGTATTCAAGCAGAGAAGTAGAACCATCTGGGGCCGTATTCAAGCAGAGAAGTAGAACCATCTGGGGCCGTATTCAGAGACAAAACTTTATACTAAAATTTATGGTAAACTTTATACTAAGTTGTAATTTTACCAAAATGGAATTCAGAGAGTAGACTTTAGGGTAAACTTTATACTAAAGTTTAGTAGGAAAGCTGAGACGCTCTCACCCGTCTTGTCTCTGAATACGGAACTGAGTTGAACTTAGGTCTACAATATACTAGGGTAAAATTTACTCATGAGTTCATCTTAGATCCCTGAATACGGCCCCTGGTCTATAATTGGTGAATCAATTTGTCAACGAGATCCTATCCGATTCAGGTATGCAATAATAGAGTTCAGCAGTCTAATTTCTAATAACATTCTTTGTAGCCAATGAAACATGGCATTCAAACGTCGAATAATTCAAAATGGGAAAAAGTTCACTTTTACGCTCATTTACTACTTTAACCCTTTTTCCAACCAGAAGTGGTGCTCTAACTTTTTCTGAGGTCTTTTATAGAGGTCTCTAAAACGCATACATGCCTCATATCTAATTCGAAACTTTTAAGCCTCTTAATGCGGTTCAACTTTTTAGTGTTTTTTTTTGGTCAATTCACCATAACATGAAGATGTTATAACTTCCGCGTTCTGTGAAAGCTAATGAAATTGTCGAGAATAGTGTTTCATTCTTTCGCTTAGAAGATGCGCTCCCTAACTTAAAAAAATTTTCCCCCTTAAATAACCCTTTTCCCAAGGTTAGAAGCTTCGAAGTTCGAGTTGCGTGTCGTGAACCTAATTGAAGACTCAAATACTAGGTAATATACCTGTACAAAGTTCTTGATTATAATTGTGACTTTTTTCTATGGAAAATATGAACGATTGATATGTGTTATACACTATGAATGACCTACCTACAGCATATTTAACTTTATTCAATGAAGTTACTCTTCTGAAGGATAAATTTTCACACAGACTGAAATAATTTAGGTAGAAATCTTCTCTGACACGGAGACGGCTTAGAAAGTTAAACATAAAATGAATAACCTGACTGACCAGGTCGGAGCAACTCTGAATTGAGGCTTCAAGGTTGTTGGTTGAGATGGTGAGACAGACGAGGCTCGAGAAGATTAAGGCGTGTACGAGGTCGACCATCATCTTCAGACTGGAGGGGGGAGTGGAGCGACCAGGCGGAGCAGCACTCTATAGTGTGGCTTCGTATATTATGCAGCAGGCGGAGCCAGAACTTCATCATAAAGGGGGTGGAGCATGTGAACTTCAACTTTGGAACAAAAGGGAGGGGTGAATATCATATCATCTTAATATGAGTTAATATCATAAAAATGGGCGGAGCCATAGTCGTTCGCCGGGTCACATTGAGAGCTCGCAGTTTTCGCGTAGCCATGAAAACCACACTCAAGAACGTTAGGCTGTTTTACGTAAACTTACTTGAGTTTTTGACGTCCTTTTGGTATGGAAGAATGTTTTGGTTTTTGCAAAGAGTGCTAGAGTTACCACTTAACTTCATTCACGGAACGCAGGTGAAGTAAATGAAGTAACAAAGAACATAATTTAATCGTCAAGAACGCAGTGCCAATAAACATACACCTACAAAGCCATCAGATAGAGAGCGCTAACGTGGTTGTAAACTTGAGGCTTGTCACCGATACTGTTAAACCTACGCCAGAGGATAACTTGTTCATGACGTCAGAAGAGAAGTGTTGCAAACGTGGCTCCTAGAGGGTGGTTAAAAATTCAAGAAACTTGGTCAGAGGAATAAATAACTATACTAGGTTAATCTTCAAATGCTAAGTTACGTAGTTTAAAGGCAGTGACGCCTGGTTGAGATGACAAATCATTTGTCATTTGAAAAATCATTTTTCATCTTAAATGTCAAATGAAAAATCACTTGTCATTTATGCTAGGTTAGCTGCTTGGTGTTAAACAAAGATCCCCTCTACCGTGGAAAACAACTATTACTCAGCGAACTTGGCGCTCGAGAATGATGGGAAACCAGCGAGTCTTTTAAATCTTGAGCGATTCTTTTAAGTTCCCCCTCCCCCTTCTTCGCATGGGTAGGGCCCTCTTCTTCCCCCCTTCCCCATTAGGGCCCCCCTTCCAAAGTCCTGCTTAGGCCCCCACCCTCTCATATATATATATATATATATATATATATATATATATATATATATATATATAATTAAGCCTCTATCTTCCATTTTTTTCCTTCTTAGATCGGTTTTCATTACTCTATACTGTCTCGTTTTTGAAGAGCGTTAGTTTTTCCCATATTCAGAAGGTTTTTCCATCATAAGAAAACCCATGGCGCTAAATGGAGTAAAATGAGAAAAGAATGGAGTTAAGTTAGTTAAGATGATCACGAAAGAAAAATGAAACAGGCATAATTCACTGAACTGTACGACGCCAGGCCTTACTACACAGGCTCACTTGGCTATCAACGTCTTTTTCGTCGTGGAACTACAGTAATTCTTAGAGAAACTCACTGAGTGAAAAACTCAGAGTTCCATTGTAGAGGAAAAAAACAATGAAGGCAACAACTGTTCAGTAAAACAATTAACCCAGTATTTAAATTTTTCAAAATGGTAGCACTCGACCGATAAAATAAGTTGTATTTTTCCTGCGAAATTCACGGGTTTTCGTCGACTAGCTACATACTTCTACTCATTGAGCTTAAAAAGTAATAATACAATGATTCTGTTGTCTATAGCAATGGCATGAGTATTTATCAAACATCTGGAAATCTTCAGAGCCAAAAAATTAAAAAAATTTACATGGTTTTGTTGATATGGATTTTGAGTTATACTATGATCTGGAAAAAACATGTTTAAATTTTTTTTATAGATTTTTGTTATTATCAATACATTGGTCGCTTCAGATGAAGGGAGATTTCGCAGGTTCACTCCTGAAAATTCACTCTTAGACAATTCACTCCCGACTATTCACTCCCAGAAACTCACTCCCAGACAATTCACTCCTACGACAATTCACTCCCAGACAATTCACTCCTACGACAATTCACTCCCAGACAATTCATTCCTACGACAATTCACTCCCAGACAATTCACTCCCAGACAATTCACTCCTACGACAATTCACTCCCAGACAATTCACTCCTACGACAATTCACTCCCCGACAATTCACTCCCAGACAATTCACTCCCAGACAATTCACTCCCAGACAATTCACTCCCAGACAATTCACTCCCAGACAATTCACTCCCAGACAATTCACTCCCAGACAATTCACTCCGGACAATTCACTCCTACGACAATTCACTCCCAGACAATTCACTCCTACGACAATTCACTCCCAGACAATTCACTCCTACGACAATTCACTCCCAGACAATTCACTCCCAGACAATTCACTCCCAGACAATTCACTCCTACGACAATTCACTCCCAGACAATTCACTCCTACGACAATTCACTCCCAGACAATTCACTCCCAGACAATTCACTCCTACGACAATTCACTCCCAGACAATTCACTCCCAGACAATTCACTCCCAGACAATTCACTCCTACGACAATTCACTCCCAGACAATTCACTCCCAGACAATTCACTCCCAGACAATTCACTCCGGACAATTCACTCCTACGACAATTCACTCCCAGACAATTCACTCCTACGACAATTCACTCCCAGACAATTCACTCCCAGACAATTCACTCCCAGACAATTCACTCCCAGACAATTCACTCCCAGACAATTCACTCCCAGACAATTCACTCCCAGACAATTCACTCCCAGACAATTCACTCCCAGACAATTCACTCCCAGACAATTCACTCCGGACAATTCACTCCTACGACAATTCACTCCCAGACAATTCACTCCTACGACAATTCACTCCCAGACAATTCACTCCTACGACAATTCACTCCCAGACAATTCACTCCCAGACAATTCACTCCCAGACAATTCACTCCTACGACAATTCACTCCCAGACAATTCACTCCTACGACAATTCACTCCCAGACAATTCACTCCCAGACAATTCACTCCCAGACAATTCACTCCTACGACAATTCACTCCCAGACAATTCACTCCCAGACAATTCACTCCCAGACAATTCACTCCTACGACAATTCACTTCCAGACAATTCACTCCCAGACAATTCACTCCCAGACAATTCACTCCGGACAATTCACTCCTACGACAATTCACTCCCAGACAATTCACTCCTACGACAATTCACTCCCAGACAATTCACTCCTACGACAATTCACTCCCAGACAATTCACTCCCAGACAATTCACTCCTACGACAATTCACTCCCAGACAATTCACTCCCAGACAATTCACTCCCAGACAATTCACTCCCAGACAATTCACTCCCAGACAATTCACTCCGGACAATTCACTCCTACGACAATTCACTCCCAGACAATTCACTCCTACGACAATTCACTCCCAGACAATTCACTCCTACGACAATTCACTCCCAGACAATTCATTCCTACGACAATTCACTCCCAGACAATTCACTCCCAGACAATTCACTCCTACGACAATTCACTCCCAGACAATTCACTCCTACGACAATTCACTCCCCGACAATTCACTCCCAGACAATTCACTCCCAGACAATTCACTCCCAGACAATTCACTCCCAGACAATTCACTCCCAGACAATTCACTCCCAGACAATTCACTCCCAGACAATTCACTCCGGACAATTCACTCCTACGACAATTCACTCCCAGACAATTCACTCCTACGACAATTCACTCCCAGACAATTCACTCCTACGACAATTCACTCCCAGACAATTCACTCCCAGACAATTCACTCCCAGACAATTCACTCCTACGACAATTCACTCCCAGACAATTCACTCCTACGACAATTCACTCCCAGACAATTCACTCCCAGACAATTCACTCCCAGACAATTCACTCCTACGACAATTCACTCCCAGACAATTCACTCCCAGACAATTCACTCCCAGACAATTCACTCCTACGACAATTCACTCCCAGACAATTCACTCCCAGACAATTCACTCCCAGACAATTCACTCCGGACAATTCACTCCTACGACAATTCACTCCCAGACAATTCACTCCTACGACAATTCACTCCCAGACAATTCACTCCCAGACAATTCACTCCCAGACAATTCACTCCCAGACAATTCACTCCCAGACAATTCACTCCCAGACAATTCACTCCCAGACAATTCACTCCCAGACAATTCACTCCCAGACAATTCACTCCCAGACAATTCACTCCGGACAATTCACTCCTACGACAATTCACTCCCAGACAATTCACTCCTACGACAATTCACTCCCAGACAATTCACTCCTGCGACAATTCACTCCCAGACAATTCACTCCCAGACAATTCACTCCCAGACAATTCACTCCTACGACAATTCACTCCCAGACAATTCACTCCTACGACAATTCACTCCCAGACAATTCACTCCCAGACAATTCACTCCCAGACAATTCACTCCTACGACAATTCACTCCCAGACAATTCACTCCCAGACAATTCACTCCCAGACAATTCACTCCTACGACAATTCACTCCCAGACAATTCACTCCCAGACAATTCACTCCGGACAATTCACTCCTACGACAATTCACTCCCAGACAATTCACTCCTACGACAATTCACTCCCAGACAATTCACTCCTACGACAATTCACTCCCAGACAATTCACTCCCAGACAATTCACTCCTACGACAATTCACTCCCAGACGATTCACTCCCAGACAATTCACTCCCAGACAATTCACTCCTACGACAATTCACTCCCAGACAATTCACTCCCAGACAATTCACTCCCAGACAATTCACTCCGGACAATTCACTCCTACGACAATTCACTCCCAGACAATTCACTCCTACGACAATTCACTCCCAGACAATTCACTCCTACGACAATTAACTCCCAGACAATTCACTCCTACGACAATTCACTCCCGACGATTCAATGATATAAGTGAAAGAGTGTCAAAGTGTCAACAGAGTGTCAAACCTGCCGCGACATTAATCTCTCGAAAAAAGTTGAGTGATCGACGATGTATCTGTAAAGATGACATCATTGCTCGATGAATGAGATCATCGAGTCAGTGTTAATACAACTGAAATTTCCCACGATGAGATCATGGCTCTCGCACTTTTTAGGCAAAAAATGTTGGATCAGTGAGGTATGAGATGATCTTGCGAGAGCACGCGAAATAACATCTTAAAGTACGAGAAAATGAGATTTCACATGTCGTCTTGCTCTCCAAATGAATCTTAAAATACTAACTAATCGCAATCTAATTTGTTTCCGTACTTAAAAATCATTTCACTTTTTTTGTTTAACATTTCATTAAAAATTTTGTTTTTTTGTTGTATTATCGACACTTCGTACCGCGAAATTTCGTACCCCGAAACTTTGTACCCAACATTTTTTCTTCTTGTTACCACTTTTTTCTTCCAACATTTTTCAAAATGTTCGCCTAATTTGAATGACATGAGGTCATCGCACCGATGATCTCATCGTTCAGAGATTAATGTCGCGGCTGACAAACTTGTAATATCGCAGATGGACCTTAAATACGATTTGTGTGTCAAAGACTACGTCAATCAGCTCAGAAACCAGGAGAACATAGGAATAAAAAAATCCGTGTTTCTCTTGGCCACAAAAACAATCTTCATGAGGTGACAGCTAAGTTTTTATTTATGTATTTCTTATCTGTTCACTTTATGATCATGTCACAGATATGGAGTACAATAAGTCACTCAATTTAACACATTTCTACAAGCATTAATGTTCCTGATCAGGTGCGAGCGATAACGCCAAACGTATAAACACGAAAGTGTAGATTATTAGATTATAATTGTTTTCAAGTCCTGCTAGAGTTCGATGGATACTTTATTCTTTTATACAATTTACAATACATTGTTCAAAATTTGACAAGGCTTGAGTGTAAATTTGAACAGTTGCACTGATAGTACAATTCGAGAAAGAGAGAGAGAGAGAGAGAGAGAGAGAGAGAGAGAGAGAGAGAGAGAGAGAGAGAGAGAGAGAGAGAGAGAGAATGTAATAAGGAAGACAACGCGATAAAACTAGATATTAGCGTAAGGGATGCCTCAAACTTCATTTAAAGCTCCATGATATTCTTTCCTGATACATGCAAAATGTCCAGAGAAGAAAATTTCTCGAAAAAAATTTTAAAAAATTAAATTTTCAATATTGTGGCAGATAAGTACAAATCAAGATATCGATTTGCATTAACATCCAAGAACCCCTTTAAACTCTACAATAGTATCAAAAATATCTGCGACCCCAGCAGATATCAATCTAGACAGTCCTTTGTGTCGGTATTTGAAGCAGTGAGATGTTTACTACCGAGAACTCCAATTCGTGTTTTATTTAAGGTGCCAAGCACTTCATCTCACCCGGTCGACTTATGGAGCGTTAAAATTCCAAAAAGTGGACGATAAGTGGAGCGCCGATTTTGTACCTTCTTTGGTGTCAACAGGAATTGTCGTTAAATGGCAAAAGATTACGGTGTTCTCTGATTGCTCAATCTTGTATGAAAGTGATGGCTCCCTTCAAAAATTTGCAACACATCGTATTTCACTGCCATTTTACGGCGATTCGTTGTGAGACTAAAGAAGGTACGAAATCGGTGCTTCACTTATCTTTCACGTTGTTTTCGAATTTTAACGCTCCATTATTCTCCTAGTTTCTTTCATACAACACTGAATGAACCACTCTTCTCTTCATTTCCTGAAACAACAAGGACCGAGCTGTGGGTTATTATAAATTTTTCTTTTATTCTATCAAGAATTGAAATTATTAAAAAAAATTAATAAATAAAATTATGGAAATTATTTAATTTGGTTTTGAAAAAAGTAAACTAATAGATTGATTTCTTTGAAAAACGCATATATATTTGATTCATAGTCTTGTTTTTACTGAGTCTTTTGAAGCTACGTTTTTCTGTGAATGTTTATCTTGTCGCTTTTTTCATCCATCAAACTATTTTTCTTCATTTTCCATTCGAGCCGTTTTCTCCTCACTGAGCAAGTTGTATATGAACGTACCGTACTTTCCCTCCGTAGTTGTTCAGACTTTGTACGAAAAAAGGGAAAAGCGTTTCTTGTCAAGCATTCAACTACTCTGGTAATTTTGAACTTTTTTAAAAGGAGTGAAAGCCAAGATGTCTGTAGGATGATGTTGCACTGGATAGCTCATACATCATCATCCCTTTCTTTGTTTTGAAGCTTACTTATTGCGCAGCTCTCTCTCTTTCTCTCTCTCTCTCTCTCTCTCTCTCTCTCTCTCTCTCTCTCTCTCTCTCTCTCTCTCTCTCTCTGTTACCCATCTCTCTCCCCATCTCTCTATAACTCTTCATCTCTCTTTCTCTCTTGTTTCTCTCTCACTCTCTTTCTCTGTTTATCTCCCTTTGGTTCTAACCATCTATCTGTTTTTCTCTCTTACTCTCTCAATGTTTTAACTCATCTGATGCTCTCTGTATCTATTAGTCACCAAAAGTGAGCAACACTACTGCATATATAGTAGATGTTTTTCAGATAAAAGATTGGTATCAGTTTCAGGTTAAATTTCACCCCGCATTGGTCAAAATGCACTGGGAAAGTTCTGTGATACTTTAGCCCCTATTCTCTTAAACCCGGGCGTTATAGCATGCTGTATCACCATATTTTCGGCTATTATATGTTTATATGGATCTCTTTTATCAATTCGTGATTGAATTGTACTTTTTTATTAATGTTGATTTTTATATGAAATGATTGCTTAGGCTTAGCAACAACAAAAAAACTGATTGGATTTAAGAGAGTTTGTTGTTGAAGTAAAATTCTGCGGGGAGCTTTTGTAGTATAAATTTTTTTCTTCAGAAATCGTGCTCGATGGGGGGCTAATGAAAAAGAGTGCGGGGTGTGGACTTAAGCCACCCATTTTCTTTGACGGGGGCTATTGTTAAATCTTCACATCATACTTTCCGCCCCCCAGACTTCTCAAATTTATAAATTTAACTTTTTTCAAACATGAAAAAACACGAGAGAGAGAGATAGAGAGAGAGAGAAAAAGAGTGAGAGAGATAAAGAGTGAGAGTACAGACGGCGAGAGAGAGAAACGTAGAGATAGGAAGAGAGAGAAAGTATTAGGAACATCACGTCCAATGCAGAGAAACCGACGGATATTTCTATTTCAAAAACCTAAAATGGCACTGACAACTTTTGTTGAAGGACGCATCAAGATAAGATGCTTGCTTTGGCATTTTTAGTTATTGCAAGTGATTCAGTCAAGCTTTATTAATATCTCCCCTCCTCTTACTCTCTTTTTCCCTATCTCTCTTCTTGTCTTTTTATTCGGTTTTTCCTTAATCTCTAATTCCTCACTCTATCTCTCTCTCTCTCCCCTCTAGCCCCTCTCTCTCTTCTCTCCCTCTTTTTTACTCTGATATCATACTCATTGCGATTATGTGCTATTGGGAACTGAATCTCAGTCCCTCCAAACTTCTTAGAATCAGTCAAGCGAGCACAAAGAAAACCAAAGACTTCTTATCATGATGATGTTAAATGATTTGAGCACGATTTTTCATTTGAAATCAGAAAATAACCGGGCTCGTTTTTTATTAATCAGGAGAATTAAGGGCTTATTTTTCAAACAGTCTGTCTTTTCAACGATCTTAGCTGTAGTTAGCACAATCGAACCATTCTTAATGAGGAGATTACAGGACTCGTTTCTCACTGGACAAGCAACCAGTCGACAATCAGACTGTCATTGGTGCAAAGGCTGGATTCATCAACGGTGGCATCTTGGTCACTGAAGGGGCCGGACGAGCTGTGCGCTGCGAGGCATCTATAGGTCTCTTCATTTCTACCGAGACTTGATCAGACAAGCCTCGCGATGGCTGTTGAGTAGAAGAATGACTCGACACTGGCGATTCCGCGCCAATCGCTGTTGGATACGCGAGGGGGTGCAAGGCGGACGATGGAGTCGCGCTGGCTTGAGTCCTCAACAGAAAAAAATTTGTTTGTTTATAAATACGAGCTTGGATGAAAATATGATCATTTGAGGTGAAAAAGGTTCTCTTTCAAGTTTTTGAGAACTTATACAGTATCGATTAGCTTCATATAAATGTGAGTTGAAGAGATAAATAGATAAAATTTTATACTTTTTGTAAAATTTTTGAAGGGACTTTTTATATATTGTGAACGGGATGATTTCAACTTGAAAACAGAAGATAAAGTCGAGAGAATACTCACAGATCATGGTCATCAGAAAGTCATGCAAAAAAATGAGCGATTAGTAACTGAAAAAAGTTTACTGAAACAATCAAAATTGATAACTCACGAAGCAGTTTCGACAATTATAGCAGGATCTGTGTTAACCGTCTGGAAATGGTAACCATAGAAATGTATAGAAAATTGAAAGAGAGCTTGAGACTTGGATTGTATGAACTAGAAAAACTTTTTTTTTTAAAAAGAGGAATTTGTTGGAACCATAATGTGCTAATTGACATATTCTGATCAGTAACTTCAAACTACGGCGCTTTAGAGGAGTGTTTTCACAAATCTATCAGCTCTGAAAAGTTCGAAGGAATCATGTAAATTTACAATTGGAAAAAATTCATACTTAATAACTTATTAATACTTCTAAAAATTCAAAGTTATAAAAAAAACTGAATTAAAAATTGAAAGAGACAAATAGAATTTTAAGATTTATCATCAATCTTTCATCTCACTTCTGTCTTAATCGTGAATTCTGAAGTTATGCTCCATTCATGACGCAATCGCTTAATAAGCATGCTTGAATAAGAGAACAAGGCATATGAGCCTTTCATATAACACTATCGCTCGGAATAGCAATGTGTCCCCGTGGTGTAATGGTAACACGCGCTCCCGGTTTGAGTCGAGATGGCGGGTTCGATCCCGCCCGATGAACTAGCTTTTTTATGTGCGATAGTTCAATCATTTGTCATCTCATTCTTAGCCTGATCAGAACAAAATAATTATGTTTGTGTTAGTTGTTCGAAACGGTCTCTTTAGCATTAATTTACCTAAGACTGAGCATAGATACAGAGTAAGTGGAAAAAAAGCAAAGTTTTCAGAGCCCAAACAGCAACGCGGTCGGACCGGAAGTGAAGCAGAGCCAAAATTTCATACCAAGTAAAACTTTTCAAGGAAATAGTTCGGAGTTATATACGTGTATAACACAATCAGTTAGCCACAAACTTGTGATTGGTAACGAGCTGCAGAAAACGATCGTTACAATATTCAGTTCAATACGATAAAATCAAGTATTACGTATTACTACAGAAACACTAGCCATGTTTACGCTTAATCGTTCACAACCGATTGCGTATGTGTTAAAATGCAAGAAATTTTACGACCTTTGTTGTTGAGGAACCATTATTGTCTGATTTTTTTGTTTTCGCAGCACCAGATTCGCTCAAGGAGCGCGAACAGGTCGAACCCCGGTTGCTCTTCTTAGTACTGCTGGAGAAAAGAGAGAAATAGATAATTGAAAAAAGTATCACAAAAACAGAAAAAAAGAATCGACGCTTATTTTTGTGAGAAATTTTGATATTATTTTCATATCATTGACCCAAGACTCAAAACTTACAAGCGAAGAAAAACAAAAACGTTATGGAATCGAACCTTCTACTGTCATCTTGATAATGTGTAACATGAACTCGTAACAGGTCACTGGAAGAATCGAACCTTCTACTGTCATCTTGATAATGTGTAACATGAACTCGTAACAGGTCACTGGAAGAATCGAACCTTCTACTGTCATCTTGATAATGTGTAACATGAACTCGTAACAGGTCACTGGAAGAATCGAACCTTCTACTGTCATCTTGATAATGTGTAACATGAACTCGTAACAGGTCACTGGAAGAATCGAACCTTCTACTGTCATCTTGATAATGTGTAACATGAACTCGTAACAGGTCACTGGAAGAATCGAACCTTCTACTGTCATCTTGATAATGTGTAACATGAACTCGCAACAGGTCACTGGAAGAATCGAACCTTCTACTGTCATCTTGATAATGTGTAACATGAACTCGTAACAGGTCACTGGAAGCAAAAAGTTTTCATGCACGATAAAAAATGAATCGATTTGAATGTTCATGTCTTTATTTTCGCAATGAAAGTTCCCCTTGACTTATGCTTTCACTTCTTCAACGACATTCACTCGCTTACTTATGAACAAGTCAAAATTGGCTAGTTTTCCCGGGCCTTTCATACTTTTCGTCCTATGTAAGGCTTGTTTTTATTTGAATTCTTCATAATAATTCTTAGAGCTTTTTGCATGATCCTCTATCTTTACCCCTTTTCAATTTTCATAACTGTATGTATTATAAGTTATAAATAAGAAAGTTAAAAGACTGAACTTCCATAAATTAAAATGTTGAGAATTGAATCTCATTTACTTTTTACTGTGTGAATAGGCATCAGTGATTGATAAAAATGTTTCATTAGGTATATTCTGGTGGCAAAATTTAGAACTTTATATCACAAACTGCCAGGAATACTCTTACAAGAAAAAAAGATCAAGTCTCTAGCTAGAACTGTCATCAAGTGCTCTGAGCAGTTTCCGAAACAACCCGATCGGTTAAAAAACTGACCAGGGTTCTAAATACGTTTGTAAGAGGAAACTGACTTTCTGTTTGACCTCTTTCTCCTGCAAAATGGAATTACTCTCTTGAAAACCTTGTTTTTTCTCTTTATTTAATCCCGACTACAGGCAGGGTACACGCGTTCTCGGTAAAGCGCTCAGACTCTTGGTCACAGAATGAAATAGCTGGGTTTGATTCAACCATACGATAAAATTTCGTCCGTGATATAATCATATTTTCCTCCAGCCAGGCTTTTTTGTTCAAACTATGTGACTGAACGTTTGCTGACATCGCACAAAATTTATGCACACCACTATGTCACAACCGTACCACAACTAAATTACAATTATTCAACATTGAAAAAGTTTTAAGTTGTTATTTAGAAGATTGAACAGGAATATTTGTACAAGAATTCACAATTTATAGAATCCAATGCGCAGAAGACAACACTGCCCAGCAACAGAAGACAGCAGACTGATGACAACAATAGCGACCAATAACACGTCGCAGCTTGGCCGATTCTTAAAAAGCCTCTTTCATCTCAGATATTATGGATATGCAACCGTAACTAGTCGAGAAGTTAATTAATCCTCATACTGTGAGCAATTGAAGAGTCTATAAGTGTACTGTAACCAGCGAAAGATTCTACTCAGATACTGTAATAGATTTTTGAATAAGATTTTTATTGGAGATATTTAACTGGTCAGGTATTATTTATCGACTGAGAATAGTATTCACTGCCTCAAAGGTCAACTACTGAAACAATGAAGTTCTCGTGAACAAATTTTCTGGATGCTTCTATATAAGTCACTTGCAGTTGTTGGAAATTCTGAAAAGAACCTTTGTTCTAGCGGAGCACTTTGAAATAACGAATAACGAGCTACAGGTAAAGGCAGAAGAAAGTAGCTCTCATTGCCCTTTAGAAAACCTGACCAAACCTGACCTGACACTTGAGTCAACACCGAAAATAAAACTTTCTGTGATTTACTAATTTGCATTAGCAAACCTTACCACATTTATTTTCGGGGTTGGCTCAAGTTTCAAGTCAGGCAAGGAGTGGTCAGGTTTGTTAAAAGCCTTCTCATTTATATAGACTCTCCCGCTCAAAAAGGTCGTTTCTCATTATTCTAAACATAGTTGGTGACCCAAGATGAAAATCGGGTTTTGTTTACTGCAACCTTTCAAAAAAAACCTTGAATGGTTCTTTCAAATTTAATTCACAAGTTAATGATCCTGAAAGTCTTCCGCAATGAAAAAAAAATCGTACATCCAACTTCAACTCGATAATGATGGAAGTCGCTAATCGGGCTGCTTCATTGAGAATAACCGGTGGTGGCCCGCCGCTCAATTGACTCGCGCCGTAGAACAGCTGGAATCAACTGGAGTTTTGTTCATTGATCGACGTCTTCTTCACTTTTTACTCTCATATATTTTTTTTATTGCACTTCTGAGTTATACTTTTTCGACGACCTGAACCTTATCTATTCTTCCCCTAATTTATACTTCTTCTTGACTCATAGTTTTTTTTTGGAGTTCAAGTATATGTATTTAGCTTTTAAACATAACTGCAAGTATGTATATATATATATATATATATATATATATATATATATATATATATATATATATATATATATATATATATATATATATATAATATATATATATATATATATATATATATATATATATATATGTATGTATATATACTCAAAATTTATATTCCCCTTGTTCTGTACGGCTACGAAACGACTGCGTTTGGTATCTAGCACACGAACGTGTGACACCAATTAAGAGGTTTTAAAACTGCGGTCCTATAGTTGCGATGTCCCAATCTATGATGCGTCTTCATGTAGTCTATTTCTTGCAATTCATGGATATATATTGTATAATTTCTCGGCACAATTTTACTTGGAGGGCCACTTTTAACTTTGTGGGGATTTGTTTTAGGGCGTACTAACAACTGGTCTTTATTACACCATTTTCTCTATTTTTTGAAAAATTTAGTCAATGAATGGAAAAAATTATTAATATGAGAAGTTTTTCTATGTGGTCTCTTTCCGTAGCCGTACAGCCTCGTTAGCGTAACCTTCACCTAGGCCTAAACGAAAAAAGTGAATAATACCTGAAAATAGCTAAGCCAATTTACCTCAATTTGACTGGATAAAACTAAAATATTGTGGCTAATTGTTCTATTCGGCCTCGTTCCTTAGCCGTAAGGCCTCTTTAGCATACATTTTAACTAAGTTTAAGCTTAAAAAAAACAGTGAAAAGTAACCTGCCCCCCCCCCCCCCCAAAGTAAAGTGTGGCCCCCCAAGTAAAGTGCGCCCGCCAAGAGTAACAAATTTCTTTATCTTTACTTTTCTTCCAAAGCCACTACCATCGCCCTAACAGCAATGAGATTTCGGATTTCAACCTACCAATGCAGTTCCTGCTCGTTGGTCCCAACTCGACGAATAAACTTTGACTCCAATCGCCCGGGCAACTGGTGTAGTAGATCACGACTAATGATACAACTGTTTTGATATTCTTGATCGAAAATCCTCTCTTTGTTCGTAGCTGATCTTACGAGAATAACATTCGAATCCGTATCCAAATGTTTGAACCATGCCTTGCCTCAGAAGTTTGAGCGATTTCGCCACACAAAAAAAACAAGAGCTCATGAAAGAGCTATGAGTAGAACGAAGAAAGAAAAAAACACTAATTCATTAGAAATTGAGACAAGGAAAATAGAAATGAAGAAAGACAAGGAATAATACAGACAGGAAAGTAGTAGAGATGGCGGAAAAGTTATTATTTGTTTATTATGAAATATTATTTATTATTATAAAATATTTTTTTTTTGTTATTAGTGAAAAAGTATGAAAGGGTAGACAATATGCAAAGAGATAGAGAAAAGGAGTGAGAACGGACTCAGACACCACGAGGATTGGCCTGTCAGCCAAGTGCCTTGGGCAGCATCTATGCAAGATGGTCCTCTGTCCGCCGCAGCACGATTTTCGGTCGAGTGTAACCGTCAAGCCGCTCGACAGTCAGCATACAAAGGATCTGTACGAATAAACAGCATTCTTTTTTTTTACTTCGAGCCATTCGTATGTTCACTAAGTCTCTAATACGTTCCCTTCTTAGTTCGTGTCATGAAAAATCGTTGTCAAAAACGTGTCCGTGTCAAAAAACTTCAAACTAGCCCACATTTTTCTTACATAATAAAAGAGATGTCTGATGATTCAAGGGATTTTTTTTCTCTTGAATTTGAGCGGTAAACGTCTGTATCTTGTTTTCACAATCATTAAAGTATAAGGGGATACATTTGATACATTGAAACTCAGAGCAATCGCATAAAGTGGTTGTGAAGAAGAAGTAGGAGAAATCATGAGCTCATTAGAGAAATCATAAGCTCATGAGAGAAAGTCATGAAAGAGATAAAGAGAAGAAGAGAGCAAGTAGAATTGGTGGCTTGAAATATACAAAGCTTAATACACTTTCGAGTCGAAATTGTGTTTTTTAAATGCAACTTTAAGCTGCCTCAGGATTAAAACTCTCTTCAGTGAAACAGGAACGTGATAGTCGAAGCAATTCTCACCTCCTTCGCTAAATATTCATCGTTGACATCAATGAATGTACGTATTTCGCCCGAGAGATTGCCCTCTGAGCGATAGCGAACGTTTGCGAAACGAGTCTCGTCGAGCTCGTCTGTCTGTGCTGAAGCATCAGAGACATTCAAGCGAGTGTTTTCGAGCTTCTCTGTTTGCGTCGAGGCGTCAGAGAGATCCAAACGAGTTGGATCGAGCTCCTCCTTTCGTGTCGAGGCATCAGAGAGATCCACAGCTTGACTTGACGAGGCCATGTACAACATGATAGAAATTATCAGAAGAGAAGTCGTGTTCGATCTTGACATATTCACGTTTTCTTATCTCGGGAAGGCAACCGCCTGTCACCACGGAGTCTTATGAGAATGCACAAGGAAAACTGAGAAATGATATTTTCATGATTCTTTCAGATGAGTTGCAGAAATGTCGATAGTTTGCGAAGGTTTGAAAATAGCTTCTATGAAAAAAAGAATTTTCGACAAAAAAACACACTAAAAGTTAGAGTTCTTAGTAGTCAAATTTTTGAGAGTATAGGTAATTTACATACCAGAGAAAGGGCTTTGCATATCTAGAAAAGTTCAAAAGAGCAAAGTCCGTTGTGCAAAGAAAGAGTGTTCTAGCTTGAACTTCGAAGCAAGCATAAAGTTCGAAAGAGTTGGCATTACTTGAGACCTCAAGCTCTACTCTGGCAAATTTGCAACTAGTCGGATACTCATTTAAAAACCATCTTCTCGTTTTCTTTCAACCCTTTCCTGGATAAAAAGTGACATAGGAAAGAAGGTTGGGTTCGATCTCGCTCCGTGGACTAGTTTTCGATCTTGCGGAAGTCTCATCATATTAAGCCTTTACAAGGCACCTTTTGAGCAGAGTAATGGAGCGTTAGAATTCAACTTTTCACTTTGCAAAGTAATCTCTGCAAAGTAATCCCGTTAAACGCTCTAGGCCGCATCCCGTTAAGCGTTTAACGGGATCACTTTGCAGAGATTACTTTGCAAACGGAAAAGTTGAATTCTAACGCTCCATAACTGATTGTGATTATTTGTTGACATTGCATTGCATCTTCAATCTTTTTTTGTTCCCGGCTTGGAAGACATCCCCTCTTTAGCAGTAGGCTTTACTTTAACAAAAAATTTTACAAAAAAGATTCCTTTTCCGATAATGAAAATACAATGCTCAAAAGTAGGAAAATACTTTAATAGTCAGATTTTTGTGGACTCTTCCCCACTAATTATCCAAATGAATAAATTTTCTAATGCGGTTCGACTTTTATGAAAGACTTGAACAGAAGTAATTTTTTATATACAGTAAGAATAATATTCACTTACACACCAAAATTAAGATGGCCAAAGTTTATCTTAAAAATTTTTTTTTGGTGTTCAGCAGTTTTAAAAAAATTCAATTTCATCTAACGTCGAAATTTTGTGCTAATTTTTCTCTCAGAAAAATCATGTTTGTTTGATTTCATACATTTTAACGACTATTTCGACTATTTTTTTTAGCTGTTGAACTTGCTCTTATCCTCTTTATTCATTTGCGTTCATGTGCGTCAGAAAACTTTTGAAGACGTTTTGTAAAACGGAGGTTTTAAAGTCTCAATCGAATTTTCCTAAAGCATAAGAGTTATTTGTTTCTGTTTATTTCGGAAACCTTTTGGGTGACCTAGTTTTTTTTTCGTGTTCAATTTCTTATATACACGTTTCATGTTATTAGTTCTAAAATTTGTTTGAGTGTTTCAAAAATTCTCTCAATTTTGGATGTATTTGCAGAAAAGCGCCATGTCTTCTTTCGATGATGCTGATGATCGGGCCAAGTATGCTGTTATACCGAAGTCCTTCACTAGCAATCAGGTTTGCTTAATTCAATTTTTAGCTGTTACTTACTATAACTTACGCTTCACTAAAAGAAAATACTCGAGAGATAATATATATTTAATGGAAAGTTCGTATAAACTTTTTTGTTTCAAGAGCTTGTTCTTTATCGACTCTTTTTTGACTGAATACAATCTATTCAAAATTGTAAGTGTAATTTTTTTCTGCTCTCTAAACTTTGCGAATAAATAAAAAAAAGCTAATGAAATTTAACATTTTGAATCAATGCTCCTTTTCCCTTGCTAGGTAGTGAAACTGGAGCCGAAAAAGTTGGAGACGAAGAAAGAGACGAGAACTGTGCTGCCGGAAGACAAGTATTTGGCTAACCTAGAGAAGATCATTGTGAGAGACTACTTCCCGGAACTGCCAAAGCTTCAGGTTGGAACTGAACATAGGAGGGGGGCCGGCGGGGTTTTGTGTACAAATCAGGGGTTAAATGGAGCCGACCATTTTGGGTTTACATGTATCCGCCGCTCAAAGTTTGGAGGAAAAAACAAGAGGGGATGAAGGAAAAGGTTAAGAAAATAGGGAGTTTTTTTGTCAATAGTGTGTGTACATGTATCCGCCGACGGGACCGATCCAATCACTATTTAACCCCTGGTACAAATTCGATTTCGTATTGTATTTTCTTAGATTTACATTCAAGTAATGGGAAAAAAATTTAACTTCACAGCGGAGTTTTATTGGAAGTAATTTCTCAATTGAGTTTTTGACCGCAACTTCTCCAACATGAATAAAATGGTAAATGGACTGCTACATACTTTATCAAACACCACGAACACCATAATAAAACACGAGGAAATAAATCTGAATCGGATAAAATCTTATGAAAAGCTTACGAAAAATTTCCTTCCTGGGCGGGTTGCCGGGAGGTTTTTTGTACCCCTTGCAAGGGTTAAATGGAGCCGCCCGATTTGGGTTTACAGGTATCCGCCGCTCAAAGTTTGGAGAAAAAAAGAAGAGTGGATGAAGGAAAAGGGTAAGAAAAGAGGGAGTTTTTTGTCAATAGTGTGTGTACATGTATCCGCCGACGGGACCGATACGGTCACTATTTAACCCCTGACCCCTTGGTAACCTATGGAACTGAATACTTGAGTGAAGTAAGTCATTAAAGCGAATGGAACTTCGAACTAGGAACTTCATTGTTTCGAAGTGTAAACGTTCGAAGAAAAAACCAAGTTTTAAAAAAAGAAGGTTTTTTCCCGAGATTCGCGTAAACTGTGATGTAAGAAGGCAGTTCCTGCTCTAATAGAACGCTTAGACTCTGACAAGAAAAATTAATTTTTTGGTTATTTTTCCATAGTCTAATAAAGAGCTCACACTTTTGGACCACAGGTAAAAAATTTCTAGATTTTTTGAAAGGTCGATCGCCCGAGTAAGTCAGAAGTTTTCATATTTAACTAAATTAACCTATTCGGACTGCGTTATGGCAAATGAAACTCATCATACAGTAACATTTTTAAAAGTTTTTTCTTTCAAATGTACCTTGAAAACTGTAAAAAATTTATTCGAGGTCAGTGAGGGATTTTGAGGTCATAAGGAAGGGGTCGCTAGGTCGGTCACACTAGAAATTCCTTTTTTGCCAGTTGGCAGTTTACCTATGTTTCAGATAGAGATGTGAGAAATGGCCGATTTCGATCCGGCCCGGTGGACTAGGTTTTTCGTGTGACAGTTCAATCAATTTTAATCTCAATCATAGGTGAAATCTGTCTTGATTTTTCAAGAGGTAGATCGCTGAAGTAGGCTAAACTTTTCACTTTCAACTTGACGAAACCGGTTGAGGCTGAGTTCTAACTAAAAAAACGTTGTATTTATGTAAAGAAATGAAGATTTTTCACTTTAACTTTCATCTGAAAGCTCTGATACACTCATTTCGAGTGAGGAAGAGGGTCGGTAGGTCGGTCGCCCTCAAAATTTTTTGCCAGTGCAGTTTACCTATGATCTCAATCAGGCATCACTGCCGTTAACTTGTGTTTTTCTGATTCTGTAGATGTATCAATCCAGAGTGGTAAATACTCATGTCAAAATTCCAGGCGCAATCATCTTATCTCGACGCGGTGGAAAGTAATGACATCGCGCGGATGCGAGAGCTGCAACTTCGCTTCAAAACCACCCGGAGAACCGAAAGGCGGACGTCTCCCGGAAGGGCGCGCTTCGCCAACACACCCGGTAGATAATTGAGGCCTCCACTTTGTTTTTTAGACCGATATCAGCTCGTTAGCAGGAAAATCTAATTTATGCACCATCTTAAACCTGTACTTTTGAAGTAATTGTAGAACGGGCGAAGAATAGCTTGGAATTAAGAGGAAGAGATCAAAAAAGGAAACAGCGAAAGAGAGAGAGAAATAATGATAGCGAGAGAGAGGAAAACATAGAAAGGAAGACAGAGAAAAAGACAGGCAGAGCGACAGAGGTAGTTCAAATAGGGCACTATAGTAAGAAGAGGGTAATTGAGCAAGTAATGTCAAATAATGCCAAGAAGGTCAAAGAATTTTTAACACTATCTGGTGCAAACTGATTAGTCAAGCAATGAGTCACCTGGTTTTCTCCAGGGTGTTTCTCTGACCCGCACTGCGGTTGAAAAGGCCTAGTCGCTCTCCAAAACCCCGAAAAACATTTAAATCTATGCGCTTGGAAAACTTTTTTCTCCGATTTTTCCGTAGGGAAAGTCCAAATCATTGGAAAAATTTAATGTTGAACTCTGACATTTCAAAATTCTATGCACTCGAAAAAATTATGCGTGTGCTAAGAAACATCCCGGTTTTCTCCTGGGAAGGGCAGATGCGACAAACTACAGATATTTGTCCCATCAGGCAAACAACAACCATTAATATTTTTAAATTGTTTTGAGATTGTGTAGATCAGGTGGGTCGAGCATAGCGGCTTCCCCTGCAATCTTCGACCCCGATACTCCGGGACCGAGTCGATTTGGCCACGCTGAAGATGAGGAGAAGACAATTCCGCATGCGAATGCTGAAGGAGACAATGAGGTGAATAGCGCCGGGGTTCAATAGAAACCGGACCAGCTTTGTTGGTGCCTACATGTTCGCGCCGAAAGTGATCTACATTATTTTGTTCTATCTTGATTTGTACCATTCTATCTTGACTTTCCACTTCTTTCTTTTCCATTCTGTTAACCTTTACTCAATTTATTTTCCAACTCGCTTGGCGCAAAAATCATTCAACTATTCTCATTCAACGCCTGAAATGGTGTTACAAAGGACGAGAGATCAAAGAGCTGTAGATTGATGAGAGAATTTTTCATTCGCTGTTGCGGAACGCGCACAATCTACGCGGGTCGTAATTATATCTCCTTATAGGTCTTACTCTCTTATCAAAATTGAAAAATTAATGCCAAAAAGTTTTGATAAAGGACCGCTGTTTAAGCTAATAGGTCTGAAATGATGGGAATATATAAAGAGAGAGATAAAGGTCATTCATGATATGGTAGAGGTCTTTCTTACTGATACATGCTAATCATATCTTGTTTCAAGGAGAAGAAGAAGAATGCGCTGGATGACCTAACAGTTGATGGCTATTTGGGAAAGTTCACATCTGGTTAGTGTTTTTTCTCTCATAATTTTGATAAAATAGTAGTTAAAAATTTAAAAAAATCTTTAAAACACAGAGGGTAGTTTTTTTTGGAAATAAACCCTTCGGTTGAATGAAATTAAGTTTCATATAGAAAAATATTGTTTTTAAAGCTAATTTTCCCGGTCAATAGTAAATTTTCTCGACGTTGGTTATAATACTAGAATCAACAAAAATAAAACACTAAGCTACGCTTTTATAAGGTCGGGAAAACATTCGTCAGTGACCTTCCAAAACTAAGGAGGAACCTGTAAGATGAACTTTTTTGTTGTTGAGGGGATGGGGTCAATTATAGGTGGAGCCGAGAGAAGAATTGTTGGTCCTACCGGTTGTTGGTGGGCCTTTTTTTAGATATTGTACGGCTCTATGTGTAGATTCCGAACACATATTCTCATGCAAAACTAGTTTTCTCAAAAAAACTAGTTATCGTTAAAAAAGGCTAACTTTTCTTGCGGGTCTTTTTCCAGTGGCACCTTCGTGGACCCTGGGTGAATGAACACTGTGATTTAGAACTGTTAGTTTTGTATTGCAGAGGACAATGCATCATTCGAAGAGCTCTCAGCTCTGATGCACCAGAGGAACATCGCCAAGATCAAGTGGATGTACGATGCGGCGGACAAGCATAATAAGGAGTTGGTGGGTTCATGGGTCTTTTTTTGGTTTATAGTTGCGAATAGGAGAAGAAAGAGCTCAAAAAAAGGAGAAAGATGTCTTTGCTTAGGGCTGCGAGTGGGAAAATGAAGAGTTAGGTGGGTGTTTTTCTTAATTAGAGTTGACGACTAGAGGGAGCCGGTTTTTAATAGTGTTGTTTTAGGGTTGGAAAGTGTTGTTTTAGGGTTGGAAAGTGTTGTTTTATGGTTGGAAATTAGGCGAACACGAAGAATTCGAAAATGAAGAGAGCGCATGAAGAAAAGGTGAATAGGAACTTACATTAGAAGATTCTACTTCTTTTTTCTGACTTACTTTCTCAAGCTAATATTTATAAAGGGTAATTTGATCGATTTAAAACTCGGGAAGATATGTTTTAGGGCTTGGAGCAGTTATCAATGTGAGTCAATATCCGAAAATTTAACGTTGGTTGTTGTCTATAATTGGTGTCCAGGCTGTTTTCATAGCCCGCCACTGATTTTTAGTCACAAATATCCTTTATTTGACGAGAAATTTGTTTATTTGTAGATACTTTTTGGAATCTTAGCTCGTACAGAAAGCGTTGTAGTATGTCATTCTTATGGACTGGTCTTCATATTTTCGTGAAACTCTTTTTGAAGGCAGAGCAGAAAAGGGTTGAATACAGGTGAAGAGAGGGACTGCGCTTGCAGCGAACGCAGATGAGCAGTTGGCCATCCGTTATGAGCCAGAGGCTGTCAAAAGTGAGTTTGAAAACCCTACTCACTGATTCATACTCTCTCTCTCTCTCTCTCTCTCTCTCTCTCTCTTGTCAGAAACGTCTCTCTTTCTTACAAGTTTGATATATAAAAAAACACTTTATAAATAATAACTTTAAGTTATTAAACGATTAAAAGTGATATATGAAAAGAAATATAGAAGCACAAAATGTACAACAACAAAAAAATCATATTTGATAAAATGAAAGTGATGAGGAGAGCCAGGGTGGAAAGAATTAGAGGAGAGAGACAAGAAAGAAGAAAAGCTAATAGAACGTTAGAATTTAACACACAAAAAACCGATCCCGTACCTTCTTCAGTCTCAACCCGAAATGCCGTGTAATAGCAATGGAATACGGTGTTTTTGTTGCCACTTTTTGAACGGAGCAATAACTTTCAAACAAGATGAAGCAATAAGAAAACACCGTAATCTATTGCCATATCACGGCAATTCGTGGTGAGATTAGAAAAATACAAAGTCGGTGCTCCACTAACATTTCACTTTTTGAGTTTTAACGCTGAATAAGACAACACATATTTTTTTAAAAATTCAAAGTTCTTTTCCGTTTTCCATTTCTAACTCTGAAATTATCATTAATGAAAAAAATACAAAAACAAAAACAGTTGAAGATTTGAACACAGGGGTTTTTAGTGTGCAAGAAAAAGGTACAGACGCCCGTCAAAGCGGAAAATGGGTCCCCCCATTTCACTTAATGTTCCCCCTTATAATAAAAAGAAAACAGAGGCCCGTGAATTTTTTTTTGTTCTCTATAATGGTCCCTCCCCCTTATGATTGGGAAAAACAGAGGCCCGTCGACAGAAGGTCTCACAGGACTATTTAACCCCTGTTTGAACAGAGAGACAATAGAATTGATGTTGGTAGACCGCCCAAAGGACCTGGACAACTGGTCCTACACGGCGCACAACCACGTGCTGTACTACCCGGAGGAGAAGGAACTGACGGAGGAAGAGCGGTTGCAGAGAGCGAAGATGAACCAGCGAGTCATCAACAAGGCCGCCACGAGGTTTCCCAGTGACCTCAGAAACAAACCAAACGAGGTTGGCTGTGGAGATGATATCTTCTCGTTTGAGGTCTTGTCATACATAGCTCACCAGCACTCGTCAAAAATATTTCACAAAGAACCGCTCGGCGGGAGGTTTAGAATAATGTGAAGCAAGCGATAGCAGAAGGGTTCTAAAATGAAAGATTCATTATTCCAAGCCCCTTCCCTCCCCCTCCTTCACTCGGATGAACGGTAATTCCAAAAACAACAACAAATTTGACAAGAGCTTCTGAGTTATGTTGTTATATCTGGAACTGAGTCTGGTGTTGAGTCAATAACTGAGTCACGTGTTGAGTCAATAACTGAGTCTCGTGTTGAGTCAAGAACTGAGTCACGTGTTGAGTCAAGAACTTTGTTACGTGTTGAGTCAATAACTGAGTCACGTGTTGAGTCAAGAACTGAGTCACGTGTTGAGTCAAGAACTTTGTTACGTGTTGAGTCAATAACTGAGTCACGCGTTGAGTCAAGAACTGAGTCACGTGTTGAGTCAAGAACTTTGTTACGTGTTGAGTCAATAACTGAGTCACGCGTTGAGTCAAGAACTGAGTCACGTGTTGAGTCAAGAACTGAGTCACGTGTTGAGTCAAGAACTTTGTTACGTGTTGAGTCAAGAACTTTGTTACGTGTTGAGTCAATAACTGAGTCACGCGTTGAGTCAAGAACTGAGTCACGTGTTGAGTCAAGAACTGAGTCACGTGTTGAGTCAAGAACTTTGTTACGTGTTGAGTCAATAACTGAGTCACGCGTTGAGTCAAGAACTGAGTCACGTGTTGAGTCAAGAACTGAGTCATGCGTTGAGTCAAGAACTGACTCACTTGTTGAGTCAAGAACTGAGTCACGTGTTGAGTCAAGAACTGATTCACGTGTTGAGTCAAGAACTGAGTCACGTGTTGAGTCAAGAACTGAGTCACGTGTTGAGTCAAGAACTTTTTTACGTGTTGAGTCAATAACTGAGTCACGCGTTGAGTCAAGAACTGAGTCACGTGTTGAGTCAAGAACTGAGTCACGTGTTGAGTCAAGAACTTTGTTACGTGTTAAGTCAATAACTGAGTCACGCGTTGAGTCAAGAACTGAGTCACGTGTTGAGTCAAGAACTGAGTCACGTGTTGAGTCAAGAACTGAGTCACGTGTTGAGTCAAGAACTTTGTTACGTGTTGAGTCAATAACTGAGTCACGCGTTGAGTCAAGAACTGAGTCACGTGTTGAGTCAAGAACTGATTCATGCGTTGAGTCAAGAACTGACTCACTTGTTGAGTCAAGAACTGAGTCACGTGTTGAGTCAAGAACTGAGTCACGTGTTGAGTCAAGAACTGAGTCACGTGTTGAGTCAAGAACTGAGTCACGTGTTGAGTCAAGAACTGAGTCACGTGTTGAGTCAAGAACTGAGTCACGTGTTGAGTCAAGAACTTTGTTACGTGTTGAGTCAATAACTGAGTCACGCGTTGAGTCAAGAACTGAGTCACGTGTTGAGTCAAGAACTGAGTCACGTGTTGAGTCAAGAACTGAGTCACTTGTTGAGTCAAGAACTGAGTCACGTGTTGAGTCAAAACTCTTTTCTATCTTATGAATAGTCTCTCTTTTTAGGTTTTCCTCTCTATTTCTTGTTCTTTCTTCATGTCTCTTCCTCTCTTTCTCCCTCACTCACTCTCTTTCTTTTTCTTTCTCTATCTCTGCTCTGTTTCTCCGCCTCTCTCTATCCATCCCTTATTAACTTGAAAGTTAGACTTGGTAATTTTGGTCGCAGAATGCCATGGCTCGCGCTGCAGTCTCACATGCGGCGGCAATGGCGGGCAAAGTGGACGCACTCGGTAATGAGATCGGTGTTGTGAGTGCAGCCGCGCTGGGGCTCGTCTCCACTCCAGCCATAGTACCAGGTACCAGCTGCTGTTTCTCGCCGCGAGTATACAGGGTGTGTAGATCAAAACGATCTAATAAGAAATCAAGTCAGACTCTTAAGAGTCATGGTAGTCAGAAGAGAGAGACAGCCTTCGTGAGTCATGAAAACAAGAAAGTACCATACAATCAGAGAAGTTGTAACGCCAATTTTTTCTCACCTCTATTCGCGCATAGATTTTACAGAGACTTGCGAGTCCTACCTACAGTTCCTAATCTCGCAATTTTTTTGGAATAAAAGTTTCGCTTTAACATACTCAATCAAAGTACAGTACCGTTCAAAAATCTATCAAAAAAATAAATTTGAACATAAATTTGCAAGTCGCGAACAGATTGCCTTAATCTTTCAAATTCTAGTGACTTTTTGTGTTGGAAGTATATGCTTTAAAAATAGAAAATCAATTTTGCTTCATAAATCAAACTCATTCGGACAAAACTCGAAATTTCCAATTTTTTTTATTGTTGACGGAAAATTATTTTTTGTGGCTTTGTTAGAATTTCTATTTCTGAATGACTTGTCTTACTGAAAATAAAAACGTGCTTTTGATCGAATGTAAGTTTTTCTCCAACATTGCGTACTCTGTTATACATTGTTGGGTAATCAATAATCATTACAAGTGTTTTCTGGTTGCATTCCACTTATTAGTACTCGTATTTCTGTGATTTTTGTCTCAATCTTTCGTGATTTCATGTGTAATGAATGGTTAGAATTTCAAACTACTGGATGCAGAATGGAAAAAAAAACAATGTTTGATAGGATTTTGCACGGTACTGTATAATTAAGTTGTTTTTTTTCTGCTATCGCTGACTCAGTTCAGACGGCAAAAGTTTCAATTTCAACAGGCGCCCAGGATACGCCTCTGATGACGTGGGGAGAGATTGATGGAACGCCGTTCAGACTGGACGCCGCCGACGTTGAAGCGCCTAATTCCTCCACTCCTGCTTTCAAGGTTGTTTTTACAATTTTTGAAGTAATTTCGAGTTTACACCTCTAATTTTGAAGTTTTCTCAACTCTACCGAATTTTAAGATTCTTTGAGCTCATGTGTTGTACTGGCAAACATTATCTTCTTTTTTCTCTCTCTGTACTTATAAAATCGCTCGCTCGTCATTATTTCAGAGAACTCGGTAATGAGAGCGGCTTTTTTTGCTTTTAATAGCGCAAGTGATTCATGGCGAGGTATTCTTCGGCGTAAAAAAGCACAATTTAGTCAATCACAGTAAGATACGAATTATTTTTAAGAAGTTATTTACGAATTAATTTAACAGCTTTACGAATTATTTACGAATTAATTCAACCTTTTCCGTATTAGAAGAAGTTAACCATTTCCTTCCAATTTATATTATATTTTATCGGCATTTCACAAATTCAAAACCTCTGAATACAGATCTTGAATGAATTTTGATAACGATGAACTGGAGTCTAAAGGGAACAGAAGTTTTTCCTCCGTTTCTGTTTTACTCCAACTCCGGTAAAACTGTAGTTTGGCCCGAAACACTTGGTTTTGGATTGCTTTTTCGATGCATGTACGTGGAAGGATCAAAGAAGAAAAACCATTGACAGAAAAACAAGAACAAACCAACATAACAAAACACCAAAATCGAGGAACGAAACAAACTGTTTACTAAACTGAAAGACTGATGACTAACACAGAGATAATTGAAACTATTTTTTTGAATTATGATTAACTAAACAATTAAATTATGATTAACTAAACAAAACAACTGTAATTCACATACTCAAAAACTCCCTTGCGCTTGCAAGTAGTTCCGAATGTAAGGCTTCATTCGTTCTTCGCTTTTCCACCTTCCCCGATTCCGAACCTCCTCTACTGATGCTTCTTTCATAATAAAATGGATCGCTCCTCGACCTATGAGTCCAAGCGGCGTCACCCTTTTTTTCCATCCCCGCGATTTGAGCGAGCTGTTTCAGTTCCTCTTTAAAACGATCTATAATCCGGCGACATCTCTTCAGCATGTACAACCCAGGACCTGAACAACTTGGTCAAGAAATTCTCTCAAATGATTGCCACACCAATTTTCTAAGGGAACAAACGTCTTCATGCTTTTTTTCCCCATAAACATCAGTATGAGCCTTTCCCACCGTCACTTCACCACTACTTTTTCACTATATCCGTCTGGTCGGTCCACTTGGATTAGTACCATAACGCGGAGAAAGGCGGAAAAGCGAGTGCAGCTTCGCAAGATGTTCGTGAGTTTTCTGGGTCACCCATGTTTAGTGCATGGCGTAGAAGGTGGTCCACAGTAGTCCTTGCTACCTTTTCCCGATGCTTAAACTCTCTCTCTACCTCTACGCGCACTCACGTATGCAATTTGCGATTTTAAACTTATGTTCTTCATTGTCCAAATCTCCCCTAAAGTGACTAGAAGCAGCCACTGTGATCTACAATGTCGACAGCGGTTTTGTTGCTTTCCTTTTTTTATAGAGAGGATACAATATCAAAGATTTGAAGTCGGCTGGGTCGAGTCCCGGTGGACGCGCAAAGTCCTCGAAGTTTTTTCCAAGCATTTTGATAGAAGCAGAAAGTTGGAGGACCCACTGATCCGTAGACCGCCCTGATGAGCTTCTAAGCAATATGAATCATACCGAAATTTCCGAGTTGCTTCTAAACTTTCCCTGTTTGTTCTACTCTCGTACCTGAAACATTCAGGATTGGGTGAGTGGGCCACCACGTATAAAACAATCAAGGACTTGAATGACGTATTCATATTCCTTTTCCTTTCTATACCCTAAAACACCGTAACTTGAATCATTCAAAAAACGCGCCAATTCAAACAATAAACCGCAGACGCAAGTGTTTTGTTACCAAACTTCTAATTATCGATATAACAAGTCGTTAGTTATATGAAAGACTTTTGTGTCGGCCGATCAATTTGACTGTTGTCAAGTAATGGACGACTTTCAGATCCCAGCCCTACCGGCTAGAGAGCAACTCGCCCAGACCATATCGGATACGATAGCTAAGAGATACCGAGAGAAGCGGAAGGTCGCGATGGAGCAAGCTGAGAGAGCTCAGTCAGTAAATCCCATTTATCAGGTCTGATAAGGTAGATGTGAGGTCTGAAAAGGTAAATGTGAGGTCTGAAAAGGTAGATGTGAGGTCTGAAAAGGTAGATGTGAGGTCTGAAAAGGTAGATGTGAGATTTTCAGGGCCCAAAACTATAGAGTTTCATAACCAATGACTTTTTCTTACAGTCGAGTGCTTTAAAAAAAGTTTTGTTTGTTCGGATAATGCTATGCTCCTAGCGACGACGAAAACTTTTTCAATAGAAAAAAACTTGACTTATGATGTTTCCGCTTGCAGTAAGACGCCTCGCTTTGGTTCCGCTCGTACATCCGACGCGCTGATGTCTCTATCTCCTGCGGCAAGATTGCTCATGAAAAACAAGTTAGGCATACGGACTCCTGGCAGGGACTCTCCTCTCACACCGTCGCCCGCCGTCAAAAAGTGAGCTAGTTTACGTGCCGGGAGGTATAGGGAGTGTTTAATAGAAAAAAAACCTCCTGGAAGGTAAACAAGTTTTGAAAAATTTCATGTAAGTATATAAAACAATCCAGCCCCAGCTCTTCTATGAAATTTTTTTCTTTTTTTCTGTAATAACCTAAGTCTCATTTACAATGTGTCTTACCATAACTTTGCATTGTAAAAGGTTGATAAATAAACAATCCAAGATTTTGGTAAGTTGATAGCACTCGAAAAGTAATAGGAAAGGTGACGGTGAATGTGTGTGAAGGTAATGGTGAATGATTTGAGGTGGACCAAGTCGCCAATGGTGAGTATCCACGGAAGCAGCAGTCGAGTTCCCTCCTCTCCATCAATTACGGACAATCTCCTCAACGTATCCTTCCCTTCGCCTATTAGGAAAAAGAAACCAGAAGGTGGCCAGAAGATGCCGGTGCCAGACTCACCGGATCAAGAGAAGACTAAGGATGAAGCAGCGAAGAGACCCAATGCCGGCGACTTCTTTTAATGAAATATGCTACCCTGTTTTACTTCTCTCAGTTTTCACATTGATTCTGGCTGAACAGAAGAGAATGACTTTGGCTTTAATTAGTGTGAATGAGGCTAAGCAGAAAAGTCACTTTGACTATGACTTTCGATGAACAGGTATTTGTGTAGATTGTTCAATGCGATATCATAGTGACTTTTGTATGGAATTATTTTTTTAGTATCGGTTCTTGAGAGAGAAAAGCAGAAATTTTAACGAGGTGTCAATTGCTATAAAAAAAATTATATGTTTACTCAAATTTGTCATGTAACGTGTATAGAAACTTTGGAAAGGTGAAGGCAAGAGAATGTGAGGGCAGAGCTACTTGTTTTTTCCCCTGAAGAGATGTTGGATAGTCTTTTTCTCGGTTTTGTGCTTACATTTTGATATTAATGGCGATGCTTGATAAAGTGATGAAAAATCGTGTTTGGGTGTGTGTGGAGAATTCGATTCAAGCATACGTTTTTGAGTAGAGACGCTGAATGGTGCACAGACACACGCTGAATGGTGCACAGACACACGCAAGCAGTGAGACTAAAAAAATGTGTAGGAAATAACAGCATTAAAAATAAACCGCAGGTGTATATTCCTTTTTTGAATGTTAAAAGATGTGAAGTGATAATTATTTACATAGCCAAAGTGAAACAAAAGAAAATAATGAGCATACACCAAAATGACGACCTCACCAGCCGCGCCTTCAATTTCACTATGTTGCAGTAACCGCTAACATCAACTCAGCGCTATACTGGTTGCGTTAGCTGCAATTCGACGTGAATCAGTTATAATAACACTGAAGATTTTATCAACTGGCTCGCACTAGTGTGAACTACCTCATGAGCACACTAGTACGAACTTTTTTTTGGTGAAATTGAAGGTGCGGCAGGAGAGCTTTTGAGGTTACGATCATTCAACTGAACAGAATCAATTTTCATTAGTTGTATAGATCAAATATTACCGTGTTGTAGACAGGACTTAATGTAACATTGTAGACAGGACTTAATGACTTAATGTAACGGGAACGGCAAGTGATAAGTAGCACAAACATGTCGCTTTTCCTTATAATGGGTCGTTTTATAATAAGTCGATATATTGCGAGATGCTATTCGTCTGCAACTGCCCGGAGGCTTTAAATGCTCGTGCTCCGTGTTTTAGTGCGTATGAAACACAGTTAAAATGAATGAAACAATAAGAACAGTTGTTGACACAAGTATTCATTTTATTCAAGCGCAATGAGACTGTTAGAACTGATTATATTATGAACAGTTATGTAGAAGATTAGTCTACGGCAGCTGCTATAACGTCTTACAAAGACAGCAAGGAATACCTTTCGTAACTTGGAAGCCATATCGTTGTATGAACAGAGCGACATCTGCTACAAATTGTTTGAAATGTAAACGGAATGAATAAATGAGTGACTGCGATGAACCCGTATGCAGGTACGGCAATTAACAAAGTAAGGCATGAGGACGCCTTGAGTGAGGACGCCTAAAACACGGCCTGGCTGTTCTGCATCGTTAGCTAAGCCGTACGGCCTCGTTAGCTAAGCCGTACGGCCTCGTTAGCTAAGCCGTACGGCCTCGTTATCGTAAACTTTTACTAAGGCTAAGCGTTTTTTAATGTAAAAATATGTTTTAATGTAAAAATAAAACGCGCGGCCTCACTCAAGGCGTCCTCATGCCTTACCACTTCTTGCCTTACTTTGTTAATTGCCTACAGGTACACGCAGAAAAATGTTTTCGAGGAAAGTACAATTTGCCGCCAGCTCGAGGTAGGTAAACTGTTTATTACTAAGAAAATGGTTGCCTTGAAAACCTGGTAGTACGTACATACAAATTTAAGAAAATTTGGAAAAACTCAGTTTATATGTATGGGCATTTTACGAACAAAAAAAGGTACGTGCATACGGCCTCAGAATATAAGTTCCATGCACGGATGTTTGTAAGACGTTCTTTATGTGCGGTTAATGTGGGAAAACTTCTAGAAATATTTTTTTAATTTGTTGACTCCATTGTCAAAACATTTGAGAACTTGTCTTGCAAACCGATTTTCTCGGGATGTCATATATGATTGATCTTGCGAAGCTGAGGTAATAATATCGTTCAGTATTTTTCCGACTATAAGTGCTTTGCTGATCCAGCCTGTCTCACTCATCATTCTAAATCTTCATCATTCTAAAGTTAAGTTTGTGTTGCTACTTTACAAAGTCAGAATTCATCAGGCACATCTATTTCGCATTTTTCACGCAAAATTTTTCTGATATATGATAAAAAATATAGATAATCACTATTATGGGCCATTACTGAAGCACGCCATGCTCGCCAAACACGCCAGTTTATTACTAATGCACGCCACTGCGCGGGAAAGAGAAATAGTGTTTGACGCACTATTATGTTAATTTTTGATGCGGTCTCGTTAGCCTAAGCCGTTCGGCCTCGTTAGCGTAAACTTTTTCAGAAGCCTAAGCAAAAAAAAACATGAAAAACTTGAAAAAAACTAAATAAAGCGCATGGGGCGAAGTTAAGAATTTAACCGCGCTGTCGCGTGCATTAGTAATGAACTGGCGTGAATGGCGTGAGTGGCGTGCTTTACTAATATCCACTATTTTGGTTGATTTTATAGCGGAATGAAGTTTTTGAAACCGCTGAACATTGAAAATAGCTGACGCGTGGTTTCTTTTCATGCTTTTTCATGCTCGATAATTTCCTCCATCTTTGTGTAAGGATTATCTGCGTACGAAAATGCGCATTTTCACCATAATAAAAAGTCAATTAACAAAATGAGGTGAGTAGACACTTCGTACCGCGACATTCCATATCGCGACACTTCGTACCCGCGACACTTTTTACCCAAAAATTCGTACCGTTGACACTTTGTACCCAAGTTAATACGACACTTCGTACCAATTCCTCATTTTTTCGTACCATTGACACTTTGTACCCAAGTTAATACGACACTTCGTACCAATTCAACTTGTGAAATTTTGCAGTCCGCCGTCCTTTGCTGGATCGGCATAATCGGCTCATTTTTTTGTATTCCTTAAAACGTGTCGAGATACGATGTGTCGCGGTACGAAGTGTCGGGTACGAAGTATCGCGGTACGAAGTGTCGAAAATACGAAGTGTCGTGATACCGTAGACTACAGTCGTCAGGGTTGATTGTAGATTACACCACACACTTAACACATATTGGTCTCATTCCTAAGCCGTACTGCCTCGCCAGCGTAACCTTTACCTAAGCTTAAGCGAAACAAAACAGTTGAAAAATTCCAGAAAGCTCAAGCCAGAACGGAAAACAGTTTTAAAAAACTAAAATGTAATTTGCACTACACAAAAAATTCAAGACGTTGCCTGATGACTGTAGTCTACTCACCTCATTTTGTCAATTGCCTAAGAAAAAGGCAATTACTGAAAAGCGTGATTCCGGAAAGCGTGATGGACGTCAGCGATGAGCTCTTTTTTCCTTACAATAATTTTAAAATCTTTTTTCGTTCATCACAGTTTCATTCCTAAGCCTTACGGTCTCGTTAGCGTAAACTTTACATAAGCGGTAAAAAAGGAATTTGAAAAATAAAAGAAAAAAGTTTGAAAAAATCTCATCACTGACGTCCATCAAGCTTTTCGGCAATTGCCTAATAAAAAACATAAGAGGCATTAGAAGCGAGAAAAGACAAAAATACAACTAATAAGTTAAATAACTTCGGAAAAAAACTTTATTAACTACTGTTTTTCAAGTAATGAAAATCTGTGTTTAATAAAAATTTAAGAAACTATTTTTGGAAGCTTTAGAGAGATTGTTCCTGAAAAAGTTCAAAAGATTATTCGAGAAGTCTCAGAAGACTCCAACAATGAATGAAATAAAGCTGACGGTATTACGAGTGTTATGAACTTGAAACACCATTAAAATTTGTTCTGGGATAACGGCTGTTTTTGAATATACGTTTTTAATCCATATTGATCCTATCGTGTATAATAGCGTTTAGTTATTGATACGATTCTAACAAAAAAGGAAACGAAAAACACAGGGTAGAGTGAAACGAAAAAGGACGCGATTCTTCCTCAAAGATGACGCATCTATTCACATGTTCACACAGAGGACAAGGCATATGAGCCTTTCATATAACACTATCGCACGGAACAGCAATGTGTCCTCGTGGTGTAATGGTAACACACGCTCCCGGTTTGAGTCGAGATGGTCTGGGTTCGATCCCGCCCGGCGGACTAGCTTTTTTCTGTGCGATAGTTCAATCATTTGTCATCTTAACCAGGCGTCACTGCCTTTAAACTGTGTAACTTAGAATTTGAAGATTTATTCACATGTTGTTTCTCCGTTGTTCTGGCTTTAAAAATACAGCTTGAAAATGAAAAAAAAACCTTAAAATGTCCTTTATACACTGATTAAATCACATGAAAGGTTCTTTGTCTTCGCGAAAAAGAAGTGGTCCAAGATGTGCGAGGTTATTTGGACATGAATCGTTCGCATAATAGTAATTTCCG
Organism: Allodiplogaster pararmata; assembly: GCA_964056735.1. Lineage (NCBI taxonomy): Eukaryota > Metazoa > Nematoda > Chromadorea > Rhabditida > Diplogasteridae > Allodiplogaster > Allodiplogaster pararmata. Next base: position 34,070,611 of record OZ057403.1, read on the forward strand.
TTAATATCAAATTGTTGATTGTCGACAAATCTTCTCTGGCCTGTCTTCAAGGATGGTGTTAGCCATCTCTTGTATGTTCCGGTTCCGACCGCATTGTAGAGGACCGCAGTCTGCTTTCCTTTTCCCGAGAGCAGTTTTTTCTCTCTGGCCTTGTCTGAAAAACTTTTTTCTCGGCTAGGAACTTACTCAACGACCTACTTTCTCGGCTAGGAACTTACTCAGTGACCTCGACAGAGTTCCAAGTTTTCCTCTGTTCTAGATCTCGATTCTGCTTTCCTTATGGAGATATTGTATAAGGGAATGTATTTGGAGGTTCACTAGTCTAGTAGATGATGTCCTGGAAGGAAGATGTCAAGCTGCATCGAAATCTGATCATGTTTTGTTTCGAAGCCTCTTATGTGTCATGTGTTCTGAAGTGTTAAAAGTTCATCATACTTCTTCAAGTCGCATGTATTATTCTATTTTTTTCCGTAGGCTACTCTCTCTCACACTCTTTTCTCTTTTTTTATCTTTGTTTCTCTCTCTTACTCTGTCTCTTTCGTTCTCTTTTTCTTTCTCTCTCTCTTACTCTGTATCTTTTGTTCTCTCTCTCTCTCTCTCTCTCTCTCCTGTTTTCTTTCCCTCCCCTTTTTCTCCCAGCTGCCTTTCTGTATAGTGGACTGCTCGCACAACTTGCAACCTCCGCCATCTTCTATTCATGCCTTTTCTCATTTCCCCTCATTTCTTCTTCGCTCTCTATTTATCTCTCTTTCTCACCGTTTCTCTCTCTCTCTCTCTCTCTCTCTCTCTCTCTCTCTCTCTCTCTCTCTCTCTCTCTACCTTTTGCTTGTACGCCTTCCCAAAACTATCTTCCTGTGACGGAGAACTGATGACTTTTTGGTTTGCAATGGTGTTGTGCATCACATGCGCTGTGTTTTCTTGCCTGTAGTGTTTTTGGAGGCGACGTGTTCTGTTGCCCTCTTGTTGTACGTTTCCCTATTATTTTTCGGAACTTCCAGCTGTACGAAATTTGCGATATTTCAACAGACATTTCATGAGAGTGATTTGAAGAAGACGTTCGTTTCTTCTACAATTACCAATCGTCGTGAATAACATGTCCTAATTGGTGTGTGAAACCAAACTGTGCTCAGGTAATGAGTATCTTAGCTCAATTCCGTAGATTTACCCTCACGAGATGTTATTAACCACATAAAAAATATATTTATGAAGTTACTTGTAGAGCAGGGGCGCAATTAAAACGGTCCGGTCAGTACTGGTGAGTAAATATCTTATTTGATGGAACAATTTGGAATGCACTGTTTTGGAAAATATGTTCACCAACCCTCCCCCTCTCTCCTATGTCTACTTTCTTATTCGGGCACAAAATACAGAGATCTTCGGAAAGATTTTTCAAGCTGTTTTCGAGGTTTAAAACGTATAAGTTAGTTGAATAAGTATATAAAAGCCATAAACATCTAAAGATTACTGAGTAAAAAGTTAAGTAAGCTATGCTTATCACAAAATCTTTTGTTTCCTATTCCAGGAGGCGAGTATACTTGTTTTTGGCGGGCCCATCTCAAAATATATTTTGTGAGACTAGGCAATTGATTTCTAGTGTTTCAATTTAAAAAAACTCGTTAAGTATAGAAACGGTAAAATATAACTTGTGATTGATATTAACTATCAATTTTGTCGTGAACTCACATTTTTTCTCTCGAAAGATACATGAGAAGACAAAATAGTATAAAAAAATTTTTAGGGAGGACATTAAGAGACCAAACTGGCATTAGTTTTAACGATTGATAGGAAATAGCGTAAAAATACTTCCTTGGAAAATATATCCGTTATCGGAAAAAGCTGTAGCTTTTCTACCGATATTCTTCAAAAATGATCATCTGATGCGAACGGAAAACAATTTTCAGTGAAGCAGCTCAAGTCCTAGTCCACTCTAAAGCTGATTCCGAAATCGAAAGTATAATCTGCGGTGAAATCGCTTAGAAGCCTCTACATCGATCGTTCAGACTATGCTCTAGTGGATACCTTTCTCTCCCCTAGTAACATCTCTCTATGTAGTTGATGCTCTGCTACTAAAGGCTTTGAACCAGGAAGCGAAAAGAGAAAAACGAGGATGCAAGGAGAATTAGAACTACCTTTCGTGAACCTTATACCTTATCCGCTTCGTCCGGGAGGATTGTTCACTGATTGTAGCCATATCCCTTTTCTCGGCGGATATTGTTACCATAACATGTTCAAAGTGTTATACGCAGATTGGCCTTTCTGTATATGTCGTGCCGACGCTGTATTATCATGCGAGGAATGTTTTCGGATATGAAATGCTACTTAACGATGAGGATTCTTGATGAAGTCTTATTCGTCTCCTATTCCGCCCTACGTGCAGCGAGAATCGAAAACGTCCTCAGCATTCACACACACACTGAAACACACAGACACAGCAGACAGACACGAAGGCACACCTACATTCTGCTCTCTCTCCTCTTCTCTCCCATCACAGCAACCAAGTCACATATGCTGCTGAACTACAGAAACGCAGAGAGAGAGAAAAAAAGAGGACGAGTAGAGATAGAAGCCATACAACTCCAACAGGAGAGGAAAAAACGCGAGGAAAAAACTGCGAGATAGAAAGGGGGATAGGGAGAAGGGATGATATAATGGAGAAGGAGTGGGAGAAGGCTGGAAGCAGCTGAACATTCTACCACTCTCGCACACTCACATCACCCACCCGTGTGCTTGCCTTCTTCCACTCCATCCCCCTTTCCCCCGACTACTCCACCCCGCCAACCCCTTCTCCCTTCACACACACAAATACGCGCCGGCTTCGTCGCCGCTTGCGCTCCAGCTCGCTGCATACCTTCTTCATATCTCTCCCTCTCTCAATGACTCCATAGTACTCTCTTTCATGCTTTTCTAATCTCATTCTCTCTAGATCTGCTTCCCCTCCCATGCTTGACACTCCTATCAGTCCTTTTCTATATGGCAATATGGTTTGCTGCCTCTCTGAACCTCCCTGTCTCCTGCTTTCCAGATACGCTGTACTCTTACAGTGAAGCCATCGCTTCACTATCATAAAGCTTGGCGCTATCATGCCCAAGTTGTTTGCCCCTTCTTGCCCAATTTGTTTGCCCCAGTCGTTTTTATCGCTTTCTCCACATTCTTGGTTGTCATAGAATCCGCTCAGTTTCACATGTTGAGATTCAAAAAAATTATAAAAACGCTAAGCTGCAAAATTTGACATTTGAAAGTTTAATGTAAAGTTGGTGCTGAGTTAAACGCATTGGAGGAGTATCCAGAAGACAATACACTTATTTGCTGTGTCGGGCCTTTTTGAATGCGCTGTTGAAGAGACAAGATGGGTCCGAACGTTTCGCTTTATCAAAGCATCTTCAGCGAATATATATCATCTAAATAACAATGTTGACCACAGCAGCAGTATCCATCGAAGAGTCAAAATCAAAAAAAAATAAGGAAATGAGTAAATTGCTTGTTCATTTACTCATTTCCTTATTTTTTTTGATTTTGCCTCTTCGATGGATACTGCTGCTGTGGTCAACATTGTTATTTAGATGATATATATTCGCTGAAGATGCTTTGATAAAGCGAAACGTTCGGACCCATCTTCTCTTTTCAACAGCGCATTCAAAAAGGCACGACACAGCAAATAAGTGTATTCAAAAGTTTAATGAGGATTTCGGCCTGAGTTTTGAGTGATAACAGCATGAACCATGCGAGCGCTTTGAACCCCAACCCATCCAAGCAAATGACAGTTTTGCATTTCTGAACTGTGTGCATTTGTTGATATACATATACTCTACTCTCCCCGTGCTCTTGGCTCGTCTATTCTCATGCTGTTTGTCTCTTGGCTCGTCTATTCTCATGCTGTTTGTCTCTTGGCTCGTCTATTCTCATGCTGTTTGTCTCTTGGCTCGTCTATTCTCATGCTGTTTGTCTCGCAAATGCATTCTCCCCACCCTTTATATCTTATTCACTCTCTATGTATCTCTTTTCCTCTTTCTATCATTCTTTCTCCCTCTTGCGTTCTCAGTGTTGCTTTCTGTTGTTGAACATGTTGATGTGGTCTGGCGGCTGCCGCCGCAATATTCTCCATGACTATTTTTCATTTTTGTTTTTATTCATTTTCTCGCTTTAACTTCGGCTTCTCTCTCTTTCTCGCTTACTCTCCCTCTTCCCCTCCTCTCTCTCTCTCTATCTCTCTTAACCTATCTCTAACCGTTTTTCGTGCGTATTTTCATCTACTCTTGACGTATAAGCTCCATCATACAAATGCTTCCAAACTGCTTGCCCTCCCTGATGCACAGCTACACCCTCACTTCTCTTCCCTTACTCTTCCTTCTCCCCATCCACACTAACCCCTGTAATATTCAAAAAAACACCATATCTCTTCAATTCTCTCCACCTTTCCTTCCATCATCTTTCGTTTCTCGTTGCTTCAGCTTCTGTTTGTCATCTACAATGATGACTCTGCACGCATTTCATCTGCAGTGTTCTCAATGAGCCCCGTATCCATGAAGGCAGTTACTTGTGTTTTCTTCTTCCTGGCTAGGCGGACTCTTTTGACAAGTTAATGTACGTCAGAAAAGGGTCACCGAGTAACCGGGAAAAGTTTCTGTTCATCAGTATTGTCATGATAAACCCTCAGACACGATCAGAAGTTTTCTGTCCAGAAAGCCATTAATACTTGGAAGTATACCAGTGAGTGATGGAGCAACACTACATATTTGAACCATTTAGTGAAGGGAAGGATTATTGTGCCACCTCTAACTGGTTTAACTCTGAGGAAAAAAATCATGTTTGTTATCTTTCGATATGATTGCTGCTTCAGTTGCGCCATAAAATGTATGTTACTTACGGCTTTTGAATTCTCTCTTAATCTCAGTCATATCGCACGAGAGCAAGTCTTTTCAACACGCTCCCTCTTGAAGTTGGCTAGTTGGTATAACTCATTATTTACTTTTCTCGACACTTCGTAAATGTCTCGTAAATTTCTAAAAGTAAATTTTTCTCGTAAATTTCTTTCTAAACGTAAATTTCTCGTAAATGGATAAAAAGGAGAAGTAAAAGGCATTCACAGAGTGACCAAAAGGTCCTTCGATAGTTGAGAATGGGGGTTTACCAAAAGATTGATTTTTTGGGTATCTTTTGGTACGAAATCTCGCCTCAGCCGTGCTTAGATGTGATGCCAATCAGCTCATCACTGTAGTGTAGAACCTCCGAATTTGTAGAAAGATCTTCGCCGAGAGCGTGCATCGTACAGCCCGGGAGATGGTGCAACCGGGCGACGCATCCGCCGTGGCCGACTCACCGTCCACCTCGTCGTCCTCTATCTCTCCTGGAGCAGGTTGCTCATCGCGGAAAACCAGGGTTCTGTTGTAGAAATCTATGGTTTGTTATAAGAGACCAACGTTTTTCTTCAATCAAAAAAGGCTTAGTTAAGCAGTTAGAATGCAAAGACGTGTGATTGACTGGAGTAAGTTACGCAGTTTGAATGCAAAAACGTGTGATTGACTGGAGTAATATGATTGGACTATCGCGTAGCTGAAAAATATTTCACAAGGCGCGATCTTAACCTGCCGTTTTTCTCTTACCGGGAGCGATCGTGTAACCGCTATGAGCGATTGTTTACACGGTCGAATTTCCGCTCAAAGATAGAGATGATGGGGTTGGACTAGCTTCTGCCCGTGTAATAGTCCGATTAATTTTAACTACACTTTTACTTTTTTATCTTTAAGATTGCTAATCCTTGCGATAGCATTAACTGGAAGATGCTCTCATACTTGAAGTTTAACATGTTCAGAATGAGAAATTGATTTTGATGAGTAATAGAGATTAGTCATTCGAAGAGAAAAGGTTTCCAGATAACAATAGTTTGCTTTTTATAAACATTTTCGTTCACCACGAAAAGCGCAAATCAAAGCAAACTTGCTGACTACTTTTTCAAACTTGTTGAATGTATAGATTGAACATTAAGCGAAGAATAAGTCTTAAAAGGATTCTGATGCAAATATGGGATAAATACGGTTTTCTGTGAAGTGTCCTTCATAGGACAGCAAAGTTTAAGAAATCCGCAGCAATCAAAATCAATTTCTTCAGGCGCCATAACGCCTTCGGAGCAAGAACGGGCTCCTGTCAAAGTGAGAGCCGCCCCGATAGAATCACTCAAGAACCCTAGAGACTCAGTGCAAGACTCAAAGGATCCACTGGAAGGCAACGGCTTTCTTGTTGCGTGTGCATTGTGTAATGTAGAGAAAGTCTCACCATCCGGCGAGTGTTCTTCAACGGCCTCGACAAGTCACACAGCAGAAGCAATAGCGGCTCGCAGTAATCTTACACCAGCTCAGGCAGCTTTGCTGCGAGTCCATCTCGTTGACGAGCACGCGACATTCGTTGCCGAGGCTTTCTTGCACCCGAAACCCGACAATGAGGTCAGTCGAAACAAGGCTAATTTGTAAGCTCGACATATGTTTTACTCAGCTGCTCTGCAAGTTCCGGCACTACTGTACACACCAAAACTAGGTCGAAATAATGCAACGTATACATTAGAAGTATGATTCTTTACACTTTACCTGTATGACTATCTATACTTAAGAAGTTGTATATTCATAACTTTATATGTCTAATTGTCTTTTTTCCTGTTTGAACTTCTTGTGCACGTTTGATTGATTAGTCTCAGGATTGAATGTCCTTTAAAATTGTGATGGTTTAATAAATGATTTTTTTTATGAAACAATGGGATATGGTTGGTTTTTCCTCTCAAATTCAGCATCACAAGAAAAACCCTAGTTTTTGATGAAAGTTTACCCCCCTCTCTCTCTCTTTTTGTCAGCTCTTCGTCATTCTTCCTAGAACCTCGATAGAGATAGGATAATTACAACCACTAGCATGTAATGGCTCTATTGATTTAGATCCACGTTTGGTTGATGATGTGTGCTGATTACGAAAGCTCCACTAGTATGATCTCAGTCGGAGAAGAGTCAGAAGAAGTACAGGTTGCTTTTTGTGCGATTCCTCGGTCATCGAGTAAAACGAAGAAAGAATTTACACCCCCCCCCTCCGGGTCGACCGGTCGCCCGCCCGAAAATACTTTTTTCAGAACATCTTATGCCGCTTACAGATCCGCTTATGCCGCTTACAGATCCGACCTAACCAGGACAGTCGAGAACTGTGGGTAGTGTACATAAGAATTTGACTCTCCCCAATGATACAATACCACACTAGCAGTGACCCGAGGAACAGTGACACTGATTTAACCAGGTAGGATCTTCATCTCATCTGAGAACAGCGCGTTCACTGCCGAGGGGTAAGAATAATCGTGGAAAAGGATATAGTTATTAGACTTGATCTACCATTTGGTGTTGTTTAATAATAGAAACGTCGACTTCGGCTTACACTGGCTCAAAATGTTTATGTTTTTGCTGAGAGCGAAGGGGGGAGGGGTTGAAAGATAGAGAAAGAGGCATTAGGCGTCGTAGCAGCCGCAGTTGATTGTCATTATGACGTCTGCATCAACAAGAAGTTTAGAATCTTTTTTTCAGAATTGGAAATTTAAACAGTGTGAATTTTGAAGGAAAAGGAAGGTAATAGTGCAGTATTACTCTCCGATCAGTTTTTTTTTGTGCGTTGGGTTGGGTCATTCTGGGAAACTCTTGTACGATGCGGTCGACTCTTTCTAAATAACCCAATTTCCATAAGCTTTATGCCTCTGTTCGCTGCCAATTCTATTTGTCCCTGACGATTCATGTCTTCTGCAGCCATAAGGAACACAACAAAACATATATTTCTCTCCCTACTGAATGGTTATTTCCTCTCTCTCTTTCTCTCTTTCACTCTCTGTTTTCTCTTTCATATTCCACACACTCCAGCTTCTCTTATAATCTCTTTTTCAGTATTTCTTTAATTATTTATATACTCTCGTTTTCTTTATGTCCTGGGATGCCGTCAGCGTCGCCCATCGATACCACAGCTTGCCTTCCTCTTCTTCTCTCCTTGACTCTTAGTGCATGCCTCACACCAAGGAGAAGACCATAGCTGGGGGCAGCAGAAGACAGCAAGATGGCTTTGTGTGTGTGTGTGTGCGTATGTACATGTGGTGGCTTCATCGTTTACCCTGCTCCCCTTATCGGAATGCAAGCGCCTTTCTTCTTCTGGAAGATCTCGCACTCTCTCTCTCTCTCTCTCTCTCTCTCTCTCTCTCTCTCTCTCTCTCTCTTTCTCTTTCTCTCTCTGTCTTATTCAATCTCTTCTCTTTACTCCCTGTTCTCCTTTCTCTTCTTATCTCTTACTATTTCTCTTCTTTATGTATATCTTTATCTCTCTGTCTGCCTCTCTCTCTCTCTCTCTCTCTCTCTCTCTCTCTCTCTCTCTCTCTCTCTCTCTCTCTCTCTCTCTCTCTCTCTCTCTCTCTCTCTCTCTTACACTCTCAATTCACTGTCCTCCCTGCTGCCCTTCTTCCCGCCGCTCCCAAGTCTCTCCTCCGTCAGCTCATCTCCTAATCAACAAGGCCTGGAGACTCGAGCGGAGTGTGGGCGTGATGGCAAAGACCTACAAGGGAGACTTAAATGAAGCGATAGGCTAAGAAAGATGAGTATATGAAGAAGGAAAAACGGAAAAAGGGATCTATGTTTGGTGGGGCAAAAGAGACGAAAGTCATAATGGAAGATTGAAAAAGGCAGAGAAAAGAGAAGATGAACAGCGTGATATTCTTGAATCCTGAAACTTGAAAATCGCTTCTGAATCTTGAAAAGCTGTACCTGAATTTCAAAAAAATAGAGATTGAAAGATACACGTTCTAAGACTTGGCAACATCTGAGAACTGTGTTTAGTGGCTTTTAAGCTGTTTGACGTGGTCTTTTCGTCCAATGGGATGATTAATACATGCGAAGCTAGAAAGTCGATAAAACGGAACGAAACGATTGAGGATTCGTTTTCGGTCGGGAGTGAACGTTATTCAGAGTCGGAAATTGGTTGCTTCCTAAAAACATCCTATCTTAAGGGATAAAGAGGGTACTTGGGTTGTTTAAGCTCTCAAGATTGGATCTGGAATGAAACATGGCCGATTCCGATTCTAATCTACCGTATTATCTCCTGCCATGTCTTAAGAAGAAGTTTTATATCCCATCTTGTTTTGTAGGCTATTATAAAAATACTAACGGTACTTTATTTTATAATCAGTCATATTTTTACTCGACTGATATATATCTATTATTATAGAAAAATCGTAGAAGAGGTGATAAATATAATGTACAATTATGTAATGTAGCAGAAGTCTGTTTCGCCCCAACTCAGATAGATTTCTGCTCTCTCTAGGTGGGCTCATCAGTGAGGGCCCAGAGAGAAAAAGAGTATAATTAAGAGTATAATTTATGTGGTTCAAAAGTAAAATTTAAAACTATAGAAAACAAAGCTTGTGTTAAACAGCACATGGTTCGTTGATCGCCAAAAAAGAATTTAATTGTTTAATCAAACTTTCCGCCCACACTTAGTTTTTTTGGGAATTCTTGATCAAGGTAAATATTACAAATCTTGAGGCACAGCGGAACTTTGTAGGCTTCAATTCTCTTTGCCTACTCTCTTTTTACTCACTCTCTTCTAGCTCTTTGATTCTACCTCTCTTTCTCTTTTAACTCTTTCTTTTCTCTTTCTCTTTCTTTCTTTCTATCTCTATCTCACCTTGTTGTTGTTGTTGGCGGCAAGCATCCCGCATCGAAGACTTTTGGTTATGAACACTCTCTTTAATGAGAGAGGTTCTCGTGTTGTTCTTTGGACGAGATGCGTCCGGAGAAGGGTTTTGATGTCCTTTGCAGTCCTGAGACTGTCATGCTGCACCTTGTGAAGGCGGACATCGTTGTAGCAACCTGTTCGTGCTATAGGCCTTTTGAGTGGGTGGTCAACCCGGCCTAGCATCGTTTTGGGTGGGAGTAGAGACGTCTCGCCTGTCGTTGACCAGAGATAGGCAAGAGGCTATTGGACTGGCGCCTCAAATCGCCATTGAAAAGTATAGCCGAGTATCGGCTGATGTTTTGTACGGTGGCTTGCCCAGGCCGGTCCGGCATTGCCCTCCTTTGACGAGCTATACTACCCAGTTTTGGTCCGCGGCGGGATTTCTCCCGCTACCTCCCGGCACGAATTCTTCGTAGGGAGGCGTCCCTCTATCCACCACCTGAGGTCGCGCTCGATTCCGGACTGGATGATCCGGCCCCATACATGACAGGCTCTTAAGGCTGTAGAGTCATGAATGGCCACTGTTGCCAGTGTGTTTCGAGCTCTCTCTCACCTATCGGTCATGGCTTGATAAAAAAAAAACACTTCATTTTACAACTATCTCAAAAACAGTCATCTCCTCTATCTCTTTCTCTCTCCCTTTATCTCTCTATCTTTCTCTCTCTGTGCGTGTTTCTGTTTTTTTCCTAGTTTCTCTCCTCTTCCTTTTCCACCCTCTTTTAGCATTATTCTTCATTTTCCTTTGTCCTAATGACTAATTCATTCATTTTCGGTTCCATTCATTAAAGCTGTCTCCCTAATTCCTTATTCAATACCACGGAGATTTTCGAGTGCGAATCACTGAAAAAGAGGCAAGTTCTCAGGTCAACACAAATCATGGATATCTTTAAGCTAAAAAGTTTCCAGATCTTTGAGCTCATAGTTTTTGAGAGTGAGGTTAATTTTGAAGGAAATTGAGAAAGAGATGAAAAATTCAGTGACAATTTTTCTCTTTTTTTTACCATGCGTCACTCCTTTCCACTGGGTAACTAAAATTTTGAAGATTCAAATTGATGAAACATTTGTTGACTTTGTAGTTGTATGAGTGTTTTATTTTCTCTGTTTCTTCCTCTCCTCATCTCTGCCTCTCTTCCGGTTATTATTTCATTCGGGTTGTTCTTCCCGTTATTCTTTCATTCGGGTTATTCTTCCGGATATTCTTTCATTCGGGTTATTCTTAAGGTTATTCTTTCATTTGTACTTATTACTGATTCATTCATTTGTTCTTCTATTCATTCTTGCATCCTCCGACTTCTCATTCTTCCTCAACTTCTTGTGCAGATGCTGTTCTAGCTGTAGGATAGAAAGTAAGCTGAGGCTGGCCACTTCTCCTTTATTCCGTCTCGCTAATGTTGGTCTTCTCCCTACTCTCCGACATTTCCTGCTGCTGCTGCTCTCTCTCTCGCTCGAAGCCGCCCGCTTCGCCTTATCTGTTTCTTACTGGCTGCTCTGCTAGCCTAGCTTGAGTGTCTCCAGCAAAAAATATCTCTCTGACTTTCTCTCTCTCTATTTCCCTCCCTCCCTCTCTCCCCTCTCTCTCTCTCTCTCTCTCTCTCTCTCTCTCTCTCTCTCTCTCTCTCTCTCTCTCTCTCTCTCTCTCTCTCTCTCTCTCTCTCTCTCTCTCTATCTTGTCAGAATGCACTCAGTAAAAGCAGCGAGAGAAGCTATTTCTTCTTTTGCCTCTCCTTTTCTCGGCTCTCTTTATTCTCCTCTATTCCTCTCTTTCCTTATCTGTTGCCGAGCCCACAATTGTATGTAACACTTTTTACTTCTTCTTCAAGCCATCTCCTGATGCTTGGTTTTGCTTGGTTACATACATGCATACATACATACGTGCCGAAGCCGATGCAGAGAATTTGCGGAGGCCTTGTGTTGTCTGTTTCTGGCTTCTTCCTCGACTTCTTCCCCATCTTCCTCTTTCCTCCGACGTCAAGTAAAGCAAAGGGAGAGAGGGAGAAAACAAAGGTAGACGAGCAAAAGCTGTGGAAAGTGAGGGAGGGATACCGCGGGAGAGAAGACGCCAAGACATGGGGGTGCCACGACCGAAGGGGGAAGAGGAAAGGGAAGGGTAGGAGTTGCCCTGGGGAACAGCACATGTGAAAGGAGTATATGAGAGTAGGATGGATGTGCACAAAGTATGGCAGGATTTGCTGTACCAAGGGAGAAGAAGAAGCGAGCGATGCATCGCTAGTGAGTGTTTGTTAGCTTCCGTGATATGAAGAAGGGGAGCAAGCCAGGCTGTTTCTTACCACTCGCCAAAGTAGCGGTATATCAAGAACCATTCGCCAAAGTAGTGGTAGATCAAGAACACTAAATAAAGAGAACGACAGGTTCAGGATTTAGAAGAGTGGGTTATGAAAAATAGAAAATTCCGAACCTACTGAAAACTCGTTTCATTAAATGTTTTCGAGAGCTCATAGATTTACGCATAGATTCCACCCGCAGTGCGGGTAAGAGAACCACCCGAGAGAGAACTACTGGGTTGATGTAGAGAATGGCCGAGCTTGACTGGTGGCAGGATTCGAGATGGGACAATTTATGACCTCCAGAACTGAGTCTTGTTAGCCCAATGCGAACAGTTGTAATGACAATACACTGTGTTACAAGAGTGACAACAGTTCATTCGCAGTAGATAGAAACGAGGGGAAGAGTTAGAATGTCAGATGTGAAGAATGAAATTAACATCAGGTAAAAAAAGACCAGGCGTTAAAAATATATCGAGAATATACGACTACCTCGTTACATCTATGTACAAAATTAGTTAACTTCATTTTGAAAAAGACATGGAGTTGGTAATTTTTTAATGAGCAAAGCGGTCTTTTAAAAAAGAGTTTTCAAAAAGCTCATGAAATTACGTTGCGATTTTATTTGTCCTTACTTTTTAAAAATATTTTATTTGGTCTTTCTTCAACTCTCTTTTTTCTCTATCTCTCCTTTTTTTCATAGATTCACCTGAGGATGACTCTCGCTTCTTGCTTGATAACTTTTTCATGTCTTTGGAATGTTCTTTGAAGTCTTCCGTGCTCTGCCCATTTTCTTATCTCTTCTGGAATCGCTGAAACCGAATATGCAATAAGTGTAATTATGTTATTTTTTGGGTCCGATTGGGGCATAATAATGATAATTAATGTACGCAGGCTAGTGTCGAATGGGACCTAAGTTGGACTCACTCGTAAGACAGAATCTCAATCCAAGGTGTTCGAGGAATGTACATTGTAGGTAGTGCTTACACGAGTCTTACTCTTTCCCCCGCTCCTACACATATCATCAGGGACCCCACTGCTTTTATCATGTTAGGACTGTATTATGTCAGCGCGTAGCATGCGGAGAAGTGAGTGTTAGTGCAATGAAAAATATTAGGTTCTATTTTGGGCGTATTCAGCAGAGTTATCTCCCTATTCACCAAAGTTATCTCCCTATTCACAAGAGTTATCTCTAACATGCAAGCGTCGATGACCAAGATAGTGAACTTCGTGTCACATGCAATATTTCTCATCAAAGAAAGTGAATCTAGAAGCGCAAATAATGAAGAGCGAATAGAAGAAGAGTAGATGGCATTGATTTCCGTAATGTTTTATCAAACCTTGGAGGTGCGGAGAATACTCATTTCAGCGTATTGCTCCGCATCAGCTAAACATTCGGCTAGAGGAGAGAGGCAGGGGGAGCAGTTTATATAGAGATTGCAGAAATAAGAGAAGGGAAAGAGATAAGAGGAGGTTAAGAGAAAGAGGTATAGTTGAGAAGAGAGAGAGAGAGAGAGAGATAGAGTTGTTTACGTATGTACGAGAGAATTTTGACGAAGAAGAAGGATAGAGAGATAGATAAAGAGAGTGAGATAGAGAGATGATGACGAAGGCAAAGCGTAGCTACTGCTCAACCCTGCTTCCCTCTTGGTATCCAGGGAGGAAGGATTATGGAAGAGAGATTGAGGGATCGGATGTGGCTAATGAAGAAGGCAGAGAGGTGTATCTTGGCAAAGACGAGCAGTAGAGTCAGAACCTCGGGAGCTTCATGCCAGCCTCGGAAAAGGGGGAGTTGAAAGGGCAATGGGATAGGTTTTTTGAGTCTGTATGTATGTAACATTTAAAAAAAATTCAATGGAGGAAAGCATTCATCATAAACTTACCGCGTCTAAAAAGCATCGAAAGAGACCAAGACCATACATGAGATATAGCATACGAACAATTTCTTTTTATACGTATGAATGATAAGTAGTGTTGGAAATCTACGAATTATAACGCGGCTCTAACTCTGCGTCTCTAAAATATGAATCTTCAAATAGATTAAGTGTTCTTATCAGATAAATATTCAATCCACTTCTCCGATTTGGTCGATTACACTGTCATTTTGCTAATTCCTACGTGTAAATTCATTCATCAGCTGCTTAAAGCATAACAAAAAACTAGATTTCAGAGAGATAACCATCATTCACAGAAAAATTGAAAAGTTCTTTTTGATAGCAAAAAATAGAAGTTTGAGGAAGAGAAAGAGATAGCGAGAGAGATCGGGGAGTGAGAGAGAGAGATAGAGGGAGAAAAAAAGAGATTAGGAGAGTAAGAGAGGGAGAGAGTGATAAAAAGAGATATCAAGAGATGGAAGATTCGATGAAGAAGTCAAGGACAGACGACGAATGAGTGAAGTAAACAGGGATAAAGAAGGAACTAGAGAGAAAATTAGAGACAGATTAAAGAGAGAAAGCGATTGTCAGAGAGTTGAGTGTAGATACTCTACTGCAGTAGATGTTCTCCAAACTGTTGGATGAATGGATAAAAAGGGGTATAGGATCAAGAATCTTTTAGGGGAAGGAAGGTGGGTCGGGGTTTGTTTTTCGTAAAGAGCGACCAAAAAACAAGTGTAGCCTTTAAAGACCTTGTGGGTAAAGCCCCGCTTATGAAGCAGAGAAACAATTATGTTTACGAACGCATAGTGCTCGAAATGTTGTTACAACGCCTCTCTCATGAGTGAAAAGCTGGAAGTGATTGGAACCCCAAGTAAAGTTGATAATCGAAGACTCAACTTGAGATGAAGAAGAAAATCATATCAAATTCCTGGCAAGGTCTAGAAAGAGTCAGAACATATCACAGGTATATCAAACATATCACAGCATCATCTTGAACGATTAAGATACCCAGGACGGAAATCTCGGGTTTTGAATAATACCTGAAAAGCTGAGTAACTTTGTCGGCTAATTATTAATGAGTAAAGGAAACAGGGATAAAGAAGGAACTGGAGGATGTGCTTGCTGTACTACTTTCTAGCCAACTGCAGTGAACACCTAACGAGAACAATCTAAGCGATTATTTAAGATTCGTACTTGATCAGGTAGAAATTTAGACCGCTTTCTGGATCACTGCTAGTGCGTGCTGCAAAAAAGGAGGCAGGGAGATCTGTTCAGCTACTAAATCCCTTAAATTGGGTGGATATTTTCGGGATCTTAGAACTTGGAACCTATCACTCAATATTCAGCGTGCCCCACGATGATATAATATAATAATAATCTCCATCACGCTTGTTCCCGCCTCGTCACAGGGTACGCGCTCTCCTGAGAAGCGAAACAGACGTATCCTCGTAGAACCAGCGGCTACCCGCTGGTTCACTGATAGTGTGAGTCAGATTCGTGCATCCACGCCACCAAAGTTCATTAAACCAAACCTCTTGGTTTGGGTGGGTCTGTCCGGGGGGAATCGAACTTGGGACTCTTCGCACAATAGACAAATACACTACCATTAAACCTCGCTCGGACAATGCAGCACGATAATGCCACATCTACAGTTTCTGATGTCACCTAAAATATCAAAATTGTGTTTGAATGTGTTGAATTATGGATTCTAAAAGATATTTCTAGGAGAACTCGCACTCACTGGAGGATGTGCTTGCTGTACTACTTTCTAGCCAACTGCCCTCCCAGCAATCGGAGGAAACCACTAATCAGGTACTGGGACTATGAAAATATGATATGACAAGCTTGCGGAAGCAACGAGGTTACTGTAGATGTAACATGTCAATTACTGTAAGACACTTTTCTTCGTCAATGGTGAAGGGTGCTCGGTTGGTGTATTGGTTAATATCACTCAGCTAAGTCAGGTGCTAAATCGCATGAGACAATGTGTGCTCGGTTGGTGTATTGCTTAACGCTCTACAAGTCCCGGTTAGGCAGCGGAGGTTCTGTCCCACCCGAGTGCCAATTTTTACCCGTGCGATGGATTTCATTCATTATAGTCTCAGGTGCTATTATATTATTCTGCATATGTCACATGAACATTGAAAAAAATTTAGTTGAGGCAGTATTGAACGAAATGTCATATTATGAGAAACTACATAAGCAGATTATCGCTCAGATCTTTGATAATGAAAACAGACTTGGAAATTTTTTAAAGAGGTCTATTTCACAGTTATTTTTTCAGGAAAAAAAGAAGGGAAAGCGAAAAATGGTGAAAGACGAAGAGGATGATGATGTAACGGATACGCTATTCAATCCAGAGGTTCGTCATTCGAAAGAGAGAAGGGGAATTTTTTGGTAGAGAAGAGAGTGAATACAGAACGAAGGCGTTTGAATGCAGAGCAAAAAAGAGAGAGAGAGTGGGCTAGCAACAGTGGTGGGTCGAGAGCTTCGACTACTTTCTCCAATGTCTCGTGGATGAAGGCTACCCGCTGGGCAAGACAACAACAACAATGGAGAGCAAGATCATCAAGCCTTATACATAGCTCTACAGGTCCTGGTATTGTATTGGTAAGATGAACAGAGAAATAAGCAGCTTTGACGTTGCTCTGAAGAATCTTGGCCGATCAGGGATTCAACTTTCTTGTTCCGAAGAGAGTGGGTCGTCATTTGGACGAGCATTGGTAGAACGAAGCGGCCGAGTTTTCGAAGTTCGAAATGTTGACTATTGATTAAATGTCCTGCATAGATGAGTGTTTCTGGTTCAGTTGATGATTGTGGTTGGTTGAAGAAGCAGGCGTGGGAGTATTTCGAGAAGGCCGAGGAACTCGCCAGTGTGTCAGGACTCTTATCGGAGAAGGAGATCGCGGAGAGGACTAAAAGGAAAAAGGTTCTTTGATGTGAAGAGATAGTTTGTTTTAGATAAGATTATATAGATTCATAGAGAGAAATCATTTAGTCCAGGCGTGGCATAATGGTAGTGTGTTCGACTATTGTGCGAACAGTCCCGAGTTCGACTCCCACCCCGGACAGATCCACCCAAACTCATGCACAAATCTGACTCTTCCCACTGCTGCTTCACAATCTAGCAGTGATATAGCGGGCAGCCACTGGTTCTACCAATATAGGCCTGTCTTGCATCTCAGCGGAGCGCGTACCCTGCCGCGAGGCGAGAACATGCGCGAGGAAGATTATTATTAAAGAGAGAAATTATTTATTGGTATAGCGAGAGAAAAAAGCCACCCGAAAGTTTCAGTTCCAGAGCTTGCTAACAGCACACAAAGAATATGCTATTTCGTTATTATGGATAGAATGTTTGAAATAGCTGGTTCATAGTGTTATTATATGCGGCTTAGAATATCATAATGTCCCTTTTTTTCAACAAAAAAAGCCCAAAGAAGTAAGTATTCGAAACTTCAATACTTTAAATGTCGAGCTCAGCCACCAGGATCATTAGCTTAGATAGAAAGTACAAGTAAATCACAAAAGCCTCACTGAGAAAGTTTTTACTGACGATAGGTTGACATCAAAGCGAATTCTAATCTTCATTTGACATGATTGAGAGGTTGTGAGATCGCACCAATTGTGAGATCGCACCAAGACATCAAACATAAGAAACCACTGGTTGTTTAAGATCAAGTTAGAAGCGTCGGAAGAAGTAGAAGAAGAGGAGGACATGGAGGAAATAGACTCCGAGCCGGAAGATAGGGAGAGAGAAGAGAGGTCCCCCAACGCCCAAGGAGCACACTTCGACGATCGGACGTGT
Source organism: Allodiplogaster pararmata (assembly GCA_964056735.1). NCBI lineage: Eukaryota > Metazoa > Nematoda > Chromadorea > Rhabditida > Diplogasteridae > Allodiplogaster > Allodiplogaster pararmata. Next base: position 34,088,307 of record OZ057403.1, read on the forward strand.
CACTTGTGCTGGGAAGAGTGCAGGTGCAGTTCACAATTCAACCATAAGGGTTGATAAAAATCCAATGATCGGAAGAAGGTTTTCTAGTCAAGATCAAGTTTTGAAAACTTTCGCTTTATACTTTTTAGGGTAAAATGAGACTGATGATTGTCGTTTTGAGAACGAAGACGGTTTTATCCGTTTTCAGATCTTTCAGATTAAGTGAAAATTTACATTTGTTATCAAGGATTTGAAACCGTTAAAATCGAAACACCGAAAAATTCGCTACCTTCACAGATATCCAGGCCGCCATATAACGCAGAAGCACCTCAAGAAGCCCCTCTACGAATGTCCCGTTTGCGAAGGATTCGGGAGCTATGAAAGTTGCACTGTCATGAAGCACATAAACAAGGTAGCAGGGTCTTAGACGGATATACAGTGCGTTACGCATTAATAGGTAGCAGGGTCTTAGACGGATATACAGTGCGTTACGCATTAATAGGTAGCAGGGTCTTAGACGGATATACAGTGCGTTACGCATTAATAGGTAGCAGGGTCTTAGACGGATATACAGTGCGTTACGCATGAATAGGACAACCTTAGACTTACGTGATTGCGGTAGAACGGTCGATAGAAGTCATAAAAGGTATTAATTATTTTGCTCTTTGATCTCGGAAACCATAATAGCCCCAGTCTGTAAAACTTTCATTGCTTGGTCGTCAACAAAAACACCGTCCAACGACAATCGACCGTTACCCAATGTTGGGAGATGTCATATACCCAATGTTGGGAGACCGTTACCCAATGTTGGGAGATGTAATATACCCAATGTTGGGAGACCGTTACCCAATGTTGGGAGATGTAATATACCCAATGTTAGGAGACCGTTACCCAATGTTGGGAGATGTAATATACCCAATGTTGGGAGACCGTTACCCAATGTTGGGAGATGTAATATGTGAGGCACTTTATTAGCTTAGTAGAAAATGAGATGACATGCACTATCTGCTTTGTGATTCTCTTCTTCTCTCTTTTGATTCAACACATAATATCTACCACTCTCTCTTTTCTATTGAATTGAATTGAATTGTTTTATCACACAATGTATGATAGAGCATAATAGGGTTTTTGAGAAGATAAAATCTTATTAGGATTGAGGGTTGCAGAGGCTTCAGGCGACAATATAAGATGGTTTTTTTAATGAGGTCTGTTGGGCGTCGTTACAAAGCGGCCATTCGAGTAGGACGAAGAAGGAAAACATTACGGCAGGGTTTATTTATGGACGTTACATCGCAGCCGTTCCGGAGGAAAGAGAAGAGCAAAAAAATGAAAGAGAAGAGCAAAAAATGAAAGAGAAGAGCAAAAAAAATGAAAGAGAAGAGCAAAAAATGCTCCCTCTACTCTCTCTTTGCTCCCTCTCACTCTCTCTTTGTCTCTCAGTCACAATCTTCCAGTCTCTCTCTCTCACACAATCTCTCTTTACTCTCTCCACCAACCTGTTTTCCCACCTATCTATCTAAATATTTCCCTCGTACAGTCTTCGAACCCTGCCTTCTGAAGCTTTACAGTATGTCTGAAAGTTGCATGTTTAGGTACATGCCGATACCGTCGGAGCACAACCAATAAGCAATCTGGAGAAGTACTCAGCCGAGATTAGACAACTGCAGGTGAAAGAGAGAGAGAGAGAGAGAGAGAGTGGAAGAGAAAGAAAGAGAGTGCAAGAGAAAGATAGAGAGAGGCAGAGTGACGAAGGAGGGAAGGGAAAGAGGAAGAGAGAGATAAAGATAGAAAGAGAGGAACGAGGAAAGGGAAAGAGAGAGAGACAGTGGGAGGGCGGAAGAGAGAGGAGAAAAAACCATGAAACATAACTTGAATCCGTTGAAAATAGACAAAATATGCCACAAAATTCATGACAAGTATTCACGTTCCTTAATAGAATGAATATTAAAAATATATTAAAAGACCATGCGTACTAAGTTTTGTTCACCGAAGTAATTCGAACACGTGTCTTTCCCATTGCCAGGCAAGAACTCTAATCAGTTAGCCCTAAGCGCAAATGCTTACAAGCTCTCTCGTACCTTATTAAGATATGGAATGATTAGACTATCGCAAGGTAAAAATGTACAAGGCCGAGGGAACGGCACGGGGCGGGATCGAACCCAGCCTTCCCTGTCTTCAAAAAAAAAAAAACGATGGTGATTTGATCGAAATTCCATTCGGATGGTTGCCTGTCTTTGGCCACTCGAAAGTGGGTGTTCTCCCGGCGAAGACGGACCAGGCGTGGAGAACCTTCCCTGTCTTACCGTTCGAGTGCGTTACTATCACACGACCAAGAATGATCATTGGTTTCTTCGCAGTCAAGCTGCTTCCCTAATCGACCGATGAAGCTGGCGCGTCCTATTCAGAGTACAAGGCCGAGGGAACGGCATCATTGCCAGATGTGCAATGTACAGGTACGCATCTCATTGGTCCTCAGAAAGTAATCCGCTATTGACTTCATGTTATCGGAAACAGTCATCAGAAACAGATTTCATAAAAGTCATTAGATTACGATGATGTTTTTGAAAGTCTCTCTTACTCTGGCATTTTCTTTCTTTTTATCTCTCTCTTTCTTTCTCTTTCTGTTTCTTTATTTCTCTGTTTCTCTTTCCTCTTTATTCTCTACCTCTCTCTTAGATCTTTCTCTCTCACATGTGCAAAAGTTGTAATCACCTCAAACCTCACTCAGGTAGCGCAATCAGATCGGCAGCGTCACGTCTATCACAAGCACCTTCAGAAGGCGCGTATGTTTGAGTGTCCTCTGTGCTCCTTCTCTTCCAACTACGATGTCCATCGGGTGAAGTGGCACATCAAATGGCTTCACAAGGTCATCTTCAGTAGAGACAGAGAGTATTAACAAAAAGAATAACACAGGCCTTGCGGTAGCAGAAAAATATACAGAGAGAGGGAGGAATTTCATGATCGAGAGAGGAAAGGAGAAAGAGAGAGAGACAGGGAGAGAAAAAAAGAGAGTCTGCGTGTCTGAGAGTAATAGAGTGAGAGGAAAAAGAGGAGAAACGGAGGAAAAGAAATAGAAATATTTTGAGCATTGTATTAGTCATACGTCTGTCCATGCATATCCGCTATTGTTATTGTTCACTGTGAACAGAAGTTGAATATAATCTGTGCAAGGAATAAAGAATGAATGAATGAATGAGTCTGGTCTGCAGAAAGAAGACGGCACAGTGGAGCCGATTTCGCATGAAGCGGAGTATCGAGAGGACATCGATGCTTTGAACGAGGAATGCTTCCCGGGATGGATGCACAGAAGAAAGCCCTTCTGGTGGCTGGAGGGAACTGAGGCTGCTGCCAGGATGGAAGCGGTCAAGGTCAGCGGGCGATTACCTAAGCTGTTGGGATACCCATTGACCTAAGCGAATGGAAGACCCACCATCCTTCCATTGAACTCAACTCATGAAAGATCTTTTCCGATTATGCCAGCTGAAGATGAACCGCTCCATCCATCCTCCTACATCAACATTGGTCATCTGCAGCTGACAAAAAATCTACCGCTCATTTGAGCGGGGAGCTCAAATAATGATGAGGGAGCTAGTCTTCACAGTCTTGATCTCTTATAATTCCCAACCTTTTTCCGTTCTCTGTCTTTCACCTCTCGCTTAATTCTCTCTTTTTTAAACCCTTCCTTTACCCAAATATATTTGTGACTATGAATTGAATCTATTGGGTACAGAACATCTTCATTTTTATTTCAGTCGCTATGGAACGCGTTTTGGAGCTGGGCATACTAAAGGCATTCAATTTTTGATTCGAAATTCCATATTACCATAGGATAGCTTGTAAGGCCACCGCTTTTATGGAATCATGAAATAGGAAGGGGAATAATGAGGAATAAGACAATCAATTTTCGTTGGTGTCCACTCTTGCAGTTGACAACAGAAGTTTTGGAAGGGATATGAGATTCGAGAGGTCGATCTTTTCTAGAGCCTTGCCGAATGCTTCGATATCTTGAATCTCTTTGAAATTATCTGTAACTTTATTCCATAAAGCAATTACTCTAGAAAAGAAATTATGTGGATCATTGTGGATCATCATTATGGAACGCGTTTTGGGTCTGGGCATAGTGAAGGCATTCAATTTGGTTCCTTGATTTTTATGGAAGGTTTGATAACTTGCGGTGTTGACTGGAATGCGGTGTTGATCCTGATATGCAGTAATAAGTCGGAAGTCGGAAGATAAAGCTTAATTTTAGCATCGAGCAGAAAAAACATAAGATGAGCTGGAGCAATCGGTTACTGTAAGCTTCGCATAATATAATCAGTTGCCCTATGAAAATAATTTCCACAGCTACAGTATCCTAAAACTGTGTCATACACCCTAAATTGCAGCAAAAGACACGGGGCTCAAGTGCCGTGGCGACATCCTCAGTCGCCGAATCGCCTTCGAGAGAGGATGAGAAAATTAGCAAACTGGAAGAAGGTAACTTTTCTCGTTCTCTTTTGACTGGTCACAGAAAGGGCTGGTTACGGTAGGACGGATACGATTAGTTAGATAAGGTAGGATAGAATACGGTAGGATGGAGAACAGTCAAGAAGTAGGTCAAAAATAAGAAGAAGAGATGGCAAGAAAGAAGGTGGTGAATTAATTCAACTTAATTTTTTCAACAGTAGATTACATAGTAACTGCAACACATGGATTCCAAATGGGAAATAGAAGAGTGAGATCAGTTATTCATAGCTTTCGTGTCACTTTGAGGGTTCTTAAATAGAGCATTTTTATATATCTAGTTTTATATTGATCTAGTTTTATATTGATCTCGGAAGAGCAAGTAGAACCGACCGACCGAGCAACATAAAGCATATTGGCTGCGAAAAGTGAAGGAATGGACATTGGTTACCTGATCTGAATAAGTAGTTTGCAGCTACAGCAGAAGAGACGCGCGTCTCGCCTTCTTCCCCGGAAGACTCACATGCCATTGCAGCAGCCAAGAATGCCGCACCGAGCGGTAAACCGACGGAGTGGACTTGCCAGCTTTGTTTCAAGGTAGATCATATTCTTTTTAATGAATGAACTTGGTACCAATTTGGGTTTCCACTACTAGGTTTTCGATAGGTAAAGTTATTCGTGGTATTAAGTATTTTTCCCGGTAAAAACACGAAGAATACAAAAGAGAAAGCTTGATGATGAAAGGGTTGAATTGGATCTTCCCTTTTTTGAAAATCAGAAGTATGGTATGAACGTTACTTTTTCTACTACCCTTTAACCTCCGTTTTGCTCAGGAGTTCAAGCCCTCCTCGAACTTTCTTCGTCACGTGGCAAAGGAGCACATGAACATCCCTCTGTACCAATGTCCGATCTGCCAAGGCCAGGGTGGCCAGGATGCCTATGAGATACGGGCTCATATGGCCAAGGTGGGTACATCCTCTGCATAGCTAACCTAGATTAGCTCTATCTTCTCTCTCTCTCTCTCTATCTCTCTCTCTCTCTCTTTCATTTATCTTTTCCTCTCTCTGCATCTTAGATGTCTTAGATAACAAAGTACCTTTTTGTGCCGCGTTGAACTGAATGAGAGAGGGGAATGGAAGAAGGAACCAGTTTTAGGTTCACGGCAACACCGAAATGGTGCCGATTTCGAATATGGAGAAGAATGCGGACGAGATTCAGCGTGTTTACACCGAGTGCTTCCCGGGACGAAAGCTCAAGGTCGGCTGATTTTGAGGATCAATATAATAATAATCTTCCTCGCGCTTGTTCCCGCCTCGCGGCAGGGTACGCGCTCCCCTTAGATGCAGGGCAGACCTATCCTGGTAGAACCAGTCGCTGGCTGCTAGATCACTGCTAGTGTGATTAGCAGCAGTGGGGAGAGTCAGATTCGTGCATGAGCACTACCAACATTTCTTAACCCTCTTGGTTTGGGTGGATCTGTCCGGGGTGGGAGTCGAACTCGGGACTCTTCGCACAAAAGTCGAGCACACTACCATTATGCCACGCCCGGACTTGAGGATCAATATAATATAGTTTTCAAATTAGTGTTTTTTTGTTGAAAAAACATCGCAAATAAATCTTGGCCGTAGTTGTTGAGTGCTCGGCCTGGTGAGGAGAAAGCCTTCTTGATCTCGTTCAATGAATCAGTTTTTTTCCATAACATCATGATCAAAGATCATAGTTTCATTATCTGTTTGACTTTCTCAAAATTCTGCTACGATACTCCTCGTTTTAGCTGCTAATTTAAAAAAATCTGGTTTTGAAGAAATATCGAATGCGCTGTTAAATATTGAATGTGGTGTTAATCGATAGAATATATTTTCAACTGAACTCGCAACTTTCGAGAGATCTCCATTGCAAGTCATTTCATGTGCAAGGAATTGAATCGAATTGGATAAACTAATTCAAGTTTAAATATTCTCCAGATGCCGCTTGGGGGCGCCAGGACGAGCTCACACGTGACGAGCAGTCGAAGTTTGCAGCCAAAGCGAGAGAGAAAGGATAAGATGGATAAGCAAGAGAAGGAGAGAGAGAGGGAGAGAGAACGTGAAAGAGAGAGAGACGACGACAAGGTGCACTGCCATCAGTGCTTCCAGGAGATGAAGACGGAGGATCGACAGGTTCACCTCTTATTCACTCTAAATCATAAGGGGAACCGTACGTGAAAATTTTTTTCACTTTCGGCGGGCGTCTGTACCTTTTACTTGCACACTAAAAAACCCCTGATAGATGTAGTTTGAAATCCAAAACGCCCTAGTATATTCAAATTCCCGAAGAGAAGGCATTATCTTATATGTACATATGTTTTCAAAGGCTTGATTAGACAATTTAGAAGTGTTCAGACAATTTAGAAGGTTCGGAAGAAAATAGATGTATTCTTCGCACGGAAAAAAAGCTATTCCACCGGTTGGCTGTCTATTCTAGATAACTCGCAGGAAGAATATGTATATCAAATTGATTGATTATGAGGAAACGGCAGGCCTTTGAGAGAGCCCAAGATCGTGTCGTGTAAAAGAGAGAATGTGGACGATCAGAGCATTCGTATCTCTAGCTTTGTTGAATAGCGCATAGATTTGCGCATAGATTTTACACGCACTTCTGGTTAGAGAAACACACTGATCGGAACCAGCCATCTCTCATTTCTTCAACCGAGTATGAACGCGTTACCATTAATCTTCATGTTATATTTCTAATAGATAACATGATCTTTCTTATCTTTCAAGGGGTAACACGATGTTATTCCCGAGCTTTCCATCCAGATACACGTCTATCGCCATCACCTGAAGGAGTCTCGTCTGTATGAGTGTCCGCTCTGCGACTTCTCACACCACGCTTGCTCCTCTGATGTCCGCTCTCACATCAAGTACACCCACAGGTGAATTTTTGAGCTCCCGTGAGGGTTTAAGTCTCCCATGAGGGTTCAAGTCTCCCATGAGGGTTCAAAGCTCCCATGAGAGTTCAAGTCTTCCATGAGGGTTCAAAGCTCCCATGAGAGTTCAAGTCTTCCATGAGGGTTCAAAGCTCCCATGAGAGTTCAATTCTTCCATGAGGGTTCAAGTCTCCCATAAGGGTTCAAGTTTTCCCTGAGGGTTCAAGTCTCCCACGAGGGTTCAAGTATCCCATGAGAGTTCAAGTCTCCCATCAGGGTTCAAGTCTCCCATAAGGGATCAAGTCTCCTATGAGCTTGCTTTTCAAGTTTCTCATGAGTTGAATGAGCATTTCGGATCCTCTCATAAACTTGAAGTTCCAGAAGATTTCAAGAAGTATTCGTTGAGTCTATTTGTTTCAATGAGTCTTGTTTTAGTCTCTTATGAGTTCAATGAGTCTTCTCCAAGTCTCCAATGAGTTTATTGAGTCTCGTTTGAACTTAATGAGTCTACTCCAAGTCTCCAATGAGTTTAGTGAGTCTTCTCCAAGTCTCCAATGAGTTTATTGAGTCTTCTTTGAGTCTCGTTTAAACTTAATGAGTCTACTCCAAGTCTCCAATGAGTTTATTGAGTCTTCTCCAAGTCTCCAATGAGTTTATTGAGTCTTCTTTGAGTCTCGTTTAAACTTAATGAGTCTACTCCAAGTCTCCAATGAGTTTAGTGAGTCTTCTCCAAGTCTCCAATGAGTTTATTGAGTCTTCTTTGAGTCTCGTTTAAACTTAATGAGTCTACTCCAAGTCTCCAATGAGTTTAGTGAGTCTTCTCCAAGTCTCCAATGAGTTTATTGAGTCTTCTTTGAGTCTCGTTTAAACTTAATGAGTCTACTCCAAGTCTCCAATGAGTTTAGTGAGTCTTCTCCAAGTCTCCAATGAGTTTATTGAGTCTTCTTTGAGTCTCGTTTAAACTTAATGAGTCTACTCCAAGTCTCCAATGAGTTTAATGAGTCTTCTCCAAGTCTCCAATGAGTTTATTGAGTCTTCTTTGAGTCTCGTTTAAACTTAATGAGCCTACTCCAAGTCTCCAATGAGTTTAAGGAGTCTTCTTTGAGTCTCGTTTAAACTTAATGAGTCTACTCCAAGTCTCCAATGAGTTTAATGAGTCTTCTCCAAGTCTCCAATGAGTTTATTGAGTCTTCTTTGAGTCTCGTTTAAACTTAATGAGTCTTCTCCAAGTCTCCAATGAGTTTATTGAGTCTTCTTTGAGTCTCGTTTAAACTTAATGAGTCTTCTCCAAGTCTCCAATGAGTTTATTGAGTCTTCTTTGAGTCTCGTTTAAACTTAATGAGTTTAATCCAAGTCTCCAATGAGTTTAATGAGTCTTCTCCAAGTCTCCAATGAGTTTATTGAGTCTTCTTTGAGTCTCGTTTAAACTTAATGAGTCTTCTCCAAGTCTTCTATAGTTGTAGTGTGTCTTCTTTGAGTCTCGTAAGAATTTATTAGTCTTCTTCAAGGCTACAAAGAGTTTGATAAGTGTTCTCCAAATGTTCCAAAATTTTAATAGGTCTCCAAGTATCTTATGAGTTCGATAAGTCTTTTTCAAGTCTTCTATAAGTTCTACGATGTATCTTTATGGTGTATCTTTATGGTGTTGTTTCCTAACAGCTTTCGCCTTGATTCTTCTTATAATCTGTTTCGTCTCTCTGCAACTTTTACTTTCACGTAGAAGATATCAATTATCATATTATAGGACAGTTTATCTCATAAACACATATATCTCTTTCAGAGATGAGTAAACTTATTAGAAGTTAAAAATTTCGGCATTCGTTTATCTCAGCTGTTGCCTATTTCTGAGCTGAAGGTATTACCTGTTTTCGAAAATTAAGGATTCGTTTATCTCAATTCCTGTATTACAGGGATCATCCAGACGTTATGCCTCGAGCTAATCTCCTGGAGTTCTCGGCGAAAATAGCGGAATGGAATGAGAACTGCTTTCCCGGATGGATCAACCGTAGACTTCCGTCCGCGGCCATGGAAGATTTCAATAGGTTAGCGAATAATGAGGGATCAGACTGGGTCTCGAATGGAAAACTGGGATCTCGAAAAAAAACCTGGATTCGACTAAGGTCTCGGAGATGAAGTTGAAGACTTTATGGGAGTGATTTCCTAACATGCACTTCGGGTAAAACCTATGTGATAAGCAGCCAAAAAAAACCAATGATCGTCTATTTTTTAAATCATATTCTCTAGTTTTCATGACACGTTTTGCATCGTGTAATGAAAACTAGAGACTCAAGTTATCTACCGGTGATACAGTAGTTAAAAACAGTTCAAAGGCTATGAGGGCTTATTGACTGGAAGCCATTCAACTAAAAAAAAAACTAGTTGACTGCGGCAGATCGAACTTAAGACTCATTGCAGAATAGTCGAACACACTACCATAATGCAACGCTCGCACTCAATGATGAAATCAATACAACTTGAAATCAATACTTTAATTAGTGATTGTATGACTGAGGCATTTCATGTCAGATGTCGTCTATGTGACGAAGATGTCCGCCAGACATCTCGTCACATCGCAGAGGCTCATCTGAAAATTCCCCTGCACCGATGTCCCCTGTGTGAGTATGGCGCAGCGGAGAGTCGGCTGGTGAAGAGACATATGAAGAACAACCACAAAAAGAAGGAGTTGAAGGTAAGGAGCCAGACGATGGGAAGGAGAGATCCTGAGGTCCTGTGGTGGGAGAAGAGAAAGGAGAGATGAAGAAAGAGTGGATGAGACAAGTGAAGACAAGCAGCGAGTAAAGAATTAGTGTGGTAAACATGAAATAAGCACATAAATAAACATACGGATCTGAAATAACGCGTGGGCAAAAGCTATTCCACCGAGAAGATTCGAACCCGGTCTCACCTTTTTCTTACCGAGTCGCGGGTTGATGGACCCAAATCATTAATGAAAGTTTTAGGGTCTCGAACCAATCGCGAATGTAGTAGAGCGCCGTGCCGACTTTTCTGCTCTACATGATAAATGCTTCCCTGGAAGACCAAAAAGGCTGTCAAACATCACCATATCAGGTTCTCTCTCTTTTTTCTCTTCGTGTATCTCATTCTATCTCTCACCTCTCTCTCTCTCTCTCTCTCTCTCTCTCTCTCTCCCCCTCTCTCTCTCTCTTTTTCTCTCTTAGTCTCTCTGCTTCTTTCTCTTACTCTTTTTTGATCTCTCTTTTTCTTTTTTTCTCGCTCTGCCTCTCCCCTCTCCACCCCTCTCTTTTGCTCTCCCTTCTTATTTCTTCTTTTGTATTTCTCTCTCTCTCTCTCTCTCTCTCTCTCTCTCTCTCTCTCTCTCTTTCTCTCTCTATGTGTGTGTGTGTGTTTATGTGTGGTTTTCAGGCCACCTAATCAAAATTTTAGCTCGAAAGCTTTTTGAAAATTACATTAATGATCAGATGAGGGACGTCGTGCGAAATGTCGTCTTTGTGGCGGTACTATTTCAAGAAAGAAGCGGATGCGACATATGCTAGAGAAGCATCTTACAAAACCACTCTTCAGGTTACTTTTTCAAAGTTTAAAAACTCTTTCTCTCAATTTAGCACTCTCTTTCACACACACTCTCTCTCTTTATCTCTCTCTCTCTCTCTCTCTCTCTCTCTCTCTCTCTCTCTCTCTCTCTCTCTCTCTCTCTCCATTTCTCGAGAGCTTGTTAGAGTCTTATCATATGAATTATAATACTTTTTAATCGCTGAAAGTATCAGCTCGGTGAATTTCAGACCTATTCTATCCTAGAACTCTAATAGTCTCCACTGAACGAACTTCTCGATTTATTATTGATTAATTTTGCTCTGAATGAACTATGAGTAATGAATAAATTTGAATTAAACTATAATTTGATTATCAGTTGAATTATATTAGATAATATCAGCATGATTTAGTTGCTCCGAATGCTTCTTTTCCTCCACCTTCAATGAGTCCGAAGTGGAGGCACATATTCGGGAGGCTCATGACGGGAATGGAACCACTGTATCTGAGGTACGATCTTATCACTCATTGTATTGATTTGGTTTGGCCTACTGTATCTTGACTACGGTATCATCATTTATTGAGCTTTGACCTAAGATTTAAAATTAACACATAATTTATCATTGGAGGTCTTTTGAGTAAATGAGGTTCAAAGAATTGTTAAATGCTTTCAAATCTAATTGGCAAAGTTTCGACAAAAATTGACTCAATTCTTACACAGATTCGTCTGGTCTTAAGATGAAATGTCATGGTATTGAAACGAAATATAGCAGTATCGTCACGACTTAGCATGGTCCTGGCACGAATTGTGAAGGTCTCGGCATGAACTCAATGAGATTGATTAAGATGGATGAGCTTATGCCGGAGATTGAACAAATTGCTTCCGCAGCTTTTCCGGACTGGAAGCCGTCCGCAGAAGAACTCATTATTTGAATTTGTTTTGTGATGCAGATTTCTCCGGGTTTGAAATCTTGAAGAGTAATTCATTCATTCATACTTAGATTCATTCCTTCATTATTCATATATTCATTAATTCAAAATGACCCATTTTTCAAGTTAAGTTGTTGTTGTTGTTGTTGTTGAGATCTCGTTTTGTTTGTTGGCTGAACCGGTTGAGAGTGCCCAGCTGATCTAATTCAATTTTTTTTAAAACTGTTTTTAAACTTCAATCTAAGTCCTCTCATGAGTTCTCAGACTGTCTAGAATAAATTAGTAGCTAATGTTCCATTCATTCTTTCTACTCAGTATTTAAATGAATATCACTGAGAATGTTGTTCAAAAGGTCCCTTAATTCTTCAAATTCTAAGTCACAAAGTTGAAAGGCAGTGACGCCTGGTTAAGATGACAAATGATTGAACTATCGCACAGAAAAAAGCTAGTCCGCTGGGCGGGATCGAACCCAGACCATCTCGACTCAAACCGGGAGCGCGTGTTACCATTACACCACGGGGACACATTGCTATTCCGTGTATACTTCAATCATTTGTCATCTCAACCAGGCGTCACTGCCTCTAAACTGTGTAACTTAGAGTTTGAGTATTCTATCTTAAATTTTACTAAAATTAGTTTGATGTGGTAAATTTGATTAGGCTCTTCTAGTGTTCTGTTAAGATCTAAGCTGTTCCTAGAGAAGAATGTTATTGAAGAGTTGAAGAGTTTCTGGATCCAGATCCAGGAAAAGTCCTTACATTGTATGTTTGAAGTTGGAAATTTTTTTCAAAGCAGTTTTTCTGCTTCTCGGTGTCATTCAATTCAATTTAAACGCTTTATCAAGATCAGCAAGCCATATCGGTAATATAACATCATCGATTCTGGGATCTGTTGCGACATGTGACGACTCCACTCCTCAGCGTTCTTTGCCTTCCTTAGGAATTGGGGACTAACGACTTTGACAAAGTAGTCCTTCCATCTCATTCTTCTGTCGTTCGGTGTCATATTCTCGCAAAATAGTGTGTAGTAGATATAGGTTTCTTTCCAAGTTACATCGAATGAATTTTGGAATGAGTTTCTCATTAATATTTTTTTAAATTTAAAATCATGATTAGCTATGTACTAATTTGTTTCCCGCTGACTTATAACTGAAAAAGGTTTTTTACAATCAAATTTTTCTATGTTCTGTCAGCTAAAGTGTATATTATTTAGAACTTCATGGTCAACCTGGAAATTCAGATTTTGAATGCTAACGCATACATAGTTTGCTAAATTCGATATGTCTAGATCCCTTCATTTTCGAAGTGTTATCATTAGTTGAGTTATAAGTCGGAAGTCATGACTAGTTTATTTATCATGAAAAAAGTGACTCGTGATTTAAAAAAATTTCGAGTTAGATACAATGTAGGTTTAAACATGTTTTCAGAAGTTGATCCCTTGTTTTTAAGTGATATAATAGAACAGTGATGAATGCAAACACATGTTTTCATAAATAATAAGTCTTTGTCAGTGATAAGTATCATTCTCGCATTGTCGCGTCTATTCCCGCCTCGTCCCAGGGTATCCTTTCTCCTGAAACGATCCGGGTAGAACCAGTAACTGATCCCTGTGTCATTGCTAGTGTGTTGTATATGCAATCACATCTGGGCGGAGAGCCAGATTCCTGCGAGCATCAGCTGTTTTTGCTCAGTTCATGGGAGTGGCACAAATGTCAGTGCACTAATATTGTGCAAAAATCATTAGGCCATACCATGACTTAGAATGTCTCTTTTAGTAACACTTCATAACATGGTAGTAGATTACGGTAACCTTTGGTAAAAGGTAAAAAGCGAGCGGTCGAGGATGATAAACTGGAAAAAATTTTCTCAAAAAAAGTATAATGCTTTGTGTTTCTCTATAAGAGATTTGTAATAAAAGATTAACTAACTAGGTCCTTTCTTAACTTTTTTGTTGTATTCTTCCGTTTAAATATTCCACTTGTGACTTATTTACGGGCTTTTTTGATTATCCCGCGCAGGAAATAGTTCTGAATCATCTCATGAGTTCTTTGGAAATGTGATGGCGTCGATTAGATATCATTTTTAGTTGTAGAAGTTCATGACTCACTGTACTCGGAATTTTTGACGATTTTTCTTATTATCACAATATAGATGATCTACTGATTATCAATGTAAGCGTGATCAGTTGTGTGATGTCCTTATTTCTGAATTGTATATGTGCTTTTCAAGAAAAGTTCTAATAAACCGTATTTATTACAAGTTTGAAGTGTTGCAATCTAAAACAGCTAAAACATGGTCTACCTTCTTTCTCTCTTTCTTGAATCTTTCATCACATGCTCTCTTTCTACTTCTCTAGCCTTCCTGATCTCTTTCGTTTCTATCGTTCTCTTTCTCTCTCTCTCTCTCTCTCTCTCTCTCTCTCTCTCTCTCTCTCTCTCTCTCTCTCTCTCTCTCTCTCTCTCTCTCTCTCTCTCTCTCTCTCTCTCTCTCTCTCTCTCTCTCTCTCTCTCTAGAGTGATCTATTTCAGTCTTCCTCTGAGGTCCAAAGGGGGTCTTACCTGACCGTTCCCAGCCTTCCACGCACCCCCATTCCCTCCGATCCAAATTCATTCATCCCAAAACAAACAAACTTCTCTTCATCCAGTGTTTATGGGGCTGTTCATCATTACGTGTGCATAAAATAGGCTGGTATGAGTATTATTAAAGAAAGAAAACAGTATGAAAAGGAAAGGAAACATTAGGGATAACATGAGTAGAATATCATGTTTTGAGAGAAAGAGAAGAAGAGAGAGGACAGAGATGGGAAAAGAATCAGCAAATTCTAGAGATTGGCAATATTAGAAGGTTGGTAGAAATATAGGGATAGAGAGAGAAAAGATAGAAAAAGAAGGAAAGAGAGAGGGATGATTATACATAGAAGCAAACTCGTGAATCAGGTTTTTATGCATTCATTACAAGTTATGCCGAAGAGGAATGAGAAGAGAAAGAGATAGCAGATGATCTGTATCAGAGATGAAGCGGAAAACACAAATATTTGAGCAAGGGATAGAAGATTCAGAGAAGTTGAGAACAGAAGATGTTATAGAAAAGAATGAGAGAGAGAAAAGAGGAAAAAAGAGAATGAGATAGAACAGAGATAGAGAGAAAGCGAGAAAAAGAAAAGTTGAGAGTGGAAGAAAAGGAGAGAGAAAGGGAAAGAGAGAAAGAGAGAGAGAGAGAATCGTGGATAGCATCAGAGATGAAGTAAGTTACCAAACAGTCCCCTCTCCAGTTTTGCATGTTTTGCATATAATGCATGTACCGCCCGCTATTTAGCAACTTTCGCTTCGTTCGAGAATGGGAGAATGTCTAATAGCCCTAAGCCTTTTCAAATTTCCGTGAAACATTTCTAGAATTTTTTTAAAGTAGGCACCCACTGCTACTCTTATCGAGCTAAAGTAGGCACCCACTGCTACTCTTATCGAGCTAAAGTAGGCACCCACTGCTACTCTTATCGAGCTAAAGTAGGCACCCACTGCTACTCTTATCGAGCTAAAGTAGGCACCCACTGCTACTCTTATCGAGCTAAAGTAGGCACCCACTGCTACTCTTATCGAGCTAAAGTAGGCACCCACTGCTACTCTTATCGAGCTAAAGTAGGCACCCATTGCTACTCTTATCGAGCTAAACTTTACAGAAATCCTTAATATTACAGAAAATCGTTCCTATCGTCCGTATAAATTCTTGGTCGTTGATCGCCACATATGTATTTATATTTTTTAAAAAGCCTACAACTGCTTTTCAAAGAGAACGATTCACTATCCTCAAAAGATATTCGCCGCTCTGAATTGTCACTTAGGAGTGTGAGTTTTATTTACTCATTCATAATTTCTCATAAACTTCTTATATACTCGACTCCACCTTAGGCCTTTTTGGCGCATTTTCTGTGATATTGTATGCACCCATGCTTTGCCCCAAGGGTCTTCTTTCTGTATTTTATGGCTCAATTAGCCTTTATAATCTTCCAAACTGGGTTCAATCCCCCCGGATATAGTTTTCCTGATCTCTTCACTTTTTTATTTGATACCAAGTGCCATATACATAAATTCTGTGACACTGCATACTAAACTGAACTCTCTCGCTCTCTCGCTCTCTCTCTCTCTCTCTCACTGACACACACACTAAACCGATACTACATACTAAACTGCACTCTCTCTCTCTCTCTCTCACTCTCTCTGACACACATACTAAACTGAACTCTCTCTCTCTCTCTCTTCCTCTGTCTCGCTTGTCTCTTTTTATGTCTTTGCCTATTTTATTTTGATTCATTATCTCTTAACATTTCCTTTTTTGTGCGATTGGTCCTCAACCTGAATCAATGAACGCAACTAATCAAAGTAATAAACTGATTAACTTACTGTTAAAGAAAGCCAACTGATTCAAGTTGAGATTTCAGAAGAAGTCAGTCGTCGACTAGTCAAAAATTTACTAATAAGTGACTTATAGTCATCATGGCAGCCCCCACTCCGCGCCTGCCGAGAATAATAATGCGACCGTCAATATACAAACCAGCAACTTCCAGTCGGGCATCGGTTAAAGAAAATGTGAGGGTGAAATATTATGTTGTAAGACGGGATTCATTTTTTAAACTATTGAAAATGTATTCTGAAAATTGAGCCAAAAATATTATACAAAATTTCTCACAATAGACATCACTATACATGTTTCCGACATCACATAACCCAAACGCAAAAAATATCCTAAAACCAGTCGGTAATTCAATAAAATTGTTTGAAAAATGTCTTTTGTGAGTAAATATTCTTCAATACTGGTAATTTTATAGCTCTCATCCCATACCAATGTTCTACATTAACTTGCTCAGTCTCACCGTCCAATCTTGTTCTCACATCTCATGCTCGGAGAGAATTATATGTATAATAGCTTAGACTGCGTATGGAATTTCTGCGAGAGTCTCAGTACTTGATAAAACTTGGAACCAAAACTTTTTCTTGCTATCGCTCGTTCTCTTTGTCATCGCTCGAACTCCTTCAAATTCACTGATCAGTCACAGTAAGTCTGGTAGAATTCTTTAATTGACAAATTATGAACTTTAATTTGTCATCTTAACCAGGCGTCCCTGCCTTTAAACTGTGTAACTTAGCATTTATGAATTCTTTAATTATTTATTTTAGTAAATATCAGTCTGCTTGTGAAGTTTATGGAAAATTTGAGTGGAAATTTAGTCGATAGTTTTCTTAAAGATTAAATAAAACAAAAACCAGGTTGTGAAACGGGTTTAAATTACTTTATGTATTGTATTTGGTTTTACTTAAAGATGGCTGGTTCTATATTGCGTAAAAAGACTAAATTATGGAACGGCTCTGCTCAGGGGAAGAAACTGGAAAACAGCGAGTCTTTCCGAGAAGCTGCCGTTGAAAGAGTTAGAGTCTTTCTACAAAGTATTACTCTACTCTCGTGTAATGGTAACATGCGCTCCCGGTTTGAGTCGAGATGGCTGGGTTCGATCCCGCCCGGTGGACTATCTGTGTGATAGTTCAATAATTTGTCAAAGTATTTACTGTCACCTTTTAGGGTTTTCATTAGAGTCAATAGCCATTTTCAAGTATTTGAATACCCTTTATAAGTTCTCGATAAGTGGTTTAGGTCTACAAAGAATTCAAATTCACCTTATTCAGAATAAGTAAACACTTCAAACTTCAAAACATTCAATTTTGAGGACATTGATTTTTGAGGGTTCAGTACTCTGATTGGCTGAAAAAAACGATAATATGAAGAGTAATAATTAAACGATACTCGATGAAAAAATAATGTTTGGTTCAGTGATACTTTGAAAATTTTAAAGATATACGACGAATTCCGTTTTTTGGACGAGCCTTGCGAGCCATCGCCATCTTCATCGCGGCCAATCATCGTCGAGTCTCCGAATACTGTCGGTTTAAGAAAATAACTTCATTAAAAGTTTCTCTCTCTTAAATTTATCCTTTCATCTTCGCATTTGTTGTTGAACTGATTTAATCGTTTGATTTCTCTCACTATTTTCACTTATCTCTATCCAATTTATTTATTTATATTTCACTCTCCCTTTCTCTCGCTTTGTCTAACTCTCATCGAAAATCATTTTGCAAATATGAAAATAAATGAAATGAAATAAAATATACATAAATGCTCGTTGTCATTTCTTTATTAATAACAGCAAGGAATGTTATTAATGACTGACAAGAAGTGTCAAAATACTCATAGCAGGGGTTTTCTGACAAATTACAAACTGTAGGTGTTTCAGATGTATGACAATGTCAATTGCAGTTTTGACGTCGAATGTCAAGCATTAAAAAATGCACAGTGGTAGCGTGGGATGTTTGACATAGAAAAGCGGTGTTGTTAAAAAAAAATATTATGCCGCATGGCATTTACATATTAGTACATAGAATAACATACATATCAGCATAGAACGGTATTTGTAAACTGAGGATTGGGCTATGTTTGCAGAAACTCGCGCGAAATTCGCGGTTACCGGGAGAGATTGAACTTGGAACTCTTAGCTTGTTTCTTTTCGCACAATGGTCATTGCACACTACCATTAAGTCCCACCCGGAAGGGAGAGTAAGGGTTATGGGAGAGGGAAAGGGGGGAATAGATGGGGGTTATGGGAGAGAGGAAGGGGGGAATAGATATGAGTTATGGGAGAGAGGAAGGGGGGAATAGATAAACGGTCTCGTTAGCACCGAGTTTAAAACAGAAGCAAGCAATCTGTGACCTTCAGCAGTTCCACGTCGTTCCGTTTCCGCCCGTACACAGTCTACTGCGTACGCCGCTGTCCAGATGCGCGTATGTACTGCTTCCGGCGAGTCAACTGGTCGCTGCCCTGGCGGCGCTCATCTTCGGGGTCCTCCGACTCACTCGGATGGCTGAGGTGTGCAGAAGAATCTATTGCCAGTTTAAAAAAAATTTCCAGGTGACTTGTCATATAGACCAAGAAGTGAATGCCAAAAACTTCTGATTTAGCAATGGCTACAATGATCTTAAGGTGACCGATCGCTGGAAGCATAAAACACTACACACAAAAAAAGCGTATTAATAGTCATACTTACGTAAGCATAAAAATGGATCATATACTGTAAAAGTATTCCAAATCGTTCCGCACACAAGTGTTACTATTCATACTTTCGAATCGGGATTCTTTGCACAATAGTCGAAAACACTCCAATTATTTCATGACCGGACTATCATCCTGTTCTGCAAAAAGCAACTCAACTCGCGAAAGATCCTTTAGCCAGATCCGAGTAGTCAGGTTAACCTTAAAAATTTGAGCCAAACCATGACGCCTAGAACCGAAATCTCTCGAACCTCCTTCTGGACTTGGACAAACCCGAAGAGGTCGCAGTGACGCCGGAGGAAGGAGTTAATGTGCTGCGGGCGCGTCTCGGTGCCGCCGCCTTCTTGCCAGCGCTCTTTGCCACCGTCGCCGGTGCCACTGGCTTCTGGCCATACGCGACTCGGATGCAAACGAGGCTGCGGGTGAGATTCATCGACTTCAAAAATCAAAAAACTTTCGTTTAAAGGGTCACTGTAAAGTATATCTGTGCTACAATTTCTTTTCAGATAACTTTCCTCAAAATCTACCAAACAAGCTATCTTAAGTTATATAAAAAATATGTAGCTTTTTCCCAGAGTTTAAAGGATTTGAGAAATGAGTAATTTAATATTCAAAGGAAGTCATTTTTATATTGATAAAAGTCATTCGTGAAGGGTATTCCATTCTTGAATTCATCTTGATTCATAAAATGATTGAAGAGCCTACCTGATTTAGGAGAAAATTCCAGACTATTCAATATAAAATCGCAGGTCCTGCATACATTCTTCTGCTTCATCGCTGTTCTGTTGTGTTTCGATGCCATCTCCAATGCGGCTTTCGAGCTAAACCTGACTTTCGTTCAGCTCAGCGATGCTGATGACAGGTACATAGTTGCGAAAAGTCACTTCACCTTTATAATGCCTGAGGTAGAAAATTTTGAGAAAGTTATTAATTTTGCTTGTTTTTTTTGTCGTTCACATTTTGATCAAATCCATGAAGCGCAACAATTTATAAAATTCAACACAGTTCTACTATTATTCGGGTTCTGTATACGAGATATTGTAGAGACACTAAAAATGTAGGACATTGTCTTCAAGGTGCAGTGTTTTATTTGTATACTTATAACAACTAGTGTTCCAAATTGAGTTATAACTTCGCGAGGTTGAAAGGTTCATAATTAAACTGCGATTAATATTATCAGTCAGGTGGAGGAGAACGATGACTAAAGGGGAGCTTATTCATGAGTCATGAACTGCAAAACTGACAAAATGACTACAGGTTTTTTTTCTCGAACTGGGAATAACTTGAATTCAATTATAATAAGAAGATTCTCCATGATTTGAGAACTGTTTTTGGATGATTATATAAATGACTATAATGACCTTTGCAGGGCGGAGAACTATCCACTGTGGTCAGCGCTCCTAGCACTCTCTTGTATTCAACTACTAATACTGCCCTCGCTATCACTGGTAATTTGTGTCTCGGGTCTGCTTCCGAGGCCTGTACAGGTGAAACCGTACTATATTTATTATTACTGGCTAGATAGGTAACAACTTAAACCGTTCTAAATTGAAGGAAAAAGTACTCCAATTGTACTAATTTCAATACTGACTAGAACAGTGATAATTACAACTGTACTAACTTGAACACTTACAAGATGGGTAATAACTACACCAGAACTATCTTGAATACTGAATAGATAGGTAGCAACTACAACCGTACTAAGTTGACTACTGACGGAAGAGGTAACTACATCTTAGTGCACACTTAGCATGCTACCATGAACCATTTCGGTACTGGCCTCTTCAGAACACTTAGAAACAAGCATCTAAGTGCCATTTATTTGACTACTAACTATCGAATGTATGTACTTTTTCATTTACTTTTCTGTCAAGCCACACTCACATGACAGAAATGTTCACTTTATGATTCATACTCACTCTCACATGTAATACAAAGGTATTAGAAAATAAAATACCACAACATCGCAAACTAGATTTACTAAGAATAAGTATGTGCTAGAAGATAACTATGTTTTAAACTAGCGTGTTCTAGAGAACTCCGCTGCCCTCCCTTCTTTCATTCTCTTCCGTTCTCCTCTCCTGCTGTGCTATCTCGCTGGCCGTGTATGCCTTGACCCAATCAACTAAGAAAACATCCGTGTGGTACGGTAGTATTTCAATGAATTTTTTGCATGCTTCTCAACGGCATGACACTTTAATCCCTCTCTCTCTCTCTCTCGATATACCTGTCGGTATCTTTCTGTATCGCGCGCTCTCTCTCTCTCTTAATTCTCCTGATTCTCATTCTAATATATATTTTCTCTCTCCCATGAAATTAACAGTAAAATATCATCTTGGTTTCAACTTTTTAACAAATCGTTTCCATCTGTTTGTATCTTTCTTTCGTAATGCATGTTTTTTCTTGAAGCGCCTGTTTTCCCTTCAGTTAAAACGTTTGTTTTTCCTCCGTTTCCGTTTCACTCCAACTCCGATAAAACTGTAGTTTGGTTCTAAAACACTTGAATTTGGATTACTTTATCGATTTATGTACGTGTAACGAACGAACCAGCCGCGACATTAATCTCTCAAAAAAAAGTTAAGCGATCGTACGATGTATCTGTAAAGATGACATCATTGCTCGATGAATGAGATCATCGAGTCAGTGTTATTATAACTGAAATATTCACGATGAGATCATGGCTCTCGCATCTTCAATGCCCAAAAATGTTGGATCAGTGAGGTACGAGATGATCTTGCGAGAGCACGCGAAATAGTATCTTAAAGTACGAGAAGATGACATTTCAAAGGCAATTAACAAAGTAAGGCATGCATGAGGCCGTTTTGAGTGAGGCCGTTTTTTGTTTGTACCAACAAGCAACACACTCATAACACACTTTTACTTTTGTTGTTTGCGTCGCGGTCGCGTCGCGGCCGTCGGACTCGTTAGATAAGCCGTTCGGCCTCGTTAGCTAAGCCGTTTGGCCTCGTTAGCTAAGCCGTTCGGCCTCGTTAGCTAAGCCGTTCGGCCTCGTTAGCGTACACTTTTCCTAAGCCTAAGCATTTTTTCATGTAAAAATATATGTCATTTATACTGAAAGTGTAGTCCGTAGTGTTAAAAAGTAAAAGTGTGTTATGAGTGTGTTGCTTGTTGGACAAACAAAAAACGGCCTCACTCAAAACGGCCTCATGCATGCCTTACTTTGTTAATTGCCCATTTCAAATGCCGTCTTTCTCTCCAAATGAATCTTAAAATACTAACTAATCGCAATCTAGTTTGTTACGTACTTTAAAAATTTCACCTTTTTTGGTTGAACATGAAGTATCGAGTCCGTGTAATAAGAAAAGGGTAGAGCGCAGACATTGACTCTGTCACTGGGTATGCCCGTAAGGAAAAATGTAATAAAACTTGACTGGTTTTCGATTTTGATCTACTAAATACAGATTGAAATTGATTTACGCGCGTAAGTTCTAAGAATGGAATTCCATGCTGGACCTTTTATTTCCAAAAAAAAAAGTTAGTCAAGGTCATCTTTCAAAATTTTTGCCTAATTTGAATGGCATGAGGTCATCGCGCCGATCATCTCATCGTTTAGAGATTAATGTCGGGGGCAGGAAGAAGAAAACAATCAACAACCGAAGCGAAAAACATAAAACAAATCAACTAATTATAGATGAACCAAACAAAATATTACATCAAGGAAAGAAACCAAACAAAACAGCCTAAACACAGAAACTATTATTGTAAAGTTAACAGACTGAGCGAATCCTTAAAAAAACAGAATTCACAGACATAAGCAACCCCCTTGCGCCTCCACGGAGTCGTCAATACAAGGCTCCCATACCTTCGGTACTCTTCCACCTTCCCCGTCTTTGAACCTTCTCCAATGAGGCTCCCTCCATTATAGAATGTGTCGCTCCTCATCCCGAGTCCATGTGGAGTCACTCTCTCCTCCACCCCCGCTAATTGGGCGAGCTGTTTGAGATCCTTTCTAAAACGGTCTTCGGAAATCCGTCGCCCACTCTTCAGAAGTTGCCTCACAGGGCCTCGAGGTAACGACCAAGGGCTTTTCCTGAATGCTTTCCACACCGCTTCCCCGAGTGAACCTTCGTCCAACGCCATAAACGTTGTTCTGCTTTTTCCATACACGTCGTTCTTAGCCTTCCTTAGGATCAATTCTACTCTACCTTCTCTCTCCACTATATCCGCCCAGTCCCAGTTTGACGAGCTCTCCTACCCGCAGCAAGGCGGAGAAAGCGAGGGCTGCCCCGCAAGCCGTTCTTAAGTTGTCTTCATCACCCATAAAAAGTGCTTGACGCAGAAGCTGATCCACAGTGGTCCTTCCCACCTTCCCGCGATGCTTCACTTCTCGATCTCTCTTCGTGCACTCGTGTATTTCGCCCACAACTCTGCTCTCCGTTGTCCAAACCTCCCCGGAAGTGACGGGCTGCCGCCGCTGTGACCTTCAACGTCGAAAGTGATTTCTTTTCTTCTCTTTTCTCTATATGATGAGAGCATCGGGACCGCTGGATCGAGTCCCAGTGGGCGAAAAAAGTCCTTGAGATTTTTCCAAGCATTCCGATATGAACACAAAGTAGAAGGGGCCACAGCTCCATTGACTGCGGTGATGAACCCGACCGCTAGGTAATTCATGCCAAGATTCTCTAGTAGCTCGACCACTCTCCCTATCTTCTCGCCTCTCTTCCCTGCAACAATCAGGGTTGGGTTTGCGGGCCACCACGTACACAATGATAAAGGCCTAAAATGAAGAAATATATCATTCCCCTCCTTCAAAATTCTTCAATACGTAACTACCTTCGTACACATTGTTCAAAAAACCCGCCAATTCAAACTACCAAAAAAAAAAGCAAGCAAGTGTTTTGTAACCAAACTTTAAGTTTTAAACGATGAACAAACGTATGTACTTGAAGTAATCGAGCCTTCTTCGTAGGACACTCTTACAGTTAGCAAGTCTTTTTTTCAGGACACTCATCTCAGTGGCCAATCAGGGCTCATTGTACTGCTTCGGCCTGCGCGAGTGTCTCCTCTCCTCCTTTTCTCTGCTCGTCTCACTTCTTTCGCTCTTCTGTCCACTGATGAACACCTTCGCCCCGCTAACTCTCGGCCTCCTCGTACTGCTACCCCTGGTTGCACTATCGCTACTCTTTGTAAGAGTTATTTTTACCAAACTTATTCTTTGGAAAAATAACGGCTTAGAAACGAGACCCTATGAAACAATAACTCATAACATCACTCACTGTCAAGTAAATCACGAAATGTGTAAGCTCAGACATTGTAAATTATGGGTAAACCTGAAAGTTTCGAAGACATTCTCGCCCCTCGGAGATTAATTCCTTGACACTAGCACAGGCTCTGACTTCTTGACAAAAAAATGTTCCATTGGTAAAATACCCCCTGAAAGTGCACTCACTTAACTAAAACTTCATTTTAAAAAGAACAAATTAGAGAACAAGAGCGGAAAAGTTGTGTGGAATCAAATGATGTTTTGCTTAATCTCCTATAACCACAAATTGGTGATATTTGTGACCTAGTTTACTTTTTGGATCCGATTATATCAGTCCATGCCCAATGTATATTGACGGAGAGTTTACCAAGTTTAGCGGTGTAGGTGTCAAAAGGACATGCAGCGCCTTCATTACAGCACATTTTCTCTCCCTCGCGCCTCCAGGCACTTCTGCATGCGATTCGCGTACTCACTCCTCTACCTCAATCGTCGCCAGTCACGCCTACTGTAATCGGTCGGTTTTCGATGAGTCTTGAAGCGACTGTTTGCGACATCGTTCGTACAGCCTCGTGAAATCGGGTACTTTACCGCTGCATTTTTCGAATCACGTACTTTTTCCGCGCGATATTTTCTTTCCAATACAGGCTCGTTCGCTTCATTCATCTAGAACTTTGGTCTCTCGTGTTCTTTGTGAGTTTTTCTCCTCGAGTTCATCAAAACTCGATTTTTTTAGCGGTTACTTTCTTCCAAGCAGCCATGCCTACTGTTCATCTGTGAAAAACTGCAGTCAAACATTTCCTGGGCCCGAGTGTTTTTTAAACGGTTTTTTCACGGTTACGGTTTTTTCCGAAGTTTCTCATACATTTGTCGGCACTGTTTACGTTTATGCCCCCCTTTCCCCCACCAGAGGTTCCATGGGTCATACGTCTAGAGACCGAAGCGCGAAGGGAAAATTTTACAAGAAAGCTTTCGAAAGGAAACTTTGCCTATGTAATTTATACTCATCAAGAAGAAAAAACATTATAAAAATGAATAAAATAATTCAGGGAAAAAAATTTAAGTGCCCTGTCTGAGTGATCTCTTATTGGGTCAGATTGCGATGAAAATGGGTCAATAGCAATTTTCATTCAAATTTTCCAATTTTATTGTTTTTTTAAAAATTAATAATAGATACACATTTCATTAATTGAACTGTTGAAACGAAGCAAAAAATAAGAAACATCAAACATTATATGTACATACAATCAAACATTATATGTACATACAATCAAACATTATATGTACATACAATCACCAGAGCGTTATAGTATGCTATAGTCTAACGCATTTTACTTGAAAGCGCGAAGTCAACTTTTTCTATTTTTTCAACCTGATAATTCTGAAGGGTTTCTCAAACTAAAACCGAAAACCCAATCTGTCTATTTGAAAAATAAAAAGTTCTGACAGTTTTCATTAAACTTAAAATAGCATGCTATAGGCTAACCCATTTACTTGATCGCGAAAACTTAACTTTTTCTTATTTTGTGAGGGAACCTTCTTTGCACCCGGCTCTATGCTACGTATCCAAATGAAGATTGAAACGTTAAAAAAGGAAAAAAATGAATTTCGAAAACTCAAGCTCGTGTTTTTGGTGCGTTGTAATTTAAGCTCCGTTGGCTTGGTTTTCTAGGGGGGGGGGGAAATTATTGGTCCACCATTTAAATAGAAGTGTCACCAAATAAAATAGTAACGTCCACCAAATAAAATAGTAACGTCCACCAAATAAAATAGTAACGTCCACCAAATAAAATAGTAACGTCCACCAAATAAAATAGTAACGTCCACCAAATAAAATAGTAACGTCCACCAAATAAAATAGTAACGTCCACCAAAATTTTTTTTCTTGTGAACTTCACCACGGCATTTTTTCTCACCTGACACTAACCTGTATGGTTTGTTCCACCAGAGTAAAAGTCCACCAATTTTTTCCGTGAAATTCACCACGGCATTTTTTTCTCACCTGACACCAACCCGTATGGTTTTTTCCAACAAATTAAAAGTCCTCCAATTTTTTCGTGAAATTCACCACGGCATTTTTTTCTCACCTGACACCAAAGGTTAATTTTTCTGCTCTCTCAGTGAGTTGTTTTTGATGGTTTTTTGTAGTGGAGGTAATTTTCGCGGGAGTAAAAATTTTTATGAGTGTTTTTTGTTGTTGAATGTTTTCTTTAGGTCATTCTGTTGAATGTTTTGTTTCAGATATATTTTAAAAATAGGCACTTCTGCAGTTTAAGTGGCAGCGCTCGTGGGCTTTAAACGCTTTGGTTCCGAAAAATTTCTTCATAGAATATAATTTTGAGCATCAGGGACTTTGGTTCTTGAAAAAAAATTTTGTAAAAAAATTTTTTCAGAAAAAACAACAAAATTTCCAGAAAAAACTTCTTTTTTTCTTTAGTGTGGTTTATATCTGTATACAAACTTATAAATTCATCTATAATAGCTAAAAAAAAGTTTTAGAAATAAAAAAATAACCTGATGTTGCAACTGCAAAAAATTATTTTTACATTAAAAACGCTTAGGCTTAGGAAAAAGTTGGCTCTAATCTACTTTAGCCGTCCAAAGATTTTTTCTCAGAAAGATTATTTTGTTCATGAAAACTCCCTTCCCCCCTTTCTCCTTAGGGCCCCCCTTCCTCCCTTTAGGGCTTTGGGGGTGACTGAAACTACAGTTGAGCCCAAAATTTTTTTGTAAAAACCAGAGTCCTTGATGCTCAAAATGAACATCTATGAAGAAAAAACTGAAACCAAAGCGTTTAAAGCCCACAAGCGCTGCCACTTAAACTGCAGTAGTGCCTATTTTTAAATTATATCTGAAACAAAACATTCAACAGAATGACCTAATGAAAACATTCAACAACAAAAAACACTCATAAAAAACTTTACTCCCGCGAAAATTACCTCCACTACAAAAAAACCATCAAAAATAACTCACTGAGAGAGCAGAGAAATTAACCTTTGGTGTCAGGTGAGAAAAAAATGCCGTGGTGAATTTCACGAAAAAATTGGAGGACTTTTAATTTGTTGGAAAAAACCATACGGGTTGGTGTCAGGTGAGAAAAAAATGCCGTGGTGAAGTTCACAAGAAAAACAATTTGGTGGACGTCCCGACAAAATTTGGTGGACGTTAGTATTTTATTTGGTGGATGTTACTATTTTATTTGGTGGACGTTACTATTTTATTTGGTGGACGTTACTATTTTATTTGGTGGCGGTTACTATTTTATTTGGTGGACGTTACTATTTTATTTGGTGACACTTCTATTTAAATGGTGGACCAATAATTCATGCCCTTTCTAGGGCACACTTGAAATTCCATTGCGGTCTCTACATACAGTACCGCCCGAAATGTTATCATATATAGATTATTGAACATTACTTTTTTCAAAGATAACATTCAGAGCTCAAATTCTCACATAAGTTTTTTTGGGCATCTATACCGTACCGGACAATTTTTGGAGGAATTTATTGATTATCTCCAGGAGATACATCGAAATTGGTATACCTTCTATTTTTCAGTTTTTTTCTCCATGATTTTTTTGTTGAGTTTTTTGTGGTTTTTTAAACTTAGTTCATACGATTTCTGTTTCAAGTCATTCTTCGAACTGTTGGACATCGAAATACAAGTAAAATTATAAAAGAAGCTTTTTTTTCTCCATGATTTTTATTATAATTTTTTGTTTGTTTTGTGAACTTAAATCAAACAACTTTTGTTTCAAGTCATGGTTCGAACTGTTGGACATCGGAATACAAGTAAAAGAATCTGAAAACTTGAGCTTCATTCGTTTTTTTTTACAAAAAAGTTATGTTCAATAATCTATATATGATAACATTTCGGGCGGTACTGTACGTCTGACTTATTTACATTTACAAAAAACTATTTTTACATTGAAAAATAATTTTACATTAAAAAAAACGCTTAGACTTAGAAAAAGTTTACGCTAATGAGGCCGTACGGCTAAGACTAACAAGGCCGTATCAAAAAAATGCCACTCTCATCTGACCCATTGAACCTCTGGTAGGGGGGGTCCATAAACATCTGACCCATTGAACCTCTGGTAGGGGGGGGTCCATAAACACAAACAGTGCGCATTTGACTTTGTTCTTATAATGGCTTCTTTTTAAATTATATTACCCTTTTTCTTGAATTATCTCCAAAATAATATGGCACAGTTTTACTTGAGAAGGGGCCACACTTTACTTGGGGTCTTTGTTTTTAGTATGTTTAAACTACTATATTTTCAACACTTTCTCTATTTTTGACAATTTTAGTCATTAAATCGACAAAAAAAAATAATGTGAGAAATTTTTACATGTGGTCTCGTTTCTAAGCCGTGCGGCCTCGTTATCGTAACATTTGCCTAAGCCTAAGCGAACAAAAACTGTGAATATTAGCTGAAAACAGCTAAACTGATTAACTCAATAAGACTTGATGAAACTACAATATTGTGGCTAATTGTTACAGAAGGCCTCGTTCCGTACGGCCTCGTTAGCACCTCGATAATCAATTGACTCAGATTAGTTGGCCACCTTTCATCGGAGGGGGCCACCTTTCTCCCTACCTCCGACATTGGCGGTCCTATGTGATTGCCTCTCAAACCGTGTGCAATGGAGAATACAACGCCAAATGTAGCAGTCCAATACCTCCCTTTGCCCTCACCTCACCCCTGCCACGATAAAGAAAATTTTTTTCTCAACAAAGCCGGAAAAACCAGCTAAAAGTAACCTGACCAATATAAGAAATACAAATGATATAGAACTGTATGAAACACTTCGAAAAAAGTACCGTAACCACTCGGGCCCAGCCAATGTTGGAATGCAAATTTTCACAAGTGTTCTTTTCTTGCTGCTGACTTTTCTTCAAATGCTGATGCATGTTCTTTCCTTGCAGCTATCCTCGTTTTCTTAAATGCTAAATTTCATTTTGTTTGAACCACCTTTTATTTTCTTCCCGCTGTTCTTTTTGAAGCACTTTCTTTCGTTGCAGCCGCCCTATACGGCGCTCTTCTCGCCTTGCTGTTCTCGATTCTCATCCAGTTCACTGTACAAATCCTTGCTTTCGCGCCGCCTAGAAAGCAACACCGTCTTCCGGCCTCTGACCATCGCACGTCATCGACGGCATCTGGATTCCGCCGCGCTCACGACAACAACCCGGCACTGATGCCCGGCCGGAACGCCTTCACCCTATCCTCATTTGCTTGAAGAGGACGATATTGTTTGTCTCTGTACAAATGAATGCAATAAAAATGAAAATTTTACTCCACCGGCTATTCATTCGTACAACGAGGTAAAAGAGGCACAAAAAGAACAACATGAGACATTTTCTTGTAGATCACAAACGGTCTTGGTAAGGATGATCACTCAATTTCTCATTATAAGTTAATACTATACAATGAAAACTTCAGCTGGGCAAAAATTTATTACTAAAGTTCGAACAATAACTATTCACATACAATCTAACTATTCACATAACATCGGCTACTTTTAAGTCTCGACAATTCTCTAAGTGAAAACTTACTACATGCGAATAATAGGTTCTAACAGTTTATTATGCCTAATGATTGGAATACGATAGCGTCGAATCCCCCAACACATCTAACACTGCAAACAGTAAATATATATGAAAATAAAAATCACAGAAAATTTCTCGCGTAATCCAAGATCACGAATCTCATATTTTCTCACGTGTATTTCTTCTGCTGCTCGGTATAGTGCACTTCTGACTGGTCACGGATGGTTTTCGCAGCCTGAAATAAACTGAAATATGTTAAACGTAGATCTGTTCAAAATTACTATTAGAAACCATCCTAAATAGTAATTTGAAGAGATCAAATACAGATCAAAGCGAACCTGGTAGCATCAAGGGCTCGTCGTAAAAAAATTTAAACAATTTTTTTGCAAAAACCTTGAAATCTTTCTCCTCGTTCCTCTTATCGAACAATGTTCACGCGATTACTTCTCCTCACAAATCTTTCCTAGATATCTTACCTAGAACATGACCTCGCCTTTCCCCTATATCTTACCTAGAACATGACCTCGCCCGGGCCCCAATATCTTTCCTAGAACATGAACTCGCCCGGGCCCCTATATTTTTCCTAGAACATGACCTCGCCTGGTCCCCTATTCTTTCCTAGAAACATGACTTCATCCGGGCCCCTATATTTTTCCTAGAATATGACCTCGCCCGGGCCCCTATATCTTACCTAGAACATGACCTCGCCCGGGCCCCAATATCTTTCCTAGAACATGAACTCGCCCGGCCCCTATATCTTACCTAGAACATGACCTCGCCCGGGCCCCTATATTTTTCCTAGAACATGACCTCGCCCCTATATTTCTCATTCATTAGTTTTTTAAATGTTTTCCACGCCTTCATATTTTCATGTATTTCTTTGACTGTGCTGTCTACATTGTCTTGAGGCGACAAAACTTCGTTGATGATGTTTTAATAAAGCTAAATGTAACTGATCCGACCAAAAAAACAACGCATCAAACAAGGCAAGAGACAGATTAAAAGTTTATCATCGTCTGGAATCTTCACCCAATGCGTTTAACTCAGCACGAACTCTTCTCGCCTTTACCATTCGCGATCTCGTCTCGAAATCTCGTTTATAGTCCTTAAAAACTTTATGACCTCGAATAGTCTGGACAATTTCATACATGACCTCGTCTCCCTCTCAAAGACTCACCATCTCGGGAGTGATGTCTCGTTGCGGCTCGGCAAGTATCTCATATCCCGCCATGTACTTCGGAATCGTCGCCGAGCGAAGCAGAGGAGGATGCACCAACATATGCAATTGCCAATGCGGGTGGGCTTCCGTCGATGAGGGTTCTTAAACGGGGATTCAGGCTCCATCTTACTATAAAAAACCAGGGTTTTTAATCAAGAATAGGTACCCTGAAGCAGTTCCGTTGAAATTCGCTCTTCCACTACGA
This sequence comes from Allodiplogaster pararmata, assembly GCA_964056735.1. Lineage (NCBI taxonomy): Eukaryota > Metazoa > Nematoda > Chromadorea > Rhabditida > Diplogasteridae > Allodiplogaster > Allodiplogaster pararmata. The sequence continues at coordinate 34,119,364 of OZ057403.1, forward strand.
AATACGTGATTATAACTGAAAACTACAAAAAGCGAGCTACAGGCCCATTTTGAACTCGAAAAATTCATACATGAATAATCTTAGTTCTGAGTAGTGGGGACTTCATCTCAAAATAAATCCTCTACCAGGGCGCTAAAATTAGATGCAAAAAAGGGTCCTCTCACCTGTGTACCATTCGGAACCTGTTGGTGCACCCAGCCAGCCCATTCCATACGCGAATGAGCACTTAAAATGAGAACCATGCGAGGTTATTACAATAAACATCCGAATCAAGTACCTCATAGAGTACTTTATGTATATGTAGTATTTCCTTCAGAGTAAGACACAGTCTACGGAAAAATGATGAAATTGAATCGAAGAGAAAAAAGACAAACATTAAAAACCAGAGGGCCAAGATAGAGAGATTAAGAAAGAGAGACAAAGAAAGAAACAAAGCCAGGAAGAGCTTTTAAAAATTAGAGAGAGATAAGAGCGAGAGAGATTCAATTTGCGCCTTACTTTTAAAACGTGTCTCAAAGCCAAGCTTTTGCTGAAATTCACAGCTTTTGAAAAAAAAGCAAGATTTGAAAAATAACTTTTTCCCGAAATAAGAGCTCACCTCAAAAATATTGTCATATTTCACCATGAGAAGGCGGAGTATGGAAGCGAGAGACTTCTGTTCTTCCTATATTACAGAATTTACACACGAAATATTGATTCAATTACAATCCATATCAGAGCGCTTCTTGTGTTAGAATCTCAGCTGGGCTGCCTTGAATTTCAACCATGGTCTCTAAGCTTTAGAACGAAAACATTCGAATTGGAGAGAGTGATATTCGTGCCAGAGCACTACCATGATTTCTTAATCCCCTTTGTTCAGGTGGATCTGTCCGGTTTTGGCGCTTGATGTCTTGTTTTTTGAAATGAATTGAATTTCGCACTCTTCAACACGGTCGAATCAAAGTGACTCACCTTGTTGAGTTCATCCATTCTCTTAACATGCCTCCTTGGCAGCAGCATCGTCTCGTACGGCCACATTGCCCAGAAGGGCACCAATACACACCAGAACTCGTTTTCCAGCACTATTCTGTTGTCTGCAAACACCATTGTTTCATTGCAGGTTCTATTCCTTACAGAATCAAAAAATTTTGCATGTCCACCGGGCGGGATCGAACCCAGACCATCTCGACTCAAACCGGGAGCGCGTGTTACCATTACACCGCGGGGACACATTGCTATTCCGTGCGATAGTGTTATATAAAAGGCTCATGTGCCTTGTTCTCTTAGTCACGCATGCTTATCAAGCGATTGCGTCATGAATGGAACTTCACGATTAAGAAACTGAAACTCCAGAGTTCACGATTAAGACAGAAGAGAGATGGAAGATTTCAAAAGTTTTTTGAGCAAAATAAATTTAATGAAAGTCTTCTCCAATCATTCATTCATTCTTTATTACGTGCATAAGGTATCTTGGAGATTCGGTTCACAATGAACAATAAAAATTACGGATATTCATGGATTATATTTCTAGTGGCGGTGTATATAAGCAAGAGGATGCTTAACTAGTGGTGGGGTGGGAATTGCAATCAATATTCACCAATTTTCGCTGCTTTTGAACCGTATAACTTAGCATTGCTTTACCATTGTTTCTACATAGAAAACCTAGTTCATCAGAAGATCGGTTGCCTTTGAAAAGCAAATCTCTCGCTTTCTCCGGTCTACTATTGACTATCTCCAGCATTCGTCGTGAAAACTATCTCTTAGGAGCCAGAATGCTTGTTATTTGAACTCTTTTTTGAATAGAAACTCTCTCGACGTGCCTGTAGAGGCAATAACAATATGTACATATGAATGTCTCACTTTTATCAATGAGTGTGTGCTACGGTAAATTTTCTGCAGGACAAATAATTAGAAGATGAATAACTAAATGAATAACTGAGCATAATAAATAATAAGTAACTCACCGCCCTGCCTCGCGTTTTCCTCTTCTCTTTTCAAGTAGTCCAGAAGCAGTGGACTACCGTGTTTCTCATAATAGGCCTCAAGGAATCCCTTTTGATTATCAATTTCACATTTATAATGAATAACTCAATGTTCTGATGAATAACTCCATTTCGATCCTGACCACGCCTTAAATGTTCAAGTATTACCGCCTGTTGTTAGGAATCTACAAGCATCTATAGGCAATATATATCTGTTTCGAACTTTGGCGGACCTCTATTACAATTCAAAGACAGATCAAAGTAGAAAAAACAACTTGTTCTCCGACGTAACTACTTTACTTTGCATCGCGCGAGTCCCTGTTCCGAAATATTTCACTCTTTTCGGGCCTCTGTTTGTTTTCGGACGTTTTATGAAACCCCTGATCCTGACATAAAAGTACCCTTTTTCACGTTATTCATCAACTCATCTCGAACAAACTTTGGAATTAAATGAAAATGTCCGTTTAACGTGTTACCAGGGTGTTTCTTAGCACCAGCAAAACTTTTTCGAGCGCATAGATTTTTTTTTTAATTTCAGAGTTCAACTTTCATTTTCCCAGTGATTTGAACTTTCTCTACGGAAAATCCAAGAAAAAATTTACCAAGCCGCAAGATTTAAATGTTTTTCAGGGTTTTTGGAAAGCGCATAGATTTTTTACCCACCGTGCGGGTCAGATAAACACCCTGCGTGTTACACACACACCTCAAAAACGATTTTTATTGATCTCTTTGAAATTAAATAAAAACTTATTTACTGTTCCTTCATTCCTTGAAGTACAACATCAGGGTGTTCCTCTCAACCGCACTGCGGGTAAAAAATCTACGCGCTCTCCAAAAACACCGATCTATGCGCTCGGGAGTTTTTTTTTTAATTCTTACCTCAGGGAATCTAATAACTCATCGCGAAAAACACTTTGAACTTTTGGAAATTGTGAAAATCTCTGCGATCCAAAAAAATTGTGCGGTTGGTAAGAAACGCCCTGTACATCATTTTCTCTGCTCAAAATTCATCCATTCCTAAAAATACCGATGTCTCTGCAAAAGTGTTCTTCTGCTATCAAAATACTAGTTACCTTCTGATTCCTGTCTTTCCTCATGGCCAGACTGGGTACGAAATTCCCCGCCCAAATCTGCCCATGTGGATGGCTGTTAGAGCAGCCAACTGCTGCGCCTCGGTTTTCGAAAATCTACCAATAAAACAATTTATATCTCAAATTATACATTCTAATATTCGATATTTTCTGAACTGTGAAACTTTATGCAAAAAAGCCTGATTACTAAATAAATTTAAAGCCTTCTAGGTTTAAAGAAATTTAAAGTCTAAACTCCGAGAAGAGAATCTGCAAACAAAAATTTTCCTGATCAAATGATCACTGAATGTTGACCCCTTTTTTGTATGCCGGGCCCATAACTACTTCGAACTATGCCAAAACATCAGTTCTCAATCTTTTTTCCATCAAGAGATCGAAGCGATTCTGCAAATGATTCCATAGAATGATACAAATATTCCGTTAAACTATCACCGAAACTCTCGTTTTATGCTCTGAATACTTTTTGAATCTGCTGTACACACTATAAGTGACCCAGGAATCAGCCAGTGTTTCTAGCAGGAAAGGTATCTATGTCTCTCATCTCAAGAGCGCGCGTACCCAAAAGGTATCTATGTCTCTCATCTCAAGAGCGCGCGTACCCAAAAGGTATCTATGTCTCTCATCTCAAGAGCGCGCGTACCCAAAAGGCGGAAACAAGCGCACGAAGACCAAAATTCTTGGGGTAAGAAAATTTTAATTTATTGGGTGCGCAAGAAAATAGTCTCGATTTTAGAGAAAAATTCAATTATTTTCTCCGGGGTTTTATAGAACTTCATTTAGTAAAGGTATATGAAGTTCTCACTTTCATGTTTTTTTTCTCAGTCATCTCATTCTATTAGCTTTTTATATGACTGAACGGTGCGAGCTCAAGAAACTGATACTACGGGCCTCTCTTCTCTTCTGCTTCAAGCTGGGCGAGAGCGCTGCAGCAGCACATGGAAAATAATGTCAGGCATACGAGCTAGGATGCCTCAGTGAACGACAGGGCCAGGATTGGTTCAGTCGGTTCAAGCAAGGCGACGACACGCTGGAAGACATGGACCGTCGAGGACGGCCACGCCAGCTCGATCTTGAGGGTCTTCGATCCTTTGTCGTTGCCGATACCGAACGAACTTGCTACGGGATTGCAGAGCACTTGGGGTTGTTGTTGTTGTTGCCGGCAAACATCCTGCATCTAAGACTTGGTTATGAACACTCTCTTTAATGAGAGAAGTTCTCGTGTTCTTCGGACAAGATGCGTCCGGAAAAGGGTTTTGATGTCCTTTGCAATCCTGAGACTGTAATGCTGCAATTTGTGAAGGCGGACATCGTTGTAGCAACCTGTTCATGCTATAGGCCTTGTGAGTGGGTGGTCAATCCGGCCTAGCATCGTTTTGGGTGGGAATATAGACGTCTCGCCTGTCGTTGACCGGAGATAGGCAAGAGGCTATTTGACTGGCGCCTCGACTCGCCATTGAAAAGTATAGCGGAGTATCGGCTGATCTTTTGTCCGTTGGCATGCCCAGGCCGGTCCGGCATCGCTATACTACCCAGTTTTGGTCCGCGGCGGGATTTCTCCCGCTACCTCCCAGCACGAATTCTTCGTAGGGAGGCGTCCCTCTATCCGCCACTTGAGGTCGCGCTCGATTACGGATTGGATGATCCGGCTCCATCCATGAAAGGCTCTTGAGGCTGTAGAGTCACGAATGGCCACTTTGCCAGTGTGTTTCGAGCACTTCGAGGTCTCTCACAACACCATCGAGAACGGGCTTCACGATCTCGGTAAATTAACAAGCTCGATGAGTGCCACACGACCTGAGGTCACTTGACAGGAATCGACGAGTCGCGGCCGCCCCACAACTTCTTTCCTACAAAAGAAAAGACGAGTGGCTGTACACATTGCTTACTGGAGACGAGAAGTGGGTGACCTACTGCAATGTTACGCGCAAGCTCCAGTGGCTCAGCAAGAGCCGGACTGCACCCGATGAAGGTGATGCTGTGTTTGGTGGAACTCACGCGGTGTCGTATATTGGGAGCTGCTACCTAACGGCATGACTGTTACAGCAGATGTCTACCGTGCACAACTCGACAGGGTGCAGCAAGTTATGGTGGCTCAAGGCGGAGAGAGCGCCAAGATTCGTTTTCTAAATGACAACGCACAGTCACACATCGCGAAAAAACGGTTCAGAAGCTGTTGGAGCTGGGATGGGAGTTGATGCCTCACCCACCGTACTCGCCCGACATGACACCTTCTGATTACCACCTATTCCAGTCCATGCAGAATCACCTCGCAGAGAAAAAATTTGAAAAACCATGATAGATCATACTTTGTTGATGTTAGGTAAAATCATGGTTGCAAGACTTTTTCGACTCGCTTTCTCCGTCGTTCTACCACAAGGGCATCCACGAACTGCCCACGCGTTGACAACACATACTCAACCATGATGGATCATACTTTGTTGATTGAGGTTCTTGTTTGACTTAATAAATGATTAATTTTAAAAAAATTAAAAAACCGAGGCTATTTTCTTGCGCACGTAATACAATTTTTTAAAAAGTTTTTCAAAGTTAATAAATTTTCTGAACCTGAATCCATGTCCATTTCCGACTCAACTCAACGAATTGGTCCATCCAGAGTTGGACGACTGCTTCGACCTGTCTCTTACAAATGTAGATATTTTTTTAAAGCTTTCGAAACTTTAAACTTATCGCTCTGTCTCCTCTCTTTCTTGATTTCTGTTTCACACTCTTACTTTCGTTGTTTCTTTTACTTCATGTTCCACGTTCACTTCTCTTCGTTTTTGTATATCTCTTTTCTCCTCTCTCTCCTCCTCTGTCTCTCTCTCTTCTCATCTCTACATTTTCTCCCCTCTCTCTTTCTTCTCCTCTCTCTATTATCTCCCCCCTCTCTCTTCTCCTCTCCTCCTCTCTCTCTATCCAGACCTCGGTCTGATCCATGATTGCAATGCTCTTGTCACTCCTCGGGTGATAACATATCACCCTGCACTCTCCCCTCACTTCCTCCTGCTTAAAGATATCGTCGTGATCCTGCGTGGCTGCAACAAATTTCTTCAGCTATTATCTACACAGAAAATAATTTCTTCAAAGTAAAGATCCCCTATAGTTTGTAATGACGAGTCGAGGCACCAGTAAAATAGCCTCTTGCCCTTCTCCGGTTAACGAATGGGTCTCGCGAAGAGAATCGCCGACTGCGTTGCGAGTGTAGACGAAGAAAACTCTACCTAACTCAAAAGGATCTACACCAAACTATGACTCCACAGGACTTCTAAACTATGACTCCACAGGACTTCTAAACTATGACTCCACAGGACTTCTAAACTATGACTCCACAGGACTTCTAAACTATGACTCCACTGGACTTCTAAACAAACAAACAACAAAATAAAGTTACTATCAATGTACGAATGGATAAAAACTAATCGAGAAATAACTTTAATGTTAGAATGTAAAAGAATGAATAAACAAAATGAATAATGAATGAAAGAATAACATAATGATTGAGTGAATGAATACTTCATGAAACAAAGGCCTACGTGGCACTATTGAAAATTTAAGTAAAGTAACGCACTTCTAGTAGACACTCTCCCAAAGTTTTCTCTATTCTATCTCTACCCTTCCATTCAAATTTCCTCCGCTCTTCCTTTCTGTGACTCTGACTAGCTTATGAATAAAAAACTGCTCGAGTTCAGGGGTTAAATGGTTACCGGACCAGCTATGTTGGCGCATAGATGTTCGCGCCGAGAAAGATCTACATTCTCTTCTCCTTCCGTTCTGTTTCACCTTTTCTATACTTCTCTTTTCACTCTTTTTGCTTTTCCCCATCCCTTTTCCACTCGCTCGGCGCATACAAACATGTTTTAGACTGGCCTCATTTAACGCCTGCTCGAGTTTGAGAACCGATTCCCCATGGTCGAACTAGTATATTCCATAAAACTAATATATTTCATAACTAGAAGCTAGAAGCATGCCTTATAACCATAGGTTACAAGCATACCCCTTACGATGTCCGCCTTCACAAGGTGCAGCATGATAGTCTCAGGACTGCAAAGGACATCAAAACCCTTCTCCGGACGCATCTCGTCCGAAGAACACGAGAACCTCTTTCAAGAACATTGGGAAAAGCTTCGCCAACCGAGTCCACACAAACATGGTCTCAGAAGAAAAGGAAACCATCCAAGGTCCAGTCATACTGGGCGGCCGACCACCACCGGACATAAATGAAGAAGAAGTGGACCTCTCCAGAAATGCCCGCTGCACGGTGAGCCAACTCCGCTCAGGCTACAGCAGGTACACCAACCACTACTTACACCGGATCGATGACTCGATACCTGACTACTGCCCAGACTGTCTCAATGGACCTAACGACGTAGCCCATCTCTTCAAATGCGCTAGGCTTCCAACAAGACTCACGTTGGAAGATCTCTGGATGAAACCAAAAGAAGTAGCCTCATTTCTATTGTTAAGGAAAGAAGAAAAGATGTCTTTTAAAAAAAGAGAAGAAGAGAGAGAAGGAGAGAGGTGCTCTCCATTGCCGACTCTCTTCGACGCGAGACGTTTGCCGGCAACAACAACAACAACAGAACCTCTCTCATTAAAGAGAGTGTTCATAACCAAAAGTCTTCGATGTTGGCTGCTTGCCGGCAACAACAACAACAGCATACCTTTCAACTATATTAACTTAAAAATTTACTTCGGTCTCAGATTCCGGACCCCTAACAATTTACTCCCGTCTCAGATTCGGACCCTTAACAATTTACTTCCGTCTCAGATTCTGGACCCCTAACAATTTACTCCCGTCTCAGATTCGGACCCTTAACAATTTACTCCCGTCTCAGATTCGGACCCTTAACAATTTACTTCCGTCTCAGATTCCGGACCCCTAACAATTTACTTTCGTCTCAGATTCCGGACCCCTAAGAATTTACTTCCGTGTCAGATTCCGGACCCCTAACATTCTTCAAAGATTTGAGAATCAAATTTTTGTTTTCACACAGAGTGTTCTGAACAAAAAATTGCGTGGAAATAAAGAGAAGCAAGGGAGTTGACAGAGGGATTGAGGAAAAGAAGTTATAATATAATTCAGATGCTCTTTTTAATGAGGGTCACTTCGCAGGGATTTGGTTTCGGAAAATAAGATTAGGGAGAGTTGTTATATGGCAGCCCCTCAGAAGAACAATAAAAAGGGGGAAATAGCTCAATTCCTATTCATATAAGACGATGCTGGGAATATTTTTCGCCAAAATGCTCAAAATGTTGTTCCTCAGCCAAAAACTTTATTTTGCCAAGATTTCGAGTACGCGAAATTGGGAGAAGGAAATTCCGATATTAGTCTTTTTTTAGCTGCCAAAATAGGGACGAAGAATGGGCCACTGTTTCGCAGTGCCAAATGATGAATGACTCTGTAGCCAAGTTTTGTTCCTGCAGAATCACGGACAATTTTGTTTTTCCTTTGTGACATGTTTTGGCACTGCCAAACTCGGCTCTTTTTTGAACACTACTTGTCCGTTGAACACAGCTCCGCAATGACCACATATTAAGCACTTCTAGCGACGTACCTCAACCGAGTTTAGTAAACTCGGTTGAGGTACGTCGCTAGAAATGAATAATATGTGGTCGTTGTAGCTGCTGGTATTGCAACTCGGCCTTTTGGATGAGATCAAAGCCTAGTAGTATTGGCACTCCCCAAAGAGTTCCTGAGAGCGATCCTCCATCATCCCAGAAATGAGGCTAAGGAGTTGCAGGGGATACAAAAAAGCCCGATTTTGACAGTGACAAAACAAGGACAAAAAACCTAGTTCTGGCAGTGACAAAACAAGGACAAAAACCCCGATTTTGGCAGTGACAAAACAATGACAAACAAAAACCCGATTTTGGCAGTGACAAAACAAGGACAAACAAAAACCCGATTTTGGCAGTGATAAAACAAGGACAAACAAAAACCGGATTCATGCAGTGACAAAAGCGGTGACAAAACGAGTACAAAGTAGAAAGCTTGTTTTTTGACGGTTTTTCTTGGCAGGCCCGTCAAAACGCATGTTATTTGCTGCCATTTATCATGGCGCTTTTTTCCGTTTCTTGCCATGGAAAAGCTTGGTTTTTCAAGCGAAATCTGACTGAGGAACAACATTTTGAGCATTTTGGCGAAAATTATTCCCAGCATCGTCTTATATCACCTAATCTTGCGCTTTTTTGACTTACACCCTCACTCACTTACTCATTATTCTATTATCAACCCAAATAACCGGTTGACTTAATTTTTTTTTGGGGGTTTGCTTATAACAAGAGTGAACCTGTCGTGAAAGGAGTCGCTTCCTCGTAACGGGTAAAACTTGGGAAATCATTCTCGAAGACGTAGACTGACTTGTAGTCCGGAGTCACCTTGAATACTCTCAATAACTAAATTCTTGTCCCTTACTTTATACTTTGATAATACAAAAAGGTTTAGTGTTATTACACGAGTTTAGGGCTTAGATTTTTTTAGTCAGTATTCAGTCTTCGATATTGCACATTCCATGCTGATTTCTGGACAGTTCCGCATGAATAATCGGACCATATTAGGCTTTTCAACCAATTACTACTCTAGGTCAAGTTTGATTCTTCTTTTAACTTTTCTGATTTGTGCACTCACTTTATTAATCCAAAAAATTCTGCCTTTAATACCTCTGGCGAAAACTACACCATCAAGTTTATGATGTTACCCAAGGCTCGTCAAGAAGGGAATAGACGTAGGCATTGGTATATCTGTTACCCATATGGTACTCAACTCCTGTCCGAAAACCTAGGTTCATATAAGACTCTATGTATGCTGTACTCTAACCTTTCCTCCGGTTCTGACACCTCCAGGCGCCAGAGGATTGACACCGGCGCTTGCGCTGAAAGATGTCGCGGCAGAATCAGACTTCGCGCCCTGAACAAAATTGTCTATTACGCGTGAATCTTATTTCAGACGGTTCCAAAATCATCAAAAAATTGATTCTAACGAGTAAAATTCGAGACGAAAACTTTTTACGAAAAGTTTATAACTTGACAGTTGAGAAAACATTCATCTTAACCAGGCGTCACTGCCTTCAAACTGTGCTTATGAGAATTTTTAGAGTTATCATCTTATGATGCACATATATAGCTACATATACATACAGGGTTTTTTTATTGTGCAAGAAAAAGGTACAGACACCCGCTGAAAGCGGAAAAAAATTCTCACATAAGGGTCCCCCCTTATGAAAAAAAAAACAGAGACCCGCGAACAAAAACTTTTTTACATGAGGGTCCCCTCTTATGATTTTGAAAAGCAGAGGCCCGCCGACAGAAGGTCTGACACGACTATTTAACCCCTGTATACATATAAAGACCCAGTTGAAAACCCTTTAATTTGTCAAAATCTATGAACTTCTTTGGGTTGTTGAGTGTTTAACTTAATGTTGAACTTGAACTTAAACTTAATGTTTAATTTTAACTTAATGTTTAACTTTATTTAACTCAATGTTATCTTTTTCGATCACTGATTCTCATTTAGGAAGCGGACGAACGTATTTCTCTCATCATATACAACATCACCCTTCATCATCACAAAACAATCCAGAAACGCGGAGAAGATAAAACCAAGAACAAAAGTAATTTGTGAGTCTTATTGTACTTTCGGAAATAACACTAATGAAGAGAATCAGACCGCGCTCCTATCTGGAATCCTACAGTACTCTTGCTCTTATAACTGACTCCCCACGGACGGTTAACACGATTAGCCGCCACAATTATCCACTCATCAAGCAAAGGATTGTATCGGCGATAGTTGTTGCGCGGTGTTGTGGAAGGCGGAGCTTCTGCCATCTGATCTTGAACCACGGACCATTGATGGGTGGTAGGAATCCAATTATAGGGACGGATGATGAATTCTAATGGTAGCACTTCTTCACATCATCCGGGTTCGAATTGATCTACCAACCGCTTGATTCGGAGTTTTCACAAGTACATTTATAACGTGTTCCTTGTCAGTCATCAAACGGGGTCTTTTTTTGTGACATAACGGGTCTATCTTGCCAAGGCCACCGTTCTCAGGGCGAGTGTAGGCGGATAACATTTTCCCAGACTCGCAAATAAACTCACCACATTCTTCCTGAGATAAGCCCGTTCCCTTCTATAAGCAGACCTCTATGCGAACCACTGCACCGGCCTGCTGGGTCGTCCTATCTTTTAAACCCTTTCTCTCATGCTCGAGCTTGAAGCAATCTTTTTTGAGTACATCAGCTCATTGATTCCCCTTCAATGTTTTAAACACTCCGTATAACAACTAGTTCATTTGTGGACTTATTATCAACAAAACGGATGGCAAAACATAACAGATGACTTGAAGGGGAAGTAAAAACAGTCGAATGAAAAGCACAACAGACAGAAGCACTTAGAACTTGAGTTGACTCCGAAACATTTGAAAGGTTTAACTGAAGTCAAAAAGTTTCGTGACTATTCAGCCCTCCAGAAGAGTAAATAGTCAAGAAAAAAGCTAAGAAGACCGCCTCAGACTATCTACCATATCGACTTAGACTGAATTGAGAGAAAACAACATATAACCACGATCAGTATGGAATTTTATTGCCTCGTGTAACTTTCAAATACTTGACATTCCACAGCAAAAACGAGAAAATTGTTATTGGACAGGAAGTTATCCCTAGAGACTGGTTAACAAAACTAATCTTCAATAATACTCTTCATATTCATTTCTCATGAGAAGGTTTCGTTAATATAATGACGAAATTTCTCATTTATTGATATCATTTTTTAAACACTCACTGATGACATGGACAAAACTGAGTCACCCATCACATAATACCAACATGAAACGGAAAATAGTTAATTTGACAAATTACCCAGAGCTTCACAACAAGTTTACCTTTTGTTTGAATAGTCAGAAATCGTTCTCTCAATGTTTAAATGATCTCAATTGATACAAAAGCAACCCACAGAAATAGCATTCAAAACTAACATCAGAAAAATTAATTCGATCGTTTCCTGTCGGACTTAAACGAAGGCTGAACTCAACTTATTATTAAATTGCCCCGCCCACAAATATAAATGAATCAATAAAATCTTCGGCTAACGCCTGAATCCTTACCTGGGGCCTTACCCAATCTAAAAAAAAACATTATATGTTCGAACTTCTTTGTTTATTATTGAGATTTATAAGCTCAAAAACAACAATCACAGAAAAAATTCAAGCTTTCGCAAAATTGGACATCTTTGCTGAATGTTTCAAAGAAACCCCTACAATCTTCAATTTTCCACTAGCAAATAGTGACATTCGATAACGAGCAAAGATTCAGAAGCAGAACATTTTTAAACCACAAATCCTCATCACTAAAAACAGTTCTCATGACTTTCAGGCCTTTAACAAATCGCACTCAGAGACTCACTAAAACACGGCCTCAACGACACTCACTAAAACACGGCCTCAACTCTGACCTTTTACAAATCGCACTCAGAGACTCACTAAAACACGGCCTCAACTCTGGAAATTTTGGGGAAAGGAAAGGGGGGAGGGGGAGGGGGGTTTACCTAAGCAGGGAAGGGAGGGGGCCCTAAAGGGGGAAGGACGAGGGCCCTACCTAAGCAAAGGGGGGGGGGTTGGGCCCTAAGGGGGAGGGGGAAGGGGGGCCCTAAAGGGGGGAAGGGGGGCCCTAAGGAGAAAGGGGGGGAGGGAGTTTTAATGAGTAAGAAAAAAGAAAGAGAAAAGTAAGAAAAAAGAAAGAAAAAAAATAAAAAAGAGAAAGAAAAAAGAATACTA
>OZ057403.1:34132387-34219887 GCA_964056735.1 Allodiplogaster pararmata
ATACAGTACCGAACAAAAGAGCAACCTTTTGACAGCAAAAATTTTCTGAGGTAGAATTTCATGCACAACAAAACATGTAGATTACAATGTGAATGGTTTTGAAAAGACTTTTGAAAATTTAAACAGTGTTTTTTTTGTTGTTCAACTTATCAAATAAAGAAAGAGAGAGAAACTACTTCTTCAAAAACTTTTTGTTATAAGTTTTCTTTTGTGGAAATCGCATTTCATGTTGTTTCTAACCGTGTTCATCTGTAATAAATTTGAACGTTGCAGGTTAAAAAATGGGGAACGAGATAAATGAAGGTTACTTGTGTAGATTTACTTCTTTTTGACCTTAAATTTGAGTTTATTCCCACTCAATATAGCTTTGTACCGGCACTTTGTTACTTAGGGGCCGCACTTTACTTGGGGGCAGGTTACTTTTCGCTGATTTTTTCGCTTAGTCTTAGGTAAAATGTATGCTAAAGAGGCCGTACGGCTTAGAAAAGAGGCCGTATAGAAAAATTAGCCACACTATTATATTTTTATCCAGTCAAATTGAGTAATTCGGCTTAGCTGTTTTGAGCGGTTCTTTTTTACTTGGGAGGCCGCGCTTCACTTGGAGGGAGGGGCTCCGCTTCACTTGGGAGGGGGGGGGGCTTTTTAAAAACAACATTTTTAAAAGATTATTTTTACATCAAAAAACGCTTAGGCTTAGGAAAAAGTTTAAGCTAACGAGGCCGTACGGCTTAGACGAACGAGACCGCATAAGAAAATTTAAATTTTGTTGTATTTTTGAACGCACCGAAAAGAGCCCCCCCCCCCACAAATGAAGCGTAGCCTCCCCAAGTAAACTTGTGCCATTTTCAGCTACTATTCACTGTTTTTCGCTAAGGCTTAGGTAAAAGGTTACGCAAACGAGGCCGTACGGCTTAGGCTAACGAAACCGAATGAGAAAATTTCTCATGTTGTTAATTTTTGTCAATCTTGACTAAATTTCTCAAAAAGTTTTAAAACCCCTCCACGTAAAGTGCGCCCCCCTATGTAACATTGTGCCGTTTGTTTCCTTCATGGAGATAGTAGATTCAACTTCTGACGCTTAATTTTTGTTTATAAAGTATTTTGCTCTTCTAATTTTTATCACTGTGCTTTTTATGTTTTCGGATTTATAATTTTATAACGATTTTAGACTAGATTGAAACAAGAAAACTTGAACTAGACCAGGCAGTAAAGATGTATTTTTGTTGAAAAAAATTTAGAGTTTCGCTTTCAATTCAATTGTCCGAGTTAGTCCTAGGCTCACATTGAAGCGTTTTCACATGATTAATAAGCGGCACTTTGTTACTTGGGGGCCGCACTTTTTTTGGGGGGGGGGGCAGGTGACTTTTCCCTGATTTTTTCGCTTAGGCCTAAATAAAGAGTAGGCGATGGTATCAAATTGTGGTCCCGCTCATTTTCGTTTTTTTCAATCGAAAAAAATGTTAATTGGCTTCTTATGACCGTCTAAGCCATAGCTCACCAGGATGTGTTGAATATAACTTTTTCGGGCGGTTGACCGAGCGACCGGAGAGTGGGGAGAGGGGTATTCAACAAAATCTTATGTCTAATTTGTCAAAACAATTGATCTTTTATTTCATGTAGTCAGGGCCGTAGTTTTTTTTTTTTGGACAATTATTTTATTTACAAGCTTTTATTTGTTTTTTTAATCAACTTCTGTTATAATTTCTTCACTTTCAAAAAAATTTTGGAGAACCGGGCGGGCGACCGAAAGAAATTTCTCAACTTTGGTGAGCTATGGTCTAAGCAATAAAAACATGTGAGGAAAACAAAACTTTTTTTCATCATTTGTACAAAAAAAAAAAATTCAAAAGTTTTTTTTTCAGGAAGAGATTTTATTCATGAAAACTCCCTTCCCCCTTTCTCCTCAGGGCCCCCCTTCCCCCCTTTAGGGCCCCCTTCCCCCTCCTCCCTCCCCCCTAGGGCCCCTACCCCCTCGCTTAGGCCCTATTCCTCCCCCCTTCCCCTTTTAGGGCCCCCTCCCTTTCCTGCTTAGGAAAAAACCCCCCTCCCCCTTTCCTTTCCCCAAAATTTGGGCCAAAAAAATTTTTTGTGTAAAAATAATTTTAAAATTTTTTTTTACCGCACATGTTTTTATTGCTCAGTAGGTCATAAGAAGCCAATTAACACTTTATTCGATTGAAAAAAAAACTAAAAATGAGCGGAACCACAATTTGATACCATCGCCTAAAGAGTATGCTAACGAGGCCCTATAGAACAATTAGCCACAATATTTTTTTTTCCAATCTGATTTTTTAAATATTTTTTCTTCATTTTTTTTCATTTTTATCCAGTTTGAGAAACTTGAACTAGCCGTTTTTAGCCACTATCCACTGTTTTTTCTCGCTTAGGCTTAGTCAAATGTTACGCTCAGCGGTTTTTTAGTTGGTCCGAAAATCCTACAGACGTTCGCAGGAGGCAAAATTTTTTTATACAGACCCTGTCCTTACATCTGTAATTTTTTTCAAGTTAAAATTTTATGAGATAAAAAGTTTTTTGAAAAATTTTCACCCTTCTGAGATAAAAAACTTTCACATAAGGGTTCCCTTTTATGAGTTAAAAGACAGACGCCCGCTGGAGGTCTAAAACAGACACCCGCCGACAGACGACCAGACATCACTAATTAACCCCTGGTTACGCTAACGAGGCCGTACGGCTTAGCCTAACGAGAACGCATGAGAAAATGTCAATTCGTTCACTAAATTTGTCAAAAAATGTTTTTAAAAAAAGCTCCCCCCCCTGCCCGAAGTAAAGCGCCCCCCCAAGTAAAGCGCGCCCCTCCAAGTAAAGTGCGGCCCGCCTGAGTAAACTTGTGCCTACCTTTTGATAAAGTTGAATACGTTTCATTTGTCCAAAGAAAAACATTTAGGATTTTTAACAATGGCTTTATGATAGTTGCTTGATCCGAAAATTCCAATGGACCTCCGATTTACCCTTCGACGGATCTCTACTTCGAAATAAATTCAAAAACTTGACAAGGAAAACAAGATTAATAATCGAAAATAGATTAGGGGAGTTATAAATTAGTCAAAAATAATACAGAGGCCCGCCGAAGGTGATGGATTTCCGGATGGTAAAACAAATTTATTTCAAGAAAAAAAATTTAGCCCTCTGAATTTATAAACTTTCCGGGGATCAAAAACAAACTCGCTCGAACTCAAACCACAGGCCTCAAACAATTACAAGGAGAAGAATAAGAAGAACGAAGGCAGCGAAGCTGCCTGAGGCAGAGAGGAAAGGAGAAGCGGAAAAGCGCAGGCAGCGAAGCTTTCTGGAGCAGGAAGAAAATGAGGAGCAGAAAAACAAAGGCAGCGAAGCTGCCTGAAGCAGGGGAAAGAAAGAAGAACAGGAAAACGAAGGCAGCGAAGCTGCCTGATGCAGGAAGAAAAGGAAGAACAGAAAAACGAAGGCAGCGAAGCTGCCTGATGCAAGAAGAACAGGAAAACGAAGGCAGCGAAGCTGCCTGATGCAGGAAGAACAGAAAAACTAAGGCACCGAAGCTGCCTGTGGTGGAGAGAAGAGAAGGAGAAAGACGAATTTGACGCAGGAAGGAAAGGAGAAGAAGAATAACGAAAGCAGCGGAGCTGCCTGAGTCAGGGAGAAAAATAGAACCAGAAAAGCGAAGGCAGCGAAGCTTTCTGGAGCAGGAAGAAAAGGAGGAGCAGGAAAACAAAGGCAGCGAAGCTGCCTGAAGCAGGAAAAAAAAGGAGAAGCAGAAAAGCGAAGGCAGCGAAGCTGCCTGATGCAGGAAGAAAAGGAAGAACAGGGAAACGAAGGCAGCGAAGCTGCCTGCGGTGAAGAGAAGAGAAGGAGAAAGACGAATCTGATGCAGGGAGGAAAGGAGAAGAAGAATAACGAAAGTAACGAAGCTGCCTGAGAAAGGGAGAAAAATAGAGGTGGGAAAACGAAGGGGGGGGAGAGGGAAAAATAGAAGCTGGGAAATGAAGGCAGCGAAGCTGCCTGAGACAGGGAGATAAGGAGAAGCGAAAATTGACTAGGCTCTCATTCTAACTTGGCTAACAAGAAAGTGACAAGCGTCCCCAAAGGGGACGCTAGTCCATTGAATTCAACGAGCAAGAGCTTTTTCCTCTGTCCACAATTATTTGGCGCTTTGCCTCATCGCCTTTTCTCTCTCTTTACACCCAATCTTTTGCACGCTCTCGCGTCCCTTAAATCTCACATTCTCCTATCTATCACTTTATGAGCGCTCACATGACTTTGTGGTCTAGGATAAGAGCCTCCTGGCTACGTGCTTGGCTGAATTTCTCTACTGAGGCTAAATCAACTACAGGATTTCAGAAATTCTGAATTTGGTTTCTTAATTTTGTTTTTGAGGGGAGGTGTGAGGGGTCGATGGCGGAGCACTAACCCACGCCCTCCCCCGTTTACTTCTTGCGTGCACGCTCTCTCTTTTTTTCCTCTCGCATCCTGCGTTCTCTCGCTCTCTCCATTCATGCTGCCAGTGATTGACGATGCTTCATGCGCTCTCTTCCTTCGATACAGTACCGAACAAAAGAGCAACCTTTTGACAGCAAAAATTTTCTGAGGTGGAATTTCATGCACAACAAAACATGTAGATTACAATGTGAATGGTTTTGAAAAGACTTTTGAAAATTTAAACAGTGTTTTTTTTGTTGTTCAACTTATCAAATAAAGAAAGAGAGAGAAACTACTTCTTCAAAAACTTTTTGTTATAAGTTTTCTTTTGTGGAAATCGCATTTCATGTTGTTTCTAACCGTGTTCATCTGTAATAAATTTGAACGTTGCAGGTTAAAAAATGGGGAACGAGATAAATGAAGGTTACTTGTGTAGATTTACTTCTTTTTGACCTTAAATTTGAGTTTATTCCCACTCAATATAGCTTTGTACCGGCACTTTGTTACTTATTGGCCGCACTTTACTTGGGGGCAGGTTACTTTTCGCTGATTTTTTCGCTTAGTCTTAGGTAAAATGTATGCTAAAGAGGCCGTACGGCTTAGAAAAGAGGCCGTATAGAAAAATTAGCCACACTATTATATTTTTATCCAGTCAAATTGAGTAATTCGGCTTAGCTGTTTTGAGCGGTTCTTTTTTACTTGGGAGGCCGCGCTTCACTTGGAGGGAGGGGCTCCGCTTCACTTGGGAGGGGGGGGCTTTTTAAAAACAACATTTTTAAAAGATTATTTTTACATCAAAAAACGCTTAGGGTTAGGAAAAAGTTTAAGCTAACGAGGCCGTACGGCTTAGACGAACGAGACCGCATAAGAAAATTTAAATTTTGTTGTATTAAAAAAAACATTTTTTGAACGCACCGAAAAGAGCCCCCCCCCACAAATGAAGCGTAGCCTCCCCAAGTAAACTTGTGCCATTTTCAGCTACTATTCACTGTTTTTCGCTAAGGCTTAGGTAAAAGGTTACGCAAACGAGGCCGTACGGCTTAGGCTAACGAAACCGAATGAGAAAATTTCTCATGTTGTTAATTTTTGTCAATCTTGACTAAATTTCTCAAAAAGTTTTAAAACCCCTCCACGTAAAGTGCGCCCCCTATGTAACATTGTGCCGTTTGTTTCCTTCATGGAGATAGTAGATTCAACTTCTGACGCTTAATTTTTGTTTATAAAGTATTTTGCTCTTCTAATTTTTATCACTGTGCTTTTTATGTTTTCGGATTTATAATTTTATAACGATTTTAGACTAGATTGAAACAAGAAAACTTGAACTAGACCAGGCAGTAAAGATGTATTTTTGTTGAAAAAAATTTAGAGTTTCGCTTTCAATTCAATTGTCCGAGTTAGTCCTAGGCTCACATTGAAGCGTTTTCACATGATTAATAAGCGGCACTTTGTTACTTGGGGGCCGCACTTTTTTTGGGGGGGGGGGCAGGTGACTTTTCCCTGATTTTTTCGCTTAGGCTTAAATAAAGAGTAGGCGATGGTATCAAATTGTGGTCCCGCTCATTTTCGTTTTTTTCAATCGAAAAAAATGTTAATTGGCTTCTTATGACCGTCTAAGCCATAGCTCACCAGGATGTGTTGAATATAACCGTAGTTTAACCAATGGACAATTATTTTATTTACAAGCTTTTATTTGTTTTTTTAATCAACTTCTGTTATAATTTCTTCACTTTCAAAAAAATTTTGGAGAACCGGGCGGGCGACCGAAAGAAATTTCACAACTTTGGTGAGCTATGGTCTAAGCAATAAAAACATGTGCGGAAAACAAAAAAATTTTTCATCATTTTTACAAAAAAAAATTTTCAAAAGTTTTTTTTTCAGGAAGAGATTTTATTCATGAAAACTCCCTTCCCCCTTTCTCCTCAGGGCCCCCCTTCCCCCCTTTAGGGCCCCCTTCCCCCTCCTCCCTCCCCCCTAGGGCCCCTACCCCCTCGCTTAGGCCCTATTCCTCCCCCCTTCCCCTTTTAGGGCCCCCCTCCCTTTCCTGCTTAGGAAAAAAACCCCCTCCCCCTTTCCTTTCCCCAAAATTTGGGCCAAAAAAATTTTTTGTGTAAAAATAATTTTAAAATTTTTTTTTACCGCACATGTTTTTATTGCTCAGTAGGTCATAAGAAGCCAATTAACACTTTATTCGATTGAAAAAAAAACTAAAAATGAGCGGAACCACAATTTGATACCATCGCCTAAAGAGTATGCTAACGAGGCCCTATAGAACAATTAGCCACAATATTTTTTTTTCCAATCTGATTTTTTAAATATTTTTTCTTCATTTTTTTCTTCATTTTTATCCAGTTTGAGAAACTTGAACTGGCCGTTTTTAGCCACTATCCACTGTTTTTTCTCGCTTAGGCTTAGTCAAATGTTACGCTCAGCGGTTTTTTAGTTGGTCCGAAAATCCTACAGACGTTCGCAGGAGGCAAAATTTTTTTATACAGACCCTGTCCTTACATCTGTAATTTTTTTCAAGTTAAAATTTTATGAGATAAAAAGTTTTTTGAAAAATTTTCACCCTTCTGAGATAAAAAACTTTCACATAAGGGTTCCCTTTTATGAGTTAAAAGACAGACGCCCGCTGGAGGTCTAAAACAGACACCCGCCGACAGACGACCAGACATCACTAATTAACCCCTGGTTACGCTAACGAGGCCGTACGGCTTAGCCTAACGAGAACGCATGAGAAAATGTCAATTCGTTCACTAAATTTGTCAAAAAATGTTTTTAAAAAAAGCTCCCCCCCCTGCCCGAAGTAAAGCGCCCCCCCAAGTAAAGCGCGCCCCTCCAAGTAAAGTGCGGCCCGCCTGAGTAAACTTGTGCCTACCTTTTGATAAAGTTGAATACGTTTCATTTGTCCAAAGAAAAACATTTAGGATTTTTAACAATGGCTTTATGATAGTTGCTTGATCCGAAAATTCCAATGGACCTCCGATTTACCCTTCGACGGATCTCTACTTCGAAATAAATTCAAAAACTTGACAAGGAAAACAAGATTAATAATCGAAAGTAGATTAGGGGAGTTATAAATTAGTCAAAAATAATACAGAGGCCCGCCGAAGGTGATGGATTTCCGGATGGTAAAACAAATTTATTTCAAGAAAAAAAATTTAGCCCTCTGAATTTATAAACTTTCCGGGGATCAAAAACAAACTCGCTCGAACTCAAACCACAGGCCTCAAACAATTACAAGGAGAAGAATAAGAAGAACGAAGGCAGCGAAGCTGCCTGAGGCAGAGAGGAAAGGAGAAGCGGAAAAGCGCAGGCAGCGAAGCTTTCTGGAGCAGGAAGAAAATGAGGAGCAGAAAAACAAAGGCAGCGAAGCTGCCTGAAGCAGGGGAAAGAAAGAAGAAGCAGAAAAGCGAAGGCTGCGAAGCTGCCTGATGCAGGAATAAAAGGAAGAACAGGAAAACGAAGGCAGCGAAGCTGCCTGATGCAGGAAGAAAAGGAAGAACAGAAAAACGAAGGCAGCGAAGCTGCCTGATGCAAGAAGAAAAGGAAGAACAGGAAAACGAAGGCAGCGAAGCTGCCTGATGCAGGAAGAACAGAAAAACTAAGGCACCGAAGCTGCCTGTGGTGGAGAGAAGAGAAGGAGAAAGACGAATTTGACGCAGGAAGGAAAGGAGAAGAAGAATAACGAAAGCAGCGGAGCTGCCTGAGTCAGGGAGAAAAATAGAACCAGAAAAGCGAAGGCAGCGAAGCTTTCTGGAGCAGGAAGAAAAGGAGGAGCAGGAAAACAAAAGCAGCGAAGCTGCCTGAAGCAGGGAAAAAAAGGAGAAGCAGAAAAGCGAAGGCAGCGAAGCTGCCTGATGCAGGAAGAAAAGGAAGAACAGGGAAACGAAGGCAGCGAAGCTGCCTGCGGTGAAGAGAAGAGAAGGAGAAAGACGAATCTGATGCAGGGAGGAAAGGAGAAGAAGAATAACGAAAGTAACGAAGCTGCCTGAGAAAGGGAGAAAAATAGAGGTGGGAAAACGAAGGGGGAGAGGGAAAAATAGAAGCTGGGAAATGAAGGCAGCGAAGCTGCCTGAGACAGGGAGATAAGGAGAAGCGAAAATTGACTAGGCTCTCATTCTAACTTGGCTAACAAGAAAGTGACAAGCGTCCCCAAAGGGGACGCTAGTAATACTAATTAATTGAGCTAGGCCGTTTTTAAGTTGAGGCCGTGTTTTAGTGAGTCTCTGAGTGCGATTTGTAAAAGGCCAGAGTTGAGGCCGTGTTTTAGTGAGTCTCTGAGTGTCTTGAGTGCGATTTGTTAAAGGTCTGACTTTCAATATAAAAACCCTTCCTAAAATTCTAATTCAAGTTGAGATCCGCTTGAACAAACATTACGGTACTTTTCGTTGCAAGAACCATCGGACGGTAATCTAAATACCAAGGAAAATTTCTCTTTCATCCGACAAATCTTTTCATCCTTTCAACTTCAACTGCTTCATTCTCGGCATCCTCGATTTGTTTTCTCTCTTCTGTTCGATTCTTTCCATTCTTCGCTGCTTTTCCGGGTCTTCCTGTTAATTCAAAGTTTTACTTTTGTTCGTAAGTCGTTCTTTGAAAGAATAACAAGTCATTCTTTGAAAGAATAACAGCAAGACTGTAAACAAGAGTATTCCCTACTCCTCGCTGATCTCAAGCAACGGATTTTTATACCGAGCAGAGGAGCGGATTGTTTGTAGAAACTTGTGCAAAAATCGTGTGGTGTGACGGGAACCGAACCCGTGACCTTTCGCATTCCGGGCGGACGCTCTCCCCAATGAGAAACACACGCACACATGATAATGCACATTTTAAGGCCCATACAACAAGACCAACTGTAGTCTAAAAGAATAATGGTTAGCTCTTAGCTAAACGGGTTAGTCAACCAATTTGAAATTTACATTCGTTGAACTACTCAACAAGAAGAGCCTTTCCGCAAAAAATCAATGAATAGACTGTATATTTTCGAAGGTCAATAATAATTCGAACAGGCTTATTCCTACCATCGCCTTAGATATGGTATTGAGACCATCGCCTTAGATATGGTATTGAGACCATCGCCTTAGATATGGTATTGAGACCATCGCCTTAGATATGGTATTGAGACCATCGCCTTAGATATGGTATTGAGACCATCGCCTTAGATATGGTATTGAGACCATCGCCTTAGATATGGTATTGAGACCATCGCCTTAGATATGGTATTGAGACCATCGCCTTAGATATGGTATTGAGACCATCGCCTTAGATATGGTATTGAGACCATCGCCTTAGATATGGTATTGAGACCATCGCCTTAGATATGGTATTGAGACCATCGCCTTAGATATGGTATTGAGACCATCGCCTTAGATATGGTATTGAGACCATCGCCTTAGATATGGTATTGAGACCATCGCCTTAGATATGGTATTGAGACCATCGCCTTAGATATGGTATTGAGACCATCGCCTTAGATATGGTATTGAGACCATCGCCTTAGATATGGTATTGAGACCATCGCCTTAGATATGGTATTGAGACCATCGCCTTAGATATGGTATTGAGACCATCGCCTTAGATATGGTATTGAGACCTAAACTAGTAAAAAAAGTTAGAGCTTTCTGGCTCTATCATAGCCGCGATGAAAAAAAAACAAGGTTTCACACTTCCGTTTTCCGGGGTTGGGGTTCGAACTAGGGACACTTCGCACAAAAGTCAGCGCACTTTACGACTATGCTACACTCGACTATGCTACACTCGGGGTCGCGAAGGAGGTCACCTACACGCGGTGCGACTGTGGACGACGCTACATGGCGTCGGACCCAATGGACCTCCAAAACAAAACTTCCCAATGGAATCTCCCGCAAGGGACAACGAGGACGGCTTCCCCCGAAACCTCATTTTTTTCTAACACGGATCAGAAAGACCCAGCGTCTCTGATCCGAATACTCCTCCAAATCGCTGGTATCGAGACTAACCCAGGCCCAAGATGGCCTTGTTCTGTATGCTCTCTTAACGCGCCTTCGAATTGTGTTAATTGTAGCAAATGTAAGAAATGGGTACATTTCCGCTGTTCCAACCTTAACAATCTTAATGATTGGAACCCCCAATGGAGATGTAGAATTTGTGAGAGAGCCCCGATCCAGCAGACTGCCTCCCAGACGGTAGCTAACCTGAGGAAAATCCAATGGAACGCTAATGGACTGAGAGCCCGACTAACCGAGCTAGAGGACCTTTTACATGAGTTGAATATTCACGTAGCACTCATCCAAGAAACCAAAATGGATGCTAGTATTCCATCTCCGAATATCGTAGGTTACACGATCATAAGAAAAGACCGCTCCAACTTTGGAGGCGGACTTGCGATACTAGTCAAAGAGAATATTCGCTATGCTAACGTGACCTCCCCAACAACGGACCAGACAGCCGAAACACTCAGCGTGGACGTGCCAACCGACCAAGGAACCATACGAATCTGCAACATTTACATCCCACCTCGATCGTCCTGCCCCAACACATACGCGCCGAACTTCAACCGACTCCTAACACAGAAGAAACCATTCATTGTCGGTGGAGACTTCAACGCACACAATAAAGTTTGGAGTGAAGGTACGGAGGATAGCAGAGGAGATGAACTATGCGACTTCATTGACGACAGCGATCTTGTATGTCTCAACAACTCAAAGATGCCCACAAGACAAAAAGCATCACTCGCCTCGAACTCGACATCTCTCGAAGCTCTCGCCTCGAACGACATAGCCATCGACTGCAACTGGTCAACAATCAACAGAATGAACTCTGACCACCTCCCATGCCTGATTGACGTCGAAACACAGCCATCCAACATCTCAAACGCACGTTGTTATACAAATTACAACAAAGCGAATTGGGAAGGCTTCGAAAGGGACATCAACAAGATTCTCATGGATTTCCCATTCGCCGGCAACTCAGTTCAGATGCACAAATTCCTGACCACCACCTTGACCAAAGCGGCTAAGAACAACATTCCCCGTGGAAAGGTGCCAAAATACACGCCTCACTTGAGCGAAGATGTGAAGAAGCTGATTACAGAACGGGACCAAATGAGGAGGGACAATCCTACGGACCCCTCACTCCCCTCAATAATGGCCGAAATCTCCTTCCGCATCAACCTCGAAAAGAGGAAGGCTTGGGAAAAGTACATATCTGAAATTACCCACAACGAACCGGGCAACAAACTCTGGAAAACGATTAAGGCTATCGACGGCAAATCAATAAAACCGACGCACTTGACCATCACCCACGACGGGAAAAGTCTATGCCCAACATCTGCCTCAAACGCTTTTGCCAGAAAATTAGCTAAACAAGCCCCTAAAGAGGTCGACAAATCAGCAAGAAGCACAACACGACTAATTAAAGGCCTCAAACGGACAGACGCTCCCCAAATTTCCCTGGCACAGATCGAAGAAGCAATCAAGAAAACCAAAGGTTCCAAATGCCCAGACAGTGAAGGCATCTGCCCCCTACTACTCAAAATAGCCGGTGAAAACTTCAGAAAATGTCTCTGCATCCTTTTCAATAACACGCTGCAAACAGGTATTATCCCGTCCAGATGGAAAGATGCAAGAGTGATAATGTTACCTAAACCAGGAAAGGACTCCAGCAACCTGAACGGCTATAGACCAATATCAATACTATCACCTATAGCCAAAACATTCGAACGGGTCTTATTACCATTCCTGGCGGAAGGCTTTCAAATCGCTGACTGGCAACATGGATTCCGCAAAGAGCACTCGACTACTACCGCACTCCTGGAAATAACCGGGAAAATAACAAATGGCTTCAACCGGAAACCACCCCCGGACCGCACTCTCATGGTCGCCCTTGACCTCACTGCAGCATATGACTTAGTGAACATATCCCTTCTCTGCAAGAAACTCACTGAAACGAATATGCCAAAAGCCATCGTCCGATGGATGTCCAGCTACCTAAGAGGCCGTACAATCAAGGTAGATTTCCAAGGAAAAAGCAGTCGACGTCTCACATGCAGATCTGGTGTTCCACAAGGAGCAGTGCTCAGCCCCCTCTTATTCAATCTCTACATAAACAACCTCCCGCAACCCACAGGAAACACGCAGATGACAGCCTACGCCGACGACATATCAATTCTCTCCTCAAGCCCCTGTTTTGAAACCTGTGAAGATCAGATCAACCACTTCCTACCGAAACTCGTAGAAGAATTGGAACAACGTAAAATGATCATATCCAAGGAAAAGACTACGGTCACTCTTTTCACAACCCATACAGGCGAATGTAAAAAAGAACCCAAGGTAGAAATCCACGGAACCCTTTTGCCGACAACTAAAACACCCAAAATACTCGGTGTCGTCTTAGACCAACTCGGCACCTTCCGACAACATGCAGAATACCTTAAACAGAGAACGGCCAAAAGACTGAATATACTACGTGCCCTCGGAGGAAGAACATGGGGCCAAAAGAAAAACACCCTTCTTGCAACCTACAAAACAATGACCAGATCCGTTCTCAACTACGCCGCACCAATTTACTCCCCTCAATTGGCCGAGACGAACTGGAAAAAACTACAGGCAAACCAAAATAGAGCAATTCGGATAGCAACAGGAAACCTAGCAATGGCCGGCACAGAGCACTTAGCTCTAGAAAGCGAAATGTTACCCATAAAGGAGCACAACACGATGCTTACTGAGCAATTCGTTGCAAGAGCAAGACTCCTCCCAAACCACCCCTCCCATCGTCGATGCATGGAACCCAAACCACCTAGAACTATTCGTAAACATGCCAAGGACTTAGAAATTATGCTAGTAGACAGTGATCAGAAAGCCGCACTTAAAAGAATACATACTGAGACTGTTAGAAATTTCATTAGATCTTGCTCCCCTAACCCAGTTCTAGGTAAGAAACCTCCCAGAATCCATAAATCAACGAATCAACTTCCCAAGGAACAACAAATAACATTATCGCAACTACGTAGTGGCTATGCAAGTTCCCTTAACAGCTACCTACACAGAATAGGAGCTGCCCAATCCCCTCTCTGCCCAAAATGTTTAGAAGAGCCACATACAACTAGTCATTTATTCTCGTGTCGCTGTGACCACACACTTTTAAGAAGTATAGATTTGTGGAATAGCCCGACGTCTGTTGTTAAGTTCTTATACCAGTGATTCCTTTCTCTCTCTCAAAAAAAAAAAAAAAAGGGGAAAAAAATAATAATAAAAAAAAAGAAGAAAAAAAAATAAATAAAAATAAAAATAAACCCCGAGAGAGAAAGAGAAATAATGTAATTAGATAAATGATGTAAGTAAGGTTATTGTTTTCTGAGCCATGTCAAAGAAGACCTCGTCTACCCAGCCGGAGACCTACGGCGGGCAATCTACAACAACAACATGCTACACTCGGACATTGAGAGACTTTTTCAAGAGACAAGAGGCTCAACTCCCACCAACCTCTTCCATGAGTCTCTGCTTCCTCTCTCTTGTCTTCTCTTCACGGCGAGCTTGTGCTGCTTCTTGTCGAGCCTTCAAAATATGAATTAGACTCAATTCACCGGTGACACAAATACCGAATAAATATAAGATATGGGACCAAAACTACCGTACCTGATGATTCGTTTTGAGAAACTGTTCATGGACCAGCTGCCTTCTCTTTTCTGCCTTTTGCTTTGCTTCTCGCGTCAGTTTAAAGCGCCGCAACTTTTCAACAATGTAGAATACCTGCAAAAGCTTCATTGGCTCAATTTTTGAAGCTTATATGTATGTATAATACTACTGTATTCTATCATCTTGTGCAGCCTCGGTTAGAAAGTCTAACTCAAATCATAGGACTTGTTACATACTGGAAAAGAAAGGTAGAGAGGCATAAGATTAGAGACTAAAGATAGAATAGCATGACAAAATAACGATAAAACGCGTTAAAATCGGAAAAAAATTGACTTCTACTTACCAAGCAAAATTTAGTCAGTGAAAGTCTTTGTCGTGCCAGTGAAGAGATGTGTTGTAAGAGATGTGCCAGTGAAGAGAACGAACTCTGCACGAAACTTGGGTTTCGTGCAGAGTTCGGAGGTTTCGCTTTTCTTTTTTTTATGGCTGATGATGCTTTAAACAAAGCGAAACGTCCGAACTCTTTGCACGTAACCACACCGCATCTCTTCACTGGCACGACATAGACTTTCACTGTATAAATAACCTCCACGATGCGCGTCACTCAGTACTCAAAATGCAAAATTTAGTAAGTTCTGTTCACTAAAACTATAGGTTAGCATTTAGTTAATATCATTCACTTATATAAATAACGCGGTCAAGACTGCAAACTACAGTATACTTGGGTTACAGTACCATCTGCAATTGCTCTTCTTCCGCTGTTCTCGTTTCTTCTTCGTCGCCTTCGGAGCGCAGAATGAACGAGAAAGTGATGACTCGTTGAACTTCCGGCAGTTTCAGCAGAGTTTCTCCCCTAAAACTCTGAATAAGACGGGAGAGAAAAACAGTATGTGGAGTAACCAGGGGTTGAATGGAGCCGCCCAATTCGGGTTTACATGTATCCACCGCTTTCAACCAGGGGTTGAATGGAGCCGCCCAATTTGGGTTTACATGTATCCACCGCTTTCAACCAGGGGTTGAATGGAGCCGCCCAATTTGGGTTTACATGTATCCACCGCTTTCAACCAGGGGTTGAATGGAGCCGCCCAATTTGGGTTTACATGTATCCACCGCTTTCAACCAGGGGTTGAATGGAGCCGCCCAATTTGGGTTTACATGTATCCACCGCTCAAAGTTTGGAGGAAAAAAGAAGAGGAGATGAAGGAAAAGGGTAAGAAAAAAGAAGGAGTTTTTTATCAATAGTGTGTGTACATGTATCCGCCGACGGGACCAATCCGGTCACTATTTAACCCCTGGGAGTAACATGTATTGAGTAAGTAAGAAGTAGAGAAAAAGCAATCTCGATCACACTAATTCCGTATGGTCTTACTGTAGATGTATACCATTTATACAGTAAAGTCAAGGGCCTCTGATCGACTCAATTTCAGGCTACAAACTACAAACTTACTCTGGAGGTTTGGCGCCTGAAAATTGATCGGATACATGAATGTATTCGATCTCCTTCTCGTACTTTTTCAGCAGGCTCACCACGCCAGTCTCCAATAGCATTCCAGCTGCTTCCGAGGACTCTGAGTACACCGCGAAACTGTAATTTACTCTTTGACCCTTGAGTTGACAATACAATGTCTGCCGCTGCTTACTGTATTAAATAGCCAAGCCCTAGGGTTTTTGATTGGCTTACGGTAACTGATTGACTGTTAAAAGTCAATATGTTACAGTTAAATAACAATATGCTACTCCAAGTAATCATCAGTTTAGTTTAACTAGTCAATGGTTGATTTTTACCAATCGATGTGTTAGTACAACTAACCAATAATCTAGCGAATCAATGGCTGTAACTAAAAAAACGAGTTAATTTTAGTTTTCAAGGGGTTACAGAAATTCAACGACTTTTTCGAAAATAGCCAAGGGGTTATTGTATCCAGGGGTTATATATTAACCAGATCAGCTACGTTGGCGCATACATGTTCGTGCCGAAAATGATCTACATCCTCTTCTCCTCCCGTTCTATTTTACTTTTCCTCTACTTACCTACTCATTATTTTTAGTCTTTCTCCATCTTTCCCAACTCGCTCGGAGCGTACAAACATGCCTTAGACCAGTCTCAATCAACGCCTGCTCGTAGTTAGCTTCATAGGTAAACTGTTACTGGTTACTTTAACAAAAAGTTACTGTAGCGGACCTGCTCGGAAATCCTTGCGGCGCTGCGATGCTCTTCCTTTCAACGGCGAACGTTGAAACATCCGACATTTCCTAAGAATATGCAATGGTTTTAGCTCTTACAAATTATGACGAATAGTAACTAGTTTTACACTTTTTGACGAATAACTATAAGTATTTACAGCACTCGATTACTGTGAAATGAAATTTTAAACTTTTTTCGATTTCGATGTTTCAGATATTCAGAACTCCATCTCTGTTGGAATTTAAATCGTTTCCGATCCCATTTACTGTTAACTATATAAAAAAACGAACTTTGTGCAACTTGACGACCGCTTTCTTCAAACCGATCGCTAGCACGAACTGGTCCAATTCACCTTCTTCCATTTCGAACTAGAACAGGGAGAAAACTTGATACATGAAAACCAAAAACCGTACTTTGAAAGGGTCAACGGTGAAGTAACTTTAAAACAAAAGCTAATTCAACCTTACAGTAGTTACAAAAGTAGCCTTTTCAGCTTGGGGAACAACTCAAAACAGAAGCGAGCTCACCGTAAAGTACATCCTGTCTTGCTGCGGTGAGAATATGCCCCATATCCGACTGAGCAAGTCGTGTCTCTTGATGGTCTTGAGATGAATGTGACCTCCCGTACAACCCACTCGACCCGTGCACCTGCATACCGTAACCCCATTTGAAATAAGAACACTTTCACCATTTTTTTCTTCGATTTTATGTTTCAAGAAACAAAAACTTTCAGGTGTATCAGGGTGTTTATCTCACCCGCAATGCGGAATAATAAAATCTATGCGCTCTTCAAAAAAAATCGGAAAACCTTAAAATCTATGCGCTTGGAAACTTTTTAAAATTCTTACCCCCTGTAAAAAAATTTCATGAACAACTGCAAAACTAACTTTCAGAAATTTATCAAATCTATGCGCTCGAAAAAAATTGTGCGGGTAGTAAAAAACGCCCTGGTTGGTATCGAAAAGGTGTAAATGTTCTAGCTGTTCAGCTCTTGATTTTTGCGGGTTCTTGCCCGTCAGAACAGCAAGATAAACCCGCAGCCAGCGAGACTGGTCTAAGGCATGTTTGTACGCGCCGAGCGAATAAAAAAGGAATGTTGAAAGGCAAAAAGAGAAGCAGAGAAAAGGTGAAACAGAACGAAGGGAAGGAGAAGATAAGGTAGATCATTCTCGGCGCGAACATGTATGCGCCCACATATATGGTCCGGTAACCATTCAATCTCTGGTTTGTACGCTCAAAGCGAGTTTAATAGAACGGAAGGAGAAGATAAGGTAGATCATTCTAGGCCCGAACATGTATGCGCCAACATAGCTGGTCCGGTAACCATTTAACCCCTGAACTCGAGCAGTTTTTTATTCATAAGCTAGTCAGAGTCACAGAAAGGAAGAGCGGAGGAAATTTGAAGTGAAGGGTAGAGATAGAATAGAGAAAACTTTGGGAGAGTGTCTACTAGAGTGGCCCCTCGCAGGCCTCTGTTCAGGCTAAATTTCACTTTTGGTGAGCTCCTGTGTCTTTTTCAGACGAATTATCCAAGTCCTGGTTTCCCGCAGAGCAAGTGAAATAAACACAATTTTTCCGGCAACACCCACCATAAGCCGTAATAGAAGTCTGTCTGACGTTGCAGTTGACCTTCCGAAGGCTCTGTCGACGTACCGTTGTCTCCCACCTACACGATAATCGATAAAAATTGTTCCCTTGAGATTCTAAAAAACAGCCGCGCCTTTAATTTCACCATGAAAAAAGTTCGTACTAGTGTGCTCATGAGGTAGTTCACCCTAGTGCGAGCTAGTTGATAAAATCTTCAGTGTTATTATAACTGATACACGTCGAATTGTAACTAACGCAACCAGTATAGCGCTGAGTTGATGTTAGCGGTTACTTTAACAAAGTGAAATTAAAGGCGCGGCTGGTAGCTTCATTTTTAACTTCGCCTCGAGAGCATAACTTAAATTATAAAAAGGAATAGACATGCTCTGGAAGAACTTTGAGGTCAAGTAACTGCTACGAAGAACGAGTCTTCTGAAGACTGATGTGGAATATCAGCTTTAAAACCTATATTTATTCGAGACTAATAAAAGTTCATTAGTCTTAATAAATTATCAGTAATGATAATAAAGTTACGAAACTAATGGTTGTACCAGTTTACCGGCGGTTGCAATATTTAATCAGATTTCTAACTCAAAAAACAGACAAATTTCGAATAGGTTTAATTATAATTTTGATCTACCATAGATCGATTGAATTACATAAGATTTTATATGAACGAAATTCAACTTACTACAGAAAACTGCTGACTGAGAGTTTCACGATGAGCAGCGACCCATGAAAACGCAATCGCCTTAAAAAGTAGTTTTTCATTGCGGATATTAAAAAAAAATTCTCATTTGAAACTAAATTCTCATTGGAAAAATTGCTTGTTTACGGGCGCATAAAGCGAAAAGTTAGTGACTGTTTGATTCTGAAGATCATAATTTTTGAGGTGGCCATTCAACCATGACCAGGGGTTAAATAGTCATGGTAGACCTTCTATCGGCGGGCCTCTGCTTTTCCAAATCATAAAGGAGACCCTTACGTAAAACAAAAACATTTTTTTCGCAGGCTTCTGTTTTTTCATGATAAGGGGGGACCCTTATGTGAAAATTATTTTCCGCCTTTGGTTGCCGTCTGTACCTTTTTCTTGCACACTAAAAACTCTGATTATGACATGAACACGTTATTGAAACTACCCCTTAACATCTTCAATCAGTTATATCTCGCTTACGATTCTTTTTAAAAAAATTAAAGATAGAACTTTTCCTCTATTTCTTAAACATCGTAACATCGTATTTCACTAAATCCGACCCGGCGAACAATTGTATGATCAGAATAATGATTTAAATTGAAAAATGATTCATACAAAAACCTCAAAAAACTCGTTCTAAGTAGAAAGTAATTTTTTATTTGCATCAGCACTTCAAGGAAAATTTACCTGATTTGCCGCTCGACCCGCCAAATAATTGAGCATGTAAATGCTGAGAAGGAAAAGGACGACCGCTTCCACTTGATAAGATCCCCAGTTAGATCGGAAGTGATTCGGAACCTGAAGCCGGGAAAAGTTGTTCTGCCCATCACAAGAAATGCATGTAGAAGCAGGAGTTAAATAGTCATGTCCGACCTTCTGTCGGCGGGCCTCTGTTTTTCCAAATAATAAGGGATTACCCTTATAAAAAACAAAAACAAATTTTTTTCGCGGGCCTCTGTATTTTTTTTTATCATAAGGGGGGACCGTTTTTATCATAAGGGGGGACCCTTTTTATCATAAGAGGGGACCCTTTTTATCATAAGGGGGGACCCTTATGTGAAAATTTTTTTCCGCTTTCGGTGGGTGTCCGTATTTTTTTCTTGCACACTAAAAAACCTCTGTATAGATGACTTTTCGAAACGTTTTATATCAAGTACATCGCTTATTAATTCCAATAATCTTCTTAGACGTTTGAAATTGGTTAAATTTAGAGTTTTACAACAAAAATATGGACTTATTGAATTATTGTCAGATTTGAAGATACTCAAACACAGATCTTATAACTGACTCTGTGTAAAACTTAGAAACCATTCAAGCAATAAACACACCTGTACTATAAATGATGTCGTAGAGAATGATAGCTTCTAAAACCCCTCTCAAACACGTTATTATTTAGTCTTTCTGAGGAAGTACGAGCAAGACAACATCTTAGAATGCAGAATATGTATGGTTTGGTCGGTATTGTTTCGAATCGTCTAAACCCTGCCTGAGACTGATGACGTGTATAAAACTCTTGTTCATTAGCACTCGTTAAAAAAGTTAAAATTTGTCTTGATTTTTAATAGTCTGATCGCTAAAGGTTTTACTTTCATCTTTACAAAACCAGTTGAGGCTGAGTTACGGCTAATGAACGTTCTGTTTATGTATAGGATTTAAGATTTTTCTTTCAACTTCAACTGTGAGAACTCTGATACATTCATTTCGAGTGAGGGAAAGGGTCGATAGCTCGGTCGCCCTAGAAATTTTTTTGCCAGTTAGCAGTTTCCCCATGATTCTAAAACGACCGTTCACTCGAATTAGACCTGAACAAGAAAGCTCTTTGCCCTTCACCTCTCACTTTCCTCTCAGTATTTTAGGTCCTGCGCTCGGACAAGTAGTAGTTTTTTTTGTCAAGTGAAAAGAGACACGGTACGGTCTTAAGATTTTTGGATGGTGCTAGAGATCGCTAACATCACCGTGAATGGTCAATCAATAAGGACGTAATTTACTGACATCGGCAAACTTGAGTGGTCCAGAGGATATGCCATTGTCTGTCTGTTGTGTGGGTTTGTCTGTCTTCTTGTCTTCGACAATCAATTTACTGTAATTTACTGACATCGGCAAACTTGAGTGGTCCAGAGGATATGCCATTGTCTGTCTGTTGTGTGGGTTTGTCTGTCTTCTTGTCTTCGACAATCAATTTACTGTAATTTACTGACATCGGCAAACTTGAGTGGTCCAGAGGATATGCCATTGTCTGTCTGTTGTGTGGGTTTGTCTGTCTTCTTGTCTTCGACAATAAATTTACTGTAATTTACTGACATCGGCAAACTTGAGTGGTCCAGAGGATATGCCATTGTCTGTCTGTTGTGTGGGTTTGTCTGTCTTCTTGTCTTCGACAATCAATTTACTGTAATTTACTGACATCGGCAAACTTGAGTGGTCCAGAGGATATGCCATTGTCTGTTTGTTGTGTGGGTTTGTCTGTCTTCTTGTCTTCGACAATCAATTTACTGTAATTTACTGACATCGGCAAACTTGAGTGGTCCAGAGGATATGCCATTGTCTGTCTGTTGTGTGGGTTTGTCTGTCTTCTTGTCTTCGACAATCAATTTACTGTAATTTACTGACATCGGCAAACTTGAGTGGTCCAGAGGATATGCCATTGTCTGTCTGTTGTGTGGGTTTGTCTGTCTTCTTGTCTTCGACAATCAATTTACTGTAATTTACTGACATCGGCAAACTGGAGTGGTCCAGAGGATATGCCATTGTCTGTCTGTTGTGTGGGTTTGTCTGTCTTCTTGTCTTCGACAATCAATTTACTGTAATTTACTGACATCGGCAAACTTGAGTGGTCCAGAGGATATGCCATTGTCTGTCTGTTGTGTGGGTTTGTCTGTCTTCTTGTCTTCGACAATCAATTTACTGTAATTTACTGACATCGGCAAACTTGAGTGGTCCAGAGGATATGCCATTGTCTGTCTGTTGTGTGGGTTTGTCTGTCTTCTTGTCTTCGACAATCAATTTACTGTAATTTACTGACATCGGCAAACTTGAGTGGTCCAGAGGATATGCCATTGTCTGTCTGTTGTGTGGGTTTGTCTGTCTTCTTGTCTTCGACAATCAATTTACTGTAATTTACTGACATCGGCAAACTTGAGTGGTCCAGAGGATATGCCATTGTCTGTCTGTTGTGTGGGTTTGTCTGTCTTCTTGTCTTCGACAATCAATTTACTGTAATTTACTGACATCGGCAAACTTGAGTGGTCCAGAGGATATGCCATTGTCTGTCTGTTGTGTGGGTTTGTCTGTCTTCTTGTCTTCGACAATCAATTTACTGTAATTTACTGACATCGGCAAACTTGAGTGGTCCAGAGGATATGCCATTGTCTGTCTGTTGTGTGGGTTTGTCTGTCTTCTTGTCTTCGACAATCAATTTACTGTAATTTACTGACATCGGCAAACTTGAGTGGTCCAGAGGATATGCCATTGTCTGTCTGTTGTGTGGGTTTGTCTGTCTTCTTGTCTTCGACAATCAATTTACTGTAATTTACTGACATCGGCAAACTTGAGTGGTCCAGAGGATATGCCATTGTCTGTCTGTTGTGTGGGTTTGTCTGTCTTCTTGTCTTCGACAATCAATTCACTGTAATTTACTGACATCGGCAAACTTGAGTGGTCCAGAGGATATGCCATTGTCTGTCTGTTGTGTGGGTTTGTCTGTCTTCTTGTCTTCGACAATCAATTTACTGTAATTTACTGACATCGGCAAACTTGAGTGGTCCAGAGGATATGCCATTGTCTGTCTGTTGTGTGGGTTTGTCTGTCTTCTTGTCTTCGACAATCAATTCGTCTTCTTCTTCTTCCACTTCTCCATAGATCCCATCAAAGTCATTGTTGATGACCTGAAAACAAAGTTTTACAAAAATGCCTTATTATTCTGTATTTTTAGAAGAAACCACGACGAAATTTAATATTTGAAAAAACAGATAATTGTTTCAGCTACTTTTTTCCGTGCTGGACACACGTGTTATAGAATTGCAACCAGGGTTTAAATAGTAATGTCAGACTTTCTGTCGGCGGGCCTCTGTTTTTCCAAATCACAAGGGGGACCCTTCCGTGAAACTGAAAAAAAATTTCGCCTTGTGACTGAAAAAAAAACCCTGATTTCAACAATCTTTCTACGTCAAACTACCATT
Source organism: Allodiplogaster pararmata (assembly GCA_964056735.1). Lineage (NCBI taxonomy): Eukaryota > Metazoa > Nematoda > Chromadorea > Rhabditida > Diplogasteridae > Allodiplogaster > Allodiplogaster pararmata. The sequence continues at coordinate 34,155,059 of OZ057403.1, forward strand.
CAAGGAATATTCAAATTGAACCGAGAGCTCCTTACTACTAAATGGAAACATGAGATGTTGTTACCTGGTAGATCGTTTGATTCATTTTTTCTTCCGAGGGCGAATTTTTAAACGCTGTACCCCATATTTCTAAGAAAACAAACAAGTTTTTTCGTCAGTCTTCCCACTTGCAGAATAACGTTCATTTTCGGAATTTTTATCAACCCTTGGTTGCACCCCATTTAGTTGAGGCCTTGCATGAGGCTTTCAGAAATCAAAGAGAATCAAAGAAGGAATCCAATCAAACCGCTAGTACAACGAATTATTTTGTTTTTCCATGACACTCTCCATTGCTCATCGCACGCTCTTGATCTCTCACCAGAGTCTGCCATTTTTTGATCTATAAATTTATTTTCGTGTGGTAAGAAGCAGCCTTTTAGGAACATCCAACTGGCCTCTTCTGCCTCCTTGGTAACCTCATGCGGAGAAGGGGTTGTGGGAGAGGGAATATCCAAAGGTAGGATGTCTTCATCCTCGAACTCGGCAAACTCGTTGTCTTCCTCAAGTCTGCCGGCAGAGAAGGCGAGCAGCGATAAGAGTATCACCGCGCTACTCCGCCACATCCTGAGCAACTGAAATTTTCGCTTCAAGACTCATAGTTCACAGGCATAGATATTTAAAAAACTACTGTTTTTTGAGCCTTTGTCCTTCATCTTTAGCTCACTTCTCTTTATTCAATACCCCTCCGCTCAAAGATTGGTCGTTTTTTTTCTCATTAAAAAAAAACGATCCTATAGGAACTTTGTAGAATTACGAAAAAAACTTCAACAAAATAGAAACGTCTTTAGTTCCTGGAAAATAGCGTCGGTCTTATAGTTAGTGCGAACTATTCGTCGTCATGCTCAGCTATGAATGTCCAACCGGAATGAAGAATGAATTGAATGTTTTTTTCTCTAAACTACTGTTTTACATTAGCAAAAACATGGTGAAAACAATGATCTATGTAAACAAAATAGAAGTGTAGAGAAATTAAAAAAAACGAAACTGCGAAAATAGAATGGGAATTTTTTTTGAAGGTAGAACTTTCCAAATCTAAGACTAGAAGCAAATAATAATACAGGTTCCAGAAAAGGTTATAAACTTCAAGTTTAATCAACAAAAAACGTTTTAGTGCTGACCCACGAACTACATATCAACCGGAAGAATTTCTTAACTTTGTATGAAAAATTGTACGTTTTTTTAGTGCGTCAGAAAAGACACTTTTGCACTTTAGGGACACCCCCCTATCATAGGTTCAATGGGTCATACGTCTGACTTATTAACATTTACAAAAAATTATTTTTACATTAAAAAAATTAATTTTACGTTAAAAACGATTGAGTTAAGACAAAATTTACGCTAACGAGGCCGTAAGGCTTAGGTTAACGAGACCTTATCACGAAAATGCCACTCTCATCTGACCCATTGAACCTCTGGTAGGGGCGGAGGTGTCCCTAAAGTGCAAAATTTCCGAAAAGAAGATGACTGGTGCTATTATCATCTTCCACTATTCCTTAGAAATGGACGACAATTTCACGTCTATCTAATTTGAAAAACGTCTACCTGATTTTAAAAACGTCTACCTATTTTGAAAAGCGTCAGCCTAAATTCGTGCAACGTCTACCTATTTTCGTGAAACGTCTACCTATTTTAGTGAAACGTCAACCTATTTTGACAAACATGTCTACCTATTTTGACAAACATGTCTACCTATTTTGACAAACATGTCTACCTATTTTGACAAACACGTCTACCTATTTTAAAAAATTTGTCTCTTTCTTTTTTCTTACTTGTTCTGTTTCTTTCTCTTTCTTTTTAAATTATCTTTATAAATTTTGGGGAAAGGAAAGTGGGGAGGGGGAGAAGGGGCCCTTAAGGGGGAAGGGGGGAGGAAGAGGGCCCTACCTTAGCAAAGGGGGGTAGGGACCCTAGGGGGGGAGGGGGGAAGGGCCCTAAGGAGAAAGGGGGGGAAGGGAGTTTTCATGAATAAAATCTCTTTCTGAGCAAAAAATCTTTGGACGGCTAAAGTAGATTAAAGCCAACTTTTTACTAAGCATAAGCGTTTTTTGATGTAAAAATAATTTTCTGATGTAAAAAATAAAATTTGGCAAAAATTGCTCATCAGAGCGGATCTCATCAGACGTGTTTGTCAAAATAGGTAAACAAGTTTGTAAAAATAGGTAGACGTGTTTGTCAAAATAGGTAGACATGTTTGTAAAAATAGGTAGACGTTTCACTAAAATAGGTAGACGTTTCACGAAAATAGGTAGACGTGTTTTGACAAAATAGGTAGACGTTGCACGAAAATAGGTAGACGTTTATTATTTCCCCCTTAGAAATTCCTCTAAAGGTCAATCGAAACTAATAAATATCAAACAAGATTTCGTCGTGTTTGAAACTGTCGCATCGCGTGAGTTGGAGTCGCAAACAGCGAAAAATGATACAAACACAAGCATATATTTTCCTTACCTGTCGCCATACTTTGTATGTATCATTTTGTATGTATGTATAATGTGCCTCACCATAATCTTGCATTGTAAAATGTCGATAAAAATATATAGGAGAAATGTTTCGCTTTTTTGATTGCTGATAATCTTATATGTATTCTTATTCAATGTTTTTGCTCGAATTTTAATTGTAATATGTGTTGATTTTGCATCGTATGATGTAGATAAAATAAATTAATAAATATGACCTCACCTTTCTTATTATTGAAGGACGTTATTAGTTTTTGAAAAAAAGGAGTATAGGAAGAAACGCGGTAGGAAGTGGCAGTCAGATTACAGGAAGATGATGAACCTTCCACCGAAGACCGAAGAAAAAAGTGCCGAATCAACTTCACAAAGAGTCTTTAAAAAAAATTTGTTTTATGCTCTTTGATCAAATTTTCGGGTGGTCTTAATCAGTTAAAACAAAAGTTGGAGACTCTTAAGTAGAAAAAAATCTGAGTATCGTACTTTTCTTGATTTTTCTACGCAGTCAATTTTTCGCGTATATTTTCTCTGAATATTTAAAGTTGTGCAGAGTTTATTATGGTGTGCCCTTTCACAAAAAGTTATTATAATTTTCTAACTTCGTTCTCTTTGCGTTAGGCTCCTCTGTACTTCCAACTCGCTGTTTTAATGGAAGTCATACGTGAAATTTTCCTAATTAAGTATAATGGAAATTGTTGAATTCAAATGATTTATAATTGGTCTTTCAGGTGTTTTTTTTCAGTTCTCTGTACCCATTAGCCACCATACATCTTGAATAGAGGTAAACATGAAGGCGCATACGATCACAAAAAAGAAAAAGGCCGTCCAGGATGGTGTCTTCAAGGCTGAGCTCAACAACTTTCTGATGAAGGAGTTGGCCGAGGATGGCTACTCCGGTGTTGAGGTATGTCAAAGTGATTTAAAGTCTAGAAAAGTTTTATCAGATCAAATTCAACGTACCTGATTTCGTTTAAAGATGCCAGACTTCACCTTGATGAAATGCCAGACTCATTTATTCGTTCTAAAAAATTGTAAGGTTCATCCTCTTGAACTGCTGATTTTGAATGTGTTTTAATAGCCGATGGACAAATGAACGGTAAGTGACTACAGTATTCAGGCAACTTTTTGAATTTTTCTATATATTGCAATTTAGATTTTGTTTTTTTTCCGCTGAGTTTTAGGTAAATGTTATGCAAACGAGACCACTATATGTTAAGTGTGTGACCCAATACAATTTACCCTGAATACTGTAGTCAGTTACCCTTCATTTGTCAATTGCTTTTCTACTATTAGATAATGAGTTTGTTCGGCATTTTAAGTGGGCTAATTCAGTAAAGTTTACAATCGTTTTTTTTTGTTGTTGTTTGAAGTGAAAACGATTCCGACGACGATCGCTTTCTCAATTGGGTTGGTCTGCGTCTCCAATATTCGGCAAGATGCCAAAAACAATGAAAAACGCGAACAATTCATCTTCCATACGGTTTCGTTCCTTAGCCGTTCGGTCTCGTTCCAAAAGACAATACAACATTTAGGCAATTGAAGAAGGAGGGTGAGGTGGGATGTAAATTGCATTATATACTTCTAGGTGGGATGTATATTGCACTATAATAAAAGTGGTTACCGTTGCACTTAACTTTTCTATCACTGTACACAATACTACCGAGACTAACTTTTTCTGTGATTTGTTATTTTTCCTGTCAATCTGGATCAAAACCTACCACCTTTGTTACTAAATTGCAGAAAAAGTTAATAAATCACAGAAAGTTGTTACTCTCGATGTATTTATACTGAAAGGAAAATTAAGTGTAACGGTGATCAGTCGTTAATAGCCTTTTTTGCTCTTGGAAGAGATTTCGGGTATTTGTATATTGCACCATCTTAATCCTAAGCCGTACGGCTTAGGAACGAGACCAATATGTTGAAGTATCGGGTGCAATATACATCCATCCTCACCTTCTTTGTCAACTGCCTAAATTTTTAACAAGCCCATTTTCTTTTGTCAATTCCCTTTCCTAAGCCGTACTACGGCCTCGCTAGCGTAACCTTTGCCTAAGCTTAAGCAACACAAAACCATTAAAAATGGTTCCATGTCATTTTGCAGAACGACGCTTTGCAGAGCGTCACTTTGTACCGGGTATTTTGCAGAGCGGGCACTTTGCATCCAAAGTAATACAAAAATTCTATTCTTGCTAATTGACGGAGTAGTGATGGAATTTAGTCGTTGAATTGACAAAAAATGAAAGATATGAAAAATTTCTCATCCGGTCTCTTTAGCCTTAAGTCTTGCGGCCTCTATCGTAATTTTTAACTAAGCCTAAGCGACAAAATTGAATAATAGCTGAAAACAGCTAAGACAATTTACTGCTAATTGCCGGAAGCGAAAGTTTTTCGGTGTGAAATGTTGGATGCAAAGTGTCGCTCCGAAGAATGTCTGGTGCAAAATAACGTGTTACCATTAAAAGTACCAGGAAAATTTTACTTTCTGAGTTTATGAATTTATTTTCAACCTATACTAACCTATGTGAATGATAACATCAACGATAATAAAAGAGAGAGCGTGAGGTGATAGCAGACAAGCAAAGAAAAAGTGAAATGTTGATTATATCACGAAGAGACAGAAGACGATCAGAGAAAACTCAAGTTGAGATATCACGAAGAGACAGAAGACGATCAGAGAAAGCTCAAGTTGATATATCACGAAGAGACAGAAGACGATCAGAGAAAACTCAAAAAAAAATATAAGTTGACCGACAACGAACCTCGAAAATTGTTTAGAGTTTTCGTTTTCCAGTTGAAAATTAAAAAGATTCCAATTCTTTCGAATGTAATTTTTATTCGGCATAGTTCAATCTCAACAGGTTTTTGGTTTACGATAGAAATTTTTGAGATCCGCCGAACACCCGCTCGAGCTGAGGTGATTATTATGGCGACCCGCACCCAGAGCGTGCTCGGGGAGCGTGGTAGGCGCATCAAAGAGCTCACCTCAGTTACCCAGAAGAGATTCGGATTTTCCGAGGGAAGCGTTGAGGTAAACTTTGGCATTTCGACTCATGCATCTTTGTTGTTGTTGTCGTCTTGCCCATAGGTCCTGTCGAGGGGAGTCCTTTTGGGATAGGTTGGTGGTGAGGATCCTTTTGAGTCCGGAGAGATTTTCTCCGTCTACACTCGCACCGCAGTCGGCGATCCTCTTGGCGAGACCCATTCGTTAACCGGAGAAGGGCAAGAGGTTATTTTACTGGCGCCTCGACTCGCCATTGAAAAGTATAGCGGAGTATCGGCTGATGTTTAGACCGGTGGCATGCCCAGGCCGGTCCGGCATCGCCCTCCTTTGACGAGCTATACTACCCAGTTTTGGTCCGCGGCGGGATTTCTCCCGCTACCTCCCAGCACGAATTCTTCGTAGGGAGGCGTCCCCTATATCCGCCACCTGAGGTCGCGCTCGATTCTGGACTGGATAATCCGGCTCCATCCGTGACAGGCTCTTAAGGCTGTAGAGTCACGAATGGTCACTGTTGCCAGTTGTGTTTCGAGACTCATGCATCTTTCGCACCACTTTGAAAATTTGAGAAAATCTTTGCGAGAAAAGAACGCTGCGATTGAGGAGCCATATACTGATTACAAAAAAGAATCTGTTTAGTCATGAGTTCTTATTTTGGCCAAGCTCTTTTTTCTTGGTCCTTCACCTTGAGCTTCTCGAGATTCGTGACCGGCCTTGGGCTCTAATTGCGGTCGTTTTCCTAAGTTTTTTAGAGTTCACATGTTTACTATAAAGTCATGTATGTTTCTTTTCTCTTCTCAATAGTCATTACAGGTTCAAGTCAGGTGTTGAATAAGACCATTCTGAGCGATGCTTTTACGCGCTGAGCGAGTTAGGAAAGGGATTGGGGAAACTAACGGAAGAAAGGATACAAAAAAAACGGAAGAAAGAATCTTTAAAAATAATAGCGAATGTGAGAGTCGAGAGCAATGGAGTCAGAAAATCTACCGTGGGCCGCTCGGGTGCGAGGACTTCCCGAGGGCGAACAACAACAACAACAGGGATTGGGGAAGACTAAAAAAGGTAGACGAAAAAAATAAAACGGAAGTAAAGAGATTGTAGACAGGGGTTAAATGGAGCCGCCCAATTTGGGTTTACATGTATCCGCCGCTCAAAATTTAGAGGAAAAAAGAAGAGGGGGTGAAGGAAAAGGGTGTGAAAAGAGAGGGAGTTTTATGTCAATAGTGTGTGTACATGTATCCGCCGACGCGACCGATCCGGTCACTATTTGACCCCTGATTGTAGATCATTTTCGGTGTGAACAAATGTGCGTCAACAAAGGTGATTAGACTATGTTGTTGTTGTTGCCGGCAAGCATCCCGCATCGAAGACTTAGTTATGAACACTCTCTTTAATGAGAGAAGTTCTCGTGTTCTTCGGACAAGATGCGTCCGGAGAAGGGTTTTGATGTCCTTCGCAGTCCTGAGACTGTCATGCTGCACCTTGTGAAGGCGGACATCGTTGTAGCAACCTGTTCATGCTATAGGCCTTTCTGAGTGGGTGGTCAAGCCGGCCTAGCATCGTTTTTGGTGGGAGTAGAGACGTCTCGCCTGTCGTTGACCGGAGATAGGCAAGAGGCTATTTGACTGGCGCCTCGACTCGCCATTGAAAAGTCTAGCGGAGTATCGGCTGATGTTTTGTCCGGTGGCATGCCCAGGCCGGTCCGGCATCGCCCTCCTTTGACGAGCTATACTACCCAGTTTTGGTCCGCGGCGGGATTTCTCCCGCTACCTCCCAGCACGAATTCTTCGTAGGGAGGCGTCCCTCTTTCCGCCACCTGAGGTCGCGCTCGATTCTGGACTGGATGATCCGGCTCCATCCGTGACAGGCTCTTAAGGCTGTAGAGTCACGAATGGCCACTGTTGCCAGTGTGTTTCGAGGTGATTAGACTATATATAACTCCTGCTTGAAGTTGTACGCGGAGAAAGTCTCCAACCGAGGATTGTGCGCCGTTGCCCAATGCGAGTCGCTTCGTTACAAGTTGGTGGGAGGTCTGGCGGTCCGCCGCGCTTGCTATGGAGTCCTCCGGTTTATCATGGAGTCTAATGCTCAAGGATGTGAGGTGAGAAATGCTTGATGTAATATGTGATTTGTTCATGTTTGAGGAGTCGGCAGCTCTTTTTGTTGTAGGGGGAGAGGTCTAAGAACCATAAATCGCCCGAATGTGCACATAAGCTTAAAATTCACTAAAGCTCAAATTTGTTCTTTTTGATCTTGAGCAAATTTATAGAAAATTGACAGCATGATTTTCTAGCTATAATTTAAAAAAGGTAAGTTCAACTTGGAAATAAAAAAGGTTTATAAACAAGAGAATGAGTCCTTTATAACTCATCAGGATAATATAATTGTTCAGTGCGAAAAGTACAAAAGTACTCTTTTTATGAAGAATGTGTTTATAAAGCATATGTGCTTTTCTAGGATGTGGAATTATATGAAATTACAATAATTATACGTACGTGCAGGGGTTATTTAGTCATGACAGATTTTCTGTCGGCAGGCCTCTGTGTTCCAAATCTTTAGGGGGGACCCTTATGTGAAAAAAGTAAGGGGGACCCTTATGTGAGAAAAAAAAGAAAAAATTTTTTACCCCTAAGGGGGGACCCTTATGTGAAAAAATTTTTTCCGCTTTCGGCGGGCCTCTGTTTTTCCAAATCGTAAGGGGGGACCCTTATGTGCATTTTTTTCTCGGCGGGTCTCTGTTTGAAAAATCATAAGGGGGACCCTTATGTGAAAAAAAATTTCCCGCCTTCGGTGGGCGTCTGCCCCGTAATCTGTCACACTAAAAACCCCTACGTACGTGTATAAGACCTCTTGTTTACAATAAATATGTATCCGCTAGTTCCATGACATTTCGCATCACGACATTTCGCACCGCGACAACTCGCACCCGGATTTCGCAATTTTTTTCTCCAAACTCCTAATTATGTGGCTGGTCGTTGTATACCGTCTCATACAAAACCGTACTGCCTCGTTATTGTAATCTTTACCTGAGCCTAAGGACAAATTCTAATGAAAAAATACATGGAAATATTTTGGTTGTGAATTTTAGGGTGTGAGTTGTCATGGTGCGAAATGTCGTGATACCGTATCCCCTACATAGGTGAAATGTCTTTTGGTTTTCTCCATAGTTTGATCGTTAGAGTAGGTTGAAAAGTTTCAAACTGAAGGGCTAATAACGGTTAATGAAACTTTTCATTCAGAATAATGAAAGTTTTTCTTCGAATTTCTCAGTAATAGAAGCTATCATAATGCATTTTCGAGGTTAATTGTAGAGGTCGCTAGGTAGATGAAACCTTCGGAATCCGAAGGAAGAAACCTATATCGTGAGCGGTGGGAACGAGAGAGGGGAGAGTAGTTCAAGGCGTTCTAGCTCTAGGTGATTAATAGCCGGCCCAGTTATGTTTGAGAGGCTCAGGGACGTCCTATGGGAAAATTTACCACTTAATAGTTTATCCATCCATGAATTGCTACGAGACTTTGTCAGGTGGATAAAATGGCCCCGGTTTCAGGTGATAGTCTCTGGTAAGCTGCGTGGTCAGCGAGCAAAGTCGATGAAGTTCGTCGATGGTTTGATGATTCACTCTGGTCATCCAGTCAACGAATACATCCAACAGGCTGTTAGACACGTCCAACTAAGACAAGGTTGGCCGATTTCAGTGGTTTCGGTATGTATACAGTATGCTTTTCCCAACCCCTTTCAAATTCTTAAGTGCACAGATATTATTTATTCTGAATCTCCAGAGGAGTTTTTAAAAAAAATTACCCGGAAATTGTGAGTTTTGTGGCTGAACGTCTTCGATAAAATCAAACTTGAACGCGTATATCATTCATTATTCATTGAGTTTTTTCTGAAGCTTTTTCGCAGGCCGGATAAGCGAGTTTTGATGTATGTATTTTACTGCTCTTTCTATCTAAAAAAATAAAGTAGCCAAAAGACAATACGCATAAAGGTCCCCCCTTATGATTTGGAAAAACAGAGGCCCGCCGACAAAAGGTCTGACATGACTATTTAACCCCTGATCCTTACCTTCGTTGAGAAGCGTTTGTTTTTTGGCTGTGTGTGATCCAGTCTTGATAATTAGTGGTCTAAAAAAGGGTGACTTGGTCTTGCTGAAGCGCGAAATGAGGCCGGCTAGAAGGATGTTTGTAAGCTCTGAATGAGTTGGAGAAGGGATAAGGAGAGCTTGAAAAGAATGGAAAGGGGAGTAAAGTAAAAGTGGAACAGAACGGGAGTAAAAGTGAATATAGATCATTTTTGCTGGAATCACCCGCAAAAAGATAATGTAGATCAAGAAGAGTAGTCATGAGTAATTGGCAGTCTGGAAAGAGAGACACTACTAGCCTTTTCTGAATAGCACATTGATTGGCGCATAGATTTTATCGGACTGTGGGTTAGGAAAAGACCTTGATTACAATCTAACCCCTGATTGATTACTAATACTATCTAACTTTTTTGCTCGAAACACACTGGCAACAGTGGCCATTCGTGACTCTACAGCCTTAAGAGCCTGTCACGGATGGAGCCGGATTATCCAGTCCAGAATCGAGCGCGACCTCAGGTGGCGGATAGAGGGACGCCTCCCTACGAAGAATTCGTGCTGGGAGGTAGCGGGAGAAATCCCGCCGCGGACCAAAACTGGGTAGTATAGCTCGTCAAAGGAGGGCGATGCCGAACCGGCCTGGGCATGCCACCGGACAAAACATCAGCCGATACTCCGCTATACTTTTCAATGGCGAGTCGAGGCGCCAGTAAAATAACCTCTTGCCCTTCTCCGGTTAACGAATGGGTCTCGCCAAGAGGATCGCCGACTGCGGTGCGAGTGTAGACGGAGAAAATCTCTCCGGACTCAAAAGGATCCTCACCACCAACCTATCCCAAAAGGACTCCCCTCGACAGGACCTATGGGCAAGACAACAACAACAACATTTTTGCTCTTCTCTTTCCCCCGGAACGGCAGCGATGTAACGTCCATAAATAAACCCTGCCGTAATGTTTTCCTTCTTCGTCCTACTCGAATGGCCGCTTTGTAACGACTCCCAACAAACCTCAGTTTTAAAAAAAACATCTTATATTGTCGCCTGAAGCCTCTGCAACCCTCACTCATAAGATTTCATCTTCTCAAAAACCCTATTATGCTCTATCATACATTGTGTGATAAAACAATTCAATTCAATCTTGCTGAAGTTTTCGATGAATCGGAGAAGAATTAAAGCGTAACGTTGCAGGAGTGCTCGGAATCAAAGTTAAGATTATGCTACCACATGACCCCACGGGAAATTCCGGCCCGAAAAAACCGCTACCCGATCAGGTACGACTTATTCGATTTCTATGCGTAAAGTTCTGCGATACTGTAATTCGTATTTGATAGGAAACATTCTGGAGGCAAATAAATTTTATCAGTTTCGTATAGAGTTTTCCACGTCGGAAGATTTTAAGTTCTATACATTTTTTTTGGTTTGTCCAACTCTTGAAAATAAAGTTGACAAGCTTTTTTTTCCTCTCTACTTTTTTGTTGGTTGCAACCTCGCTAAAGCAACGCTCCTATCAGGTTCAAATCGTGGAGCCGCCAGAGGAGGAATATGTCGGAATCCCGCATTCGGAGCACAAGCAGGTGGGAATTTTCATCACAGTGTTTCTCACTAACCGCAGTAATTGAGTGGATCGAAGTAACTTCAATGAGGGAACTTTGTGGAGAGACCGAGAGCAGGATTGCTTGAAAAACAGTCGGGACAAAAATTTCCCGAAAAAATAATTTTTTTGAAAGTGTTGAAAAAACGGGAAAATCCAAACAAAAAAAACCAAAAATGGAGAAAAAAGGACTTCTAGAGCTTGCGATGAAAAAGAGAATATTATCATGAAGAGAGGATATACGAAAAAAGCATTTATATTATAACATTTTAAAAAGCGCATAGATTAAACTTGAAAGGCGGGTTAAAGAGAGAACCTGGCTTTTATCAGAGAGTATACACTACTCACTTATTCGAAAATCTTTGGAAATCGAGCAGTCAAGAATGTTGCGGTTTGAGAATAGTTTTCCGGCATGAAAAATTTTAGGGGCTAGTCAAACATGAAGAGTGGTGTTTTTACAGCTATGTTTTGGGTTTCGCTTGATCTTGAACAAATGTCAGTCTGAAGTTTAGTTTTTGTTGTTTTAAGTAGTACTGTGTTAAGCTTGAAAGGAGCCAACAGAGCGTTTCTTACTACCCGCACAACTTTTTTCGAGCGCATAGATTTTATAAATTTCCGAAAGTTGACATCCTTTGTAAAGTGCGCTTCATTATTACACGGACATTGACAATTTTTGGGTTCAAAAAACCAGGAAATATGGAGGTCCGTATAACAATGAAGCAGATTTTATGTGAGGCGCATGCGTTAAATAAGGCCTGTCTAAAGGATGTTTGTGCGCGCCGTGCGAGTTGGTAAAAAGATGGGGAAAGATTATAATTAATAGAATAAAAATGGAATTAGAAGAAAAGTTTTAAAAAGAAGAGAGTTCAGATCATTTTCGAAACAACGGTAACCATTCAACTCCCATTGAAGTGATTTTATTCTTGTAAGTGTTTGCAGGAACGCAAGGAGTACCCTGCACCTCCTGTGATCAGCGGAATTCCCGTGATGACGGCTCAGGCCCAAGTCTCATACTGAACAACACCACAGCTGCGCTAACAATCAACCCGTTCTACGCCAAGCAATTTCTTGTATGGCTCTCGCCCAGCGATGGTCATGGACCTCCCAAATTGTTTCCCCCTCTTGTTCTGTCTCCTTAATTTCATAAAGTTGTTGTTGCTGTAACTGGATTTGTGTTTCGAGCAGAAAGGGGACAAAGTATGAAGACGTTTGATAAATGAGCAGAGTAATGAATGTACTCTCAAGGCATCTGTTTTGTAATTGGGAATGGTATCTAGATCAAAAATGCTCGAAAAAAAGACGGGCCCGCAGATAGCTGAAATATGCCTCGATTTCTGGAAGACCTGTTGAATAAAAGATCTCAATATAATTTTAAACTGAAGGGGAGTTAATTTGTTTCAGATTGAGAGCCTAATTCTTGAGTCCAAAATCTATGCGCAACTTTTTGTATTCAGTAATTAGAGGCGCAAATAGTTGCGTCACAGAAATGAGCGCACTGATTATCCACGAAATGGTGCTTTCGCTGATGAGAATACGTTCGCGTGAGCGCCACGCATGTTCGAAGTCGATACAATAAAATTCAGAATTTGACTTTCTGAGTTAGACCCAAACCTCTAAAATCCACTCAAATGAAGGTTGTTAAGAAATGTTGGTGGTTTTCGCACGAATATTTTTTCCCCAGTGCACTGGACGTTCCAAATGCTTCATGATCCCTAGTTCGTCATTGGGAAAATATCTCGAACGATCTGGTATGATCCCTAGTTCGTCATTGGGAAAATATCTCGAACGATCTGGTATCACGACTATTCCACTCCCGGACAATTCACTCCGGAGCGAGCGTGCACACAACTTCATCGCTTGATATCTTTCACGAAGCTAGTTTTTGAAAAGAAAAACTTTATCTTTTATTTTTGATACACTTTGAGCTTCACAAAAATTTTATTTTGTGAAAGTGTCCGTCGTCGGGAGTCGGGAGTGAATAGTCATAGAACCGAACGATCTACTTGTGAAGAAATCAAAAATCGCGGAATCGCATTCAGTTCTCGACAGAATTCCAGAATCGAATGCATCGAAAAAGGCTGAATGTTTTGCAAAGTAAAAGGCTAAACATTGAGATTGCTTTGAAGTTGATGGGTTGTCAAGAAATTTTTTAAAAAGCAATTCCTGTTTGAAAGTGTAGGATGAATTTGTTTAGAAATAACGCGGAAAGCTGCAGAAACTCGACAAGTCTGATGTTTGTTGTTTTTTTCTTCTTTTTTTTTCAAAACCTTAAAAACGGGAGTGGCCCTACAATAACGACGCGAAGTGTAAAAAGAAAATGAGATCATATACATGCTTATGTAAATAAATGCTTTATATGACGGGGATTAAATATGCTCAAATATAGAAAGAATTATACATTCCTTCCAATCGTGGTGGCTGAGAGACTCACTTCTCAGTCTTCATTTCCATCGCCAAGGAGGGAGAATTCCGGTCTCTAGCAGGATTTGGACACCTTGAGGCCGTAATGTCCAGACCATGATCGACACTCCAGTCAACATTCTAATTCTTCTGTACTGCCCGGAAAATCAGATGGAGCTGTTCGATATGATGGCGCTTCATGTCCCATGACATCGAGAATAAAGCGTTTGAATTGAATTGAATATTGGAGCGTTAGAATTCAACTTTTCACTTTGCAAAGTGAGGGATGCGGCCTAGAGCGTTAAACGAGGAACGGGATGCGGCCTAGAGCGTTTAACGGGATCACTTTGCAGAGATCACTTTGCAAAGTGAAAAGTTGAATTCTAACGCTCCATATGACGGGGGAAGCAGGGGTGGTAAGGATTGATTAATGACATGAGTTTAAAAGTATATTAATTGACTCCAACTCTCATCCTCTGTTTCTATCTGTCTGCTTATATGTAAATCCATGTATTCTTCACACCTTGTTCAAAAAATTACAAACTTCTTTTGTTTTGGGGGGAGATAATCTCTACCTACGATTGGGAGACCCTTTATTAGACATAACCAAGCCGTGAATCCAGCGTTATAATATTTTTGCATGTTCCGATTTCTTTTCGTCGGGAATATAGCAGACGGGTTCCGGTTTCAACGTGATGCATTTTCATCATTCTTGTGTTCTTACATATTTTATCACAAAAATAAGCGTCAACTTCTATAGAGGTCAACAATGAACGATTGGATGGCAAAGCGCAAGCGGAGCAGTTCTGAAGAAGATATAGTCAGAAAGGGAGACATAGAGAGAGAGAATGAGCGCTAGAGAAGAAAAGATAGATGTGCCGACAAGGTAGGAGAATGAGAGAGAATTAAGAAAAGATAACTGAAAAGACAGAGGAAAGAGGGAGAGAGAGCTAAATAGAGAATGAAAAGAGGCAGTGATAAAGACTCCCAGTGTCGATAAGATGTTGGCAGAGAACGTTACACAGTAAGGGAGAAACTAGCGAGAGTAGAGAGTTGAAATGTAAAATTCAGCAGAAAGAGATAGTTCTAGATAAAGAGTAACCGAAAAGGGAAGCATATTGTAGTAAGGGAGCGGCGCAGTGATACAAAAAGACATAAAATGAAGAAGAAAGGGAAACATATGTAATTGATCGGTTACTCCACTGGTTACGGGAGAGCAGCCCAAAACTGAAAAAAACCATTACGTCCGTTTTCCGCGCTTCCTCTCATTGGTTCTCCTCAGTACTTTTTTCTTCAAAAAACCTTCATATAACACTATCGCACGGAATAGCAATGTGCCCCCGTGGTGTTATGGTAACGCGCTTGCTATCGGTTTGAGAAGAGATGGCTGGCTGGGTTCGATCTCGCTCGGTGGACAAGCTTTTTTCTGTGCGATTGTTCAGTCAATGCTGCTTTTTTTCATTTATTCAACTTAGAAACTGGTTTTTGTGTCAGGCGTTCCAGTGTTGCCAGAATGAGCTCAACGATCGCAAGAACCATCATCCAGACGGACAAGGCGCCCGCGGCTATTGGACCGTATAGGTAACAATATCCGGCTCTCATTCCCTTATGGGCATACCCTGCGTCTTGTCTTGCAGACATTGGAATACTAGACGAAAAATTGGCTTTAAACGCAACGGTTTCGAAAATTTTCTTCATAGGTGATCATTTTGAGCGTCAGGGACCCCGGTTCTTGTTGGTTTTTCTGGGTTTTTTTGTTGTTTTTTTTTTTTTGGAAATCGGAAAAAAAATTTTGGTTTTTAAACTCGAATAATTTTTTGGTTTTTTTGTCGCTCACCCCTGTTTACGATGTACTTATGCATATGCGAATCCGTAAAGCAGATAACACGAGAACGGGGAAGGTTGAGCGTAGAAGAATGCGCAGAAGAAACGAGAATTTTTTTTCAAGAAACTTAAGAGTCAAGGTTAAATGAGGAAGTGATTCGTATGAAGTGTGTGTGTATAAGAGAGAAACAGGGACAGAAAGGCAAGTGCGCAACATAGTGAGCGATGCAAAAGTTTTCGATCCTGGCAGGACTCGAACCTGCAATCTTCGGTTTAGGAGACCGACGCCTTATCCATTAGGCCACAGGACCACTTAGGGCGGGAATTAATCATGTACGATTTTTTCTAAGACTGAGCTATTTCAGAACGAGAAACGGTACACCGTCTCAATCAAACCGAATTCATGTCCAGTTGATGACACTTTGATTTTAAAAGACATCTTGAACCACTGTTATTTGAATACGCCCAAAAGTAGGTGATTCAGTCAGGCGGTGCGTGTTGGGGATACTGTATATCTGAGTGGTTCCATTGGCTTCGTCCCGGAAACGATGATTCTGCAGGAGGGAGTGAAGGCCCAAACGCATCAGGTCAGCTTGTCTTCAAGCAGGTTCTTGAATGGTTTCTCGAGTTCAGGAATGTTTTACCGGAGTCCTTAATTTACAAATCGAGGTTCAGAAGGCGCTTCCTACTCAGAAGTCCTGTCTCTATAGGAATGTTACGAAGCTCAGCGGGTAATTCTATAAGTTACAGACTGGTTACTCAACCCTTAGTAATGCATAAGCCTGTTCAAGAAATTGCGTTGAAACCAGTAGGGAAACTTCTTTACCACCTTTTAATATTATTTTGTGTATGAATAAAGTGAGGGAAGTGTGCGTTTCGGCCCCAATGTGAATGTACCCCAGACACAAACAAAGTATTCAATGATCCATTTATTGGCTTTTAAGGCATGTGCATCGTTACGGCGAAATAGAAATGGGGAGGGGTCAGTCACGGGCTCGGTCCACTGATCGGGATCTCGTTGGGTAAGGGCCCTCTCATCCTCTTCCACTGGCTTTTATAGACCGCATAATAGGGCGTGGCATCTCGTATGGGCGTGGCATCTCATATAGGCCTCAGAATAGGTCGACCATCTCACAATAACAACTAATAGTTCTTGAAGATCCATAACTTTAGAAGTCGAGTTGAAAATAGAAACAATTTGGTTTAGTATGATACAGTAGAAACACATAACCAGAGCATCTTGATTGGGTCAACTTTCCATGCTAACTCAAGTTCACAAGGGAAGCTATGTCGATCCGGTCTCTTTGTTGCAGTCTTTGAAAAATCTCGGTGAGGTGCTGAAGGCAGCTGGGACTGACTACGGTAACGGTGAGCCTCTTCTTAAAACAAAAAAAAAACTGCTTATAGAACCCTGGGTTTTCTCCAAAAGATACTAGAGCCTCATGTAACCAATCAAACCATTACAATATTGCGATATATTCAAAGTGAGAAAGAAAAAGCAGATCACAGTTGAAGGCAGATTGCGACCGTAATGATCGCAAGCCTTCACTTTTTTGCGCTGAACAGAACATTCGAATAGAAAACTTGATAAATATTATTTTATACTTCAGTGAGCGTGCTATCACTGATTGCTGACAAAAATTTATTGTTTTTTAACAACTTTTTAGAATCATTATATTTTTAAAACACAAATATATATTAACTATATTACAACTCAATAAGATCAACTTTTTAAACATTAGGACTGGTTTTGTTTCTAGAACATTGATAATTAAATTATTTCAGGCGTCACAAACTCTTACCATTAAAATACGTGTCAAATTGTATTCAGGGATATTATATTAGCAATGAGTCAATTAAGATCAATTTTTCATTCGAGTTTTTTTATGAAATCGTATTCCAAAAAAAGTTTACGTAACAACGAAAGAATAACTCTCGAATGTTATTCTTAGACTATATAAATAAAAAAATTGCCTCACAGAACTAGTGAAACGACAGCAAAAGAAGCTTGCGGTCGTGTAATTGTATTATCATAATAAACTATAACAATATCATAAAACAACTAACGGGTGTTAACTTATAAAACTTCAATAGCACTTGAATCCAGTATTTGTAACTAGAACAGAAGAATGATTTTTGTATGAACTTGGGCAACTGAATAAGGAAAAAAGTTTATTCATTTGGATATTTGTAAGAAAAGCATAACTTTTTCAATGCGATTGGGTTACTATAACAAAATAACATTTGAATGAAATTGTAAAATAAAACAGAAGAATATCTATTCGTTGCATTTATGTAACTATAATGGAGAAATAACTGTGAGATGCTGTTGGGTATAGAAACTATTAATGAAAATATAGCAGGATAACTACCATCTTAACCAGGCGTCACTGCCTTTAAACTAAGTAACTTAGAATTTGAAGGTTTACTAATAAGATTAACTATTGGTTGGAAACTTTCACAGAGAAATAACTCATTGATATACATAGTTGTGAAGACGACTGTCCTCCTCGCTGATATGAATGACTTCGCTACGGTAAATGACATCTACAAGGAGTACTTCACAAACTCGTTCCCGGCCAGAGCTGCATATCAGGTCATTATCTTATCGGGTAAAATTTTCTTTCGAGGTTATCTTTTACTGACACGCTTTTATCGTCACTGTTTCCAGTTTTTCTAAAAGCAGGAGGTTGTAATGGACCATGGGAAGCTAAAATACATGTTAAATCTTCAAATTCTAAGTTACACAGTATAAAGGCAGAGACGCCTGGTTACGCTGATAAGATTTAACTATCGAACTATCAATAGTTCAATCACTTGAACTACATGTATTAGCGCAGACGTTTCAGCCACATCGTTTATATGAGTAACTACGCGGTATTCACTCTCGGAATGGATGAGGGTTACCCGGCGATGAACTTAAAAAAATATATATCTCGGTGTTTTTTGTTATTTGTTTTACAATTCCTTCGTGATGAGACAACATGATACTCCCCACACCATTTTTTTTCTCTAGTGCAACTTAGTATCAACTGCGTTAACAGTTTAAACCATGCTTAACTAAGAACATATGTTTAAAAAATTTGGTTTTAAAAAGTTTGAAAAATCATTCGAGAAAAGCGAAGTTCCTTTCTGGCTTCGAATGAAAAGTTCTAACGAAATGTTCAAGGAAATTCCGTCCGAACTTCGAAGATAACAATTTTTGCAGGCCCTCTGTAGCCCTACCTCTTTCCCAATCCAAGTTTTCAAAGCTGTACCTAATCTCCCAAATTTTATAGCAGTAACAAATTTCACAGTACCTAATTTAAAAAAAAGAAAGTTGACAATTATTGCAGGCAGCCGCTCTACCCAAAGGCGCTCTCGTCGAAATTGAAGCCATCGCCGTCGTAGGAAAAATACAAGATGTGCCATTAGCGAAACAATGAACTTGGACTGAGCCATTCTTCAGTAGTAGATTGGATCAACCATCATTCAATAGTTGATTTGAGGTCTTCTGAAGTTTCTAGGAAATAAATTGGGTTCGTCGAGAGTTTCTTGGCACTAATTGTAAACGTTAAAAATATTTTTGCACTGTTTTGGGATGTTCTGAGGTCTCTTTGCACTTAATTTTATTCGTGTAAAGTCTCTTTTCACTGATAAGGCGCAAGGTTTTGTGCACTGATAAGGCGCAAAGTCCACTCAAAAGGCGCAAAGTTTTGTAAACTCAAAAGGCGCAAAGTGAAATTTATGTATAGATTTTGTTGTCACTTCAACTAGGTTTATTCTTCATTCCGTTGGTGAAAGGAAAATCGAGTTCTTGACACATAGTTAGTCAAAAAAAATTATATTTTGAATGAATCTTTCCTGGGAAAAATCATAGTTTGAATAAATAAATTTTTAGTTAAAGCTTTCTAGTTCCAAGCTACCTGAAGCTGGTCATCTAGTTCACTGGTGAAAAAACAGTTCTTATTTCAGGAAGTTTCAAGTTTGTAATTAATTGTTCTGAATAAATGGTTTAACAAAGTTCAAGAGAAAACTAATTCACATGCAATTTCGAGCATGACAAATTATATAATTGTGTATTGTCCACTTGTTAGACGCTTCGGAAAAGTAGTTACAATAACCCGGACTTGGATTACCGAAGTGACACGCTCGGGTCGACATATTCAGCCCCAATCTCCCCTTTACCGCGACAAAGTATTGAGACGGAAAACATTGAAAAATCGATAATCTTGTTTTCAGGTTACAGAAAAGTTCATTGAAAAAACACCTTACAAAGTCTTCAAAGAACTTTTGGTTGAGCTTTGGCCCACGCCGGACTGCGTCTCTAACTTCCTAGGTTGAGTGCAGCGCGTGCAGTTTCAGACAGGAAATTTCTCTGAAATGCAGTCTCCTCGTACTATCTTATCTCTTATTCTTCTCTGCTTTTCAGCTATCACCTCAAGCATTCTTGGGTCAGTCAGTGTGCAGCGTCAGACAGTGCAGAGTTTGATTCACTCAGGCACTTAATTCGCAAACTCAGGAAAAAAGTTTTCAGGTTTTTTCTGCTTAGGTTTAGGCAAAGGTTACGCTATCGAGGTCGTACGGCTTAGGAATGAGATCATAAAGCTTAGGAACGAGACCATACGGCTTAGGAACGAGACCATCGGCTTAGGAACGAGACCAAACGGCTTAGGAACGAGACCATACGGCTTAGGAACGAGACCAAACGGCTTAGGAACGAGACCATACGGCTTAGGAACGAGACCATACGGCTTAGGAATGAGACCATACGGCTTAGGAACGAGACCATACGGCATAGAAACGAGACCATACGGCATAGGAACGAGATCATACGGCTTAGGAACAAGACATCAAGAGAAAAAAGTCAGAGACGCAGTCCGGCATGGGGTAAAACGGATCCGAACTTTTGAACGAATAGTTTACATGTTTATAGCTTGAAGATGGAAGACTCAAATGTTAGAGATAGATAAATAATAAACTATTCTTTCCATTTGTCGTGGCTGAGAGTGGTTGAATCATTTCTCGCTCTTGATTTATAGCGCCTTTTTTGAATAGAGGATTGCAGTCTCTAGCGGGTTTCGAACACCTTGACCCCTTAAAGTTTAAAACATGATCGATACTCAAGGCTACATTCTAATTCTTACTATAATGTCAAGAACCTGAGAATAACATAGAGTAGTTCGATTTGATAGATCTCCGTTTCCCATGAAATAGAAAATAGAGCGTTTGAATTTGATTAAATAGCAATTTCAAAACCAAAACTATACAGCTTCTGGCCTGATTCTTTCTCTTTGTCTTTTTCTGAATTTAAAAACCGTTCATTTTTTTCCACTAATGGAGCGTTAAAATTTAAAAAAAAGCATTTTTCTATTCTAAGCCAGTCTGAAAAAATTTTTTGCTCTTTTTGTTGTCTTATCACGACTTGTCATAAAATGCAAATGAATCATGTTTTTATGTAAATTTTTGAGGGAATTGATCTCGACTTCATTTTCATGCACAAAGAAGGTATGAAAAATATCGTAAGTCGTGTAATTTTTTCGCACTTCGTGGTGAAAGAAACAGGCGCACAATTTTCCCCGCAGAGAAGCTATAACTGAAAAAAGTGCTTTTTCAAATTGTAACGTGTTTAATTAAAAATTAGGGAGCTGCTCCCTGATGGCTGGGTCGCTTAAAAAACCTTCGAATTCATATTTTTTCTAATTATCTTTTTTTCCGTGATTTAGTGTAATGATAATAATGTATTTTTGTGTGTAGAAACCCTGGATGAAGATGAAGGCTGCCGATGAACTTCAGAAATTTAAATGAAAGCATTTAGAGGCCTCAACATTCTTTGTTGTTGTAGAGTCATCGAATGTTGTTGATAGGGAACTACCTATATTTCTCAGTGAACTACGTCTATTTCACGAATGAGAAAACGCTTCCAAAATGAAAACAAATCACAAAAAAATGTTTTCGTTCATAACGTAATGCTTTTAAACATGTATTACTGGGGCCCCATGAACTTAACAACGTCTAATGAGGAAAAAGACTTTTTTAGACTTTTTTTTAGAAACTGTTCATAATTTGTATGCGCTTACCTCTTCGTTTACGAGAAAAATTTGTTCTTTTCCAGTTCACCAAACCCGACGATTCGATCTATTCCCACCAAAATACGTGTCACATTTTTCAAATTCATTTTTATAATGATGTTTAAATTTCGGTTCTTTTTCTTAACGGGGTAAACGATAAAAAGAGCAAAGCACAGAAATAAAGACTTGCAAAAGAATGAAGAGTTAGACATAAAAAAGAGAGAAATCTCAAAACTAGATGTAGAGAAAGAAAATACATACTTTTTCAACAAAAAAAAGAAAAAAACGGTGTTCACCACTAGACAAGAATAGCTACTAGCGGGATCACCCCAATTTTTTTCTTAGTTTTCAGAGTCTTTTTTTTTTCATGACTACTTCCTTCGAAAATATATTCCTGTTGCATTTCTCTCACTGTTTCTTTTTTAAATTTACTTTTCTCCTGTTTTTACCCACCATATCTCTCTTTTTCACTCTTTACTTTTTTCTCTGTCTTTTTCAAATTTTCTTTCTCATTCACTCTGATTTCTCTTTATTGCCCTTTCTCTATCATTCTACATATAGTAAATACATATGTATCATTTTTCAACTCTTTCTCTCTTTCTCTCTGACTATCTCTCTCTTCTCTTACTTGATTTTTATTCTCTCTCGATATCTTCTTCGAACCTTTTCTATCTCACTCTGTCTCCCTCCCCTTCCCCTCCAATATAATATGTAGCTTGAATTCTTCCCGGTTGGAATACATTACTTCTTAGTGAATGTTTGTGTGCGTCCTACAGATAGTTTGTTGGCTTCTGCCAACACATTTGCGCGTTTGCCCCTGTAAACTTCTACTTCGAAGTTCTTTTTTATGTCTCTCTCTCTCTGTGTTTCTCTCGAGCTTTCTCTCTCTACCTTTTTCTCTCCTTT
The DNA here is from genome assembly GCA_964056735.1 of Allodiplogaster pararmata. Lineage (NCBI taxonomy): Eukaryota > Metazoa > Nematoda > Chromadorea > Rhabditida > Diplogasteridae > Allodiplogaster > Allodiplogaster pararmata. The sequence continues at coordinate 34,177,397 of OZ057403.1, forward strand.
CTTCTATTTCTTCCTCTTTCTCTCCTCATCTCTTGCTCTTTTCTCTTACTTTCTTTTTCCGTTTTACTCTTCTCTATCTCTCTCTCTCTCTCTCTCTCTCTCTCTCTCTCTCTCTCTCTCTCTCTCTCTCTCTCTCTCTCTCTCGAATTATGATTCCTCTTACTAGAAAACTTATCATTGTGTCCTCTTTTCTTCTACGCGTGTCCCCGCCTCGTTATACGATGCCAGCCTCTCCTGCGATGATTCCTCAATTCATCACCCCCGCGCGTCTTTGAGCTGTTCTCCGGCATTGAACTCTGCCTCTTATTTCTTACTCTATCACATTGATCTCAACATATCTGTTCGTCTTTCCTTCTTTTCTCTTTCTTTTCTCCCTGGGCGATTCTCTTTCTTGAAAAAGTTCTAGTTCTACACTGCTCCTTGACAGCGGAATTGAAGTCGAGTTGATCAAGGTTCATAATTACTCTATACATACATACATATATATATATATATATATATATATATATATATATATATATATATATATATATATATATATATATATAGAGAGAGAGAGAGAGAGAAGGATAAAGAACAAAGAGTGACAGACAGTTTGAAAGGGGCAGGTAGAGAGTGAGAGTGGGTGAGGAAAAAGGGGGAAAAAGAAATACCGATGAATGAACTGCGAAAAGGAAAGAAAACTAGTTTGCTTGAGTGAAAAAAGTTGACTTAAGAAACTAGAGCGAAATCATAGAGAATTAGAGGGTCTGGGAATGAATTGGAAAAGAAAGTAAGAGAGCAATACAAGAAAAAATGTGGTAAAGAAAGCTTGTTCTTCATTGACTGACATTTCCCCTCTGGTAAACTCAGAAACAGTGAAAGAAAATTCATCATTTTTATTTAAGTGTAACTAGTAGTACCATTTCGATCTTCTGGTGATGTTCCAGTGTTTTCCACTTCTATAATACCTTGTATAATGAATGTTTTGTTTGTTTTATTCTCAATTTTCGCAAAAATTGATAAAAAAATTCATCATGTTCTCATCAGGGAATAATAAAGTTAGTCTCACAATCAGCTCAAGGCTTTCTTACTTTGAAACCGGCAGAATGAAAAGGTTTACATGTATGTACTGACGAAGATAGAATCGGGAAGAGAACTGGAGATATAGGAAAAGAGCGCGCGGGAGAACGAAAAGAGTAAAAGAGAGAAAATAGAGAGTGAGATATGCTTATTGAATGGCAACAAATTCGGTTTTAGTACACACAAAAATAAGTATGGAAAATGACACATATACATTTCAAAGTATGAATTCATACTTTTAAGTTATTACCATTCATACTTATAATATGCACGTCTATTCATAAGTCTATACTTTATAAGTATGAATAGTCTTACTTTCGAATTTACTATATGTGTAATTTTCCATACTTTTTGTGTGTACTAACAATTTAAGTTTCTAGCCTAGACTCAACGGTAGATCGCAAGTCTGTTCTACATACATATGTATTGTAAGGCGTCCTCCTAGTTCAATCGCATACCGGGTTAACCACTCCCACCGGTTTTCCTACCTTTTTCTTTCCAGTCTTATTCTTCTCTATCTTTTTCTCTTTCTATCTCTCTTACTCTTTTCTTATTTCTCTCACTCTATGTTTATTTCTCACTATGTCTCTCTTTTTAAAACTCTATTCCTTTCTCGCTACCTCTCGTTTCCCTTTTTCATCTCTCGCTGTATCTCTCTTTCTCTTCCCCCACTTTTCCTGTTTTCCATTTTCTCGCTCTCACTTCCCAACAGACTCTCTCGTCTACGTTTCCTACCCTCAATGAGATCTCTCGACTTTGACTTTTTGATGATGAACGTTCTTTTTGTAAACCTTCGTCTTTTTCGCTTTGTCTATAAGAGCCAGCAATCTCTGGTTAGGCAGCTTCTAGAACCTTTCCAAATTAATTTCTGTCTTTATATATCTTTGTTTCACACACGTTCTTTCTCCTCTCTTTTTCTCTTTCTCTTTCCTCCTTTCTTTTTTCTTTTCTTCTCTTTTTTCTTCTCTCTTTTCCGTTATCTGTTTCTTTCTCTATGCTTCACGTCTTTCTTTCTCTTCTTTCATCCATTCATCCCATTTTCAACTATCCCTTTTGTGCTTTTCAAAGTTCTTTCTCACTTTCTCTCTGTTGCTCCCTCTAACTCTCTCTTTATCTTCCCAGTTCTCTATACTTCTTTCTAAATATTTCTCTCAACTTTTCTACTCCTCGCTTTTTCCCTATTATCGACCCTCTTGATCAATGTGCGCAAGGAAGGCAGCAGCAGCTTATTAATTCACTAAACTTTTAAGAGCTTTTAAGACTAAACTTTTAAGAGCTTTTAAGACTAAACTTTTAAGAGCTTTTAAGACTAAACTTTTAAGAGCTTTTAAGACTAAACTTTTAAGAGCTAAAATTCACTAAACTTTTAAGAATTTAAGAGCTAAATTAAACAAGCTGTTTAGATTTTTTGAGCCTTTGTGAAACTTACCGCTTCGACTTTTTTGCTGATATTATGGATGATTAAGGCTTTCTAGGGGTTTTTAGGGCTTTCTGAAGCCGGAACATATATACATACATCTGAATCGGAATCTAAATCAATCAGTGAATGAATTAATAGTTAAAACTTGAGGTGGAGATTCATTCTTAGGCTTTGAAAATTAATTTCTTTAAGTAACTTAACTTCTTTTTTCAAAACAAAAATACTTAAAGTTTGAGAATTCTATTGAGTCGAAACGGCTCTAGGACTCACACGATTGTGTTTCAACTACAAAAAAAAGCAAATTTGTAACTGAGAAGCTTTTTTGTTAAAATTTCTTGTGAAAGCTTGTGTTCGATGACTTTTATAATGTTTAATTTCAATCAACAGTGTTCAAAACTACAAAAACTTTGAGTAAAACATTCGAGGTATCCAGCCCGGCTATTTATTTTTCTTTGAACGAATGGTTTTGTATTCGGCTATCGAATGTTCTCATTCTATAAGATTTTCCGAGTCATAATATCATCATAATGTTTTTTTTCTGAAATGTAATATGCAAAATTTCGCATCTTACCCAAAATTGTATCCCTAAAATTGATCTTTCTTCTACTCTTATCTTCTATCTTTTTTTGTCGTTGTTCTTAATCGTTCCTTTTCGTCTCTCTCTTTCTTTTTTCTTATTCTTATCTTTTTTCGTCTTTCCTACCCAACTCTTCACTTATCGCTTTTTTCTGTCTCTTATTTAAGGTTAACCATACCATTTAAGGTTAACCATATTTAAGGTTAACCATACCTAGATTTCTTTAAGGTTTAAAAACTCTATTAAGCGTTTGTGCGTAGAATTCAGAATAGTTCTCATTCGTGTTTTCTTTTTCTCTATCTTGGTTTTTCTGTTTTAACCATCTTCTATCTCTGAAACTCTTCCCTCCATCTCAAAAAACATAGCCTGTACCTCTCTTTCTTTTTTTCCTCTATATTTCTTTCTCTTTTGGACTTTCCCTCTCCATTGCTACTTCGAACTCTACTAGTGACCTTGCCTCTGCGCAGCTTTGCTTTCTCGACTCCTACCTGTTTTCAACTCCAAACTCTTTCAAACGTTTAGCTTAATTCCTCTTCTCTTGACCAATCTCTCAAGTTTCTTTTTCCGATCCTCAGACTTCACCTTATTCAATAGGCGGATTAGTCAATACCATTCAATACTTACTCTTTTCTCGCCACTATAACATATCCTATACCCTATACTGCCCCTATAAATATAAACCCTATACCACCCCTATAAAAAACTTTACATAATTTTCTGAGCAATCAATGACCAGTAGGGACTTATTGAATTTGCAAGGAGATTCTGAATCCGTTTAAAAGATTTAGCCGTTCATTGAAAAATGGAAGCCGGTTAAAAAGGACTACAAGAGGTTTACATACGCTTTCAAGCTTTGCTTACTTGTAACAATAAATCAATTATAACAAATATATATAACAGTAACAAAAAATCATTTATTTTTTATTCATTGTAAATATTTTTATAGCAATTCGTATATTAATTCAATAAAAGATGTAATATAATGTGAGAATGTTTTTCCTATTCGAAAAAAAATGAAGCGAATCTGAAGGATGTTCAAACTATTGTAATTAAAATGAAATAGGACTTCCTTGAAATTTTTTCTTTATTTTTCAGCGGAAACAAAAGAGCGTTGACAATTAATCAATGGTTTCATGATTCATCACATAGAAGGCCTTTGAAAAGTCTGGAGAAATCATCGTTTGTAAGCAAAATGATCACTGATCCCTTTGACTATCATCTGACTATAATTGGCATAATGATCACTGATTCCTATGACTATCATCTGACTATAATTGGCATAATGATCACTGATCCCTATGACAATCATCTGACTATAATTGGCATAATGATCACTGATCCCTATGACTATCATCTGACTATAATTTGCATAATGATCACTGATCCCTATGACTAGGATCTGACTATAATTGGCATAATGATCACTGATCCCTATGACTAGGATCTGACTATAATTGGCATAATGATCACTGATCCCTATGACTAGGATCTGACTATAATTGACATAATGATCACTGATCCCTATGACTAGGATCTGACTATAATTGGCATAATGATCACTGATCCCTATGACTATCATCTGACTACAATTGGCATAATGATCACTGATCCCTATGACTATCATCTGACTATAATTGGCATAATGATCACTGATCCCTATGACTAGGATCTGACTATAATTGGCATAATGATCACTGATCCCTATGACTATCATCTGACTATAATTGGCATAATATTTTCGAAAAATTCGAAAAACTTCATTGTAAACCTGTTTTCGATGAGTATGTGAGGATTTGTAAAAGATTGAGCAAAGAAATAACAAAGTTTAATATTTCGAAAGAGAAATTACTTCTGAGCTCGAACAAAAAGCTGTATAAGTTCATAAATTCTAAGTTTAAAAGTTTACGAAGATTGGTTGCATAGCTCAATCCGGAACTTTCCTGGTCTCCGACACATCTAAGGCAAAGGCCCTAGCTGACTTCTTCTCCTCTGTTTTCATTTGTGACAATGGTGTACAACCTAATCTATCTTCCCGTAGAATTGAACACGCTACAACTAACTGCTTGATTATGCCTCAACAGCTATTTTTTCATCTCAAAAAATTAAAGCCTTTCTGTTTCGTTCCAAATGATAACGTTCCCGCCATAATTTATCGCAAATGTGCGCAGGTATTAAGTGAACCACTGTCGTACTTATTTAACATTTCATTGTCACTGGGCACCTTTCCGGAGTTGTGGAAACAAGGTATTGTGATCCCCATAAATAAAATACCCGCTCCTAAAATGCCCGAGCATTACCGACCAATAACTATCTGTCCAGCACCGTCCAAAGTTTTTGAAAGAATTGTTTGTTGCCACTTGACCCGCTGGTGCAGCAGATTCTCGCTAATTCCTGAAAACCAGCATGGTTTTCGGCCACATCGTTCTGTGATAACAAATTTGTTTGAGTCCACCAATTCTTGGCACAGGGATCTAGATAAGGGAAATTCTGTTGATGTTTTATATTACGACTTCGCAAAAGCGTTTGACACCGTCTCGCACAGAAAATTGCTATTTGTTCTCGATAACATAGGTATAAGAGGTGAACTCTGGAAATGGTTTGAATCCTTTCTTACTGGGAGATCATCTAAGGTCAGAGTAAATAACATGCATTCGCATGATTTTCTTACGACTTCCGGTGTCCCACAGGGATTGCTTATACTCCAATTTTATTCACTATCTATATCTCCGAACTCTCACTTAAACTTTCCGTGTTGCCGATGGTTACAGCTCAACTATTTGCAGATGATTTGAAAATTTACAGTCTTATAACAACCAGAATTTTGATCACGCGCATGCTCAATTAACTAAGGCGACTAGACTCATAAATGAATTCTGTGATGAATGGCAGCTCTCAATTGCCACACACAAATGTAATGCTCTCCATATGGGTAAAAAGAACCTAAAATTCCCTTATTTGGTTACGAACTCACCTCCAACTGCATTTATCATCTCAGAATCGCCAATTCGTGATTTAGGAGTTTATGTTGATAATGAGCTCTCATTTGTTTTCCATATTGAACAGGTAACAAGACGAGCATTGAAAATTGTCTATGCCTTATTCAGATCACTATCGATAAAAATAGCAGCACCATATATTATATGCTTTAAAACCTATGTTCTGCCGGTGCTAAACTTTGCTTCCGTTGTTTGGTCTCCCCACAAAATTACCTTGATCAGAAAATTAGAGAATGTTCAACATGTGTTCACAAAATTACTACAGTTACGTTGTGTTGCACTCACGGAGTGGTGCAATTATGAAAGTAGATTGATAAGATTTAACCTGACATCTCTCTATGCAAGAAGATTAGAAGCTGATATTCTTTTGGCTTTCAAAATTCTCAAAGGTTACACTGACGTTCCAGTTTGTAAATTTTACACTTTCAAACAGTGTAACGGTCGCACCTCCTTCTATGCTTTCCATATAGGGCACACAAACAGAAACTCACTTTTTCACTCTTTCGCTTATCGGACATCTCGATTTTTTATGAAATTACCGGTCAGTCTTCTCAGGAATCAAACCATTCTAAGTTTTCGGATAAATTTGTCATTGCTGGATGTTCCAGAGGTCTTAAACATCGATTTAAGTTTATAATAGTCGTTCATTCTCGTTCTCGTTGTTTGTTTTTTTTCTTCTGTTTTTTTAATTATCTTTAGTTTTGTCAGCAGAGTCTTCCTCGTGTTGTTACATTGCAAAATGTATTTCAATAAATAAATAAATAATGATCACTGATCCCTATGACAAGGATCTGACTATAATTGGCATAATGATCCCTATGACTATCTTCTTCTTCTTCCTAGCGTTATTCTCGCTGAAGAGCGAGGTCCGCTGTGTAGATAGCACTTCGCCACATCATCGTTGGGGTTGGATGGTAGTGCATCTTTTAAGATACGACGATTTTCTTCACAGGCCGGCTTGTCGCGAGAAAGTCCATAAGGATATTCCAGCCTGACGTCCTTTTACGATTACGAACCTCGATAGGCCGGATTCCTATTCCATGGATGGCAAAAATGAAGAGCGAAACGACAGGCGACCACTCTTCAACTTGGGGGAAGGAAGGAATGACTGATCCCTATGACTATCATCTGACTATAATTGGAATAAAGATCACTGATCCCTATGACTATCATCTGACTATAATTGGCATAATGATCACTGATCCCTATGACGAGGATCTGACTATAATTGGCATAATGATCACTTATCCCTATGACTAGGATCTGACTATAATTAGCATAATGATTACTGATCCCTATGAATAGGATCTGACTATAATTGGCATAATGATCACTGATCCCTATGACTATCATCTGACTAGAATTGACATAATGATCACTGATCCCTATGACTATCTTCTCACTATAATTGGCATAATGATCACTGATCCCTATGACTAGGATCTGACTATAATTGGCATAATGATCACTGATCCCTATGACTAGGATCTGACTATAATTGGCATAATGATCACTGATCCCTATGACTAGGATCTGACTATAATTGGCATAATGATCACTGAACCCTACGACTATCATCTGAGTATAATTCGATTTCATTCAACTTACATACACTGTAATCATGCGATATGAATGAATGAAAGCATGTGCAATTGAAAATTCGTATGCTTTATTGTACCCTTTTTCCGCACAGTATGACTATATAATGTACAAACAATCAATTAGTTTTATATCAATCAGCAGGAACATTCTTCGTGTTAAAGGATGAATATTATGTTTTAAATATAATTTTATCGCGTATGCTTGTAATGTAACATTTAACAGTAACAGTAATGAGAAACTATCCAAAATAATCATGAAAGCATTTAAAAGTGTTTAAGTCAGGTTGCATTTCAGCTTGTCCCAGGCTCAATTCGATCGGGACCCCACAGCTCTCGCATGTTGATATCCGGCGCTCCAACGGCGCTCGCCTCCAATTCGCTACTAATCCTCTGGAAAGCTCTAACCGTCACAGTTTTTCTCGTATGTCACACAGTCTCAGGTGAGTGATCTGAATTTTTGAGAGATGGTTTGATAATCCTGAAATTATAAGGATTTAAGTAAACTTTAACTTAATTTTAAAAGTTATCGATTAGTAATTTTTTGTTTATACATATTTTGAAGATCAGGCTGCTTCTTACTAACCGTAAAAGAAGCAAGTTGCTCAAAAGACTAATCTTCAGAGACAGAGAGAGAGAGAGAGAGAGAGAGAGAGAGAGAGAGAGTGGGAATTTTTTTGGGTAATAAACAGATTTGCACATGATTTTACTTGCAACGTGAGCTCATGAATTATTATTTGAATTTTGTTTTGCGAACAATGCATAAGAAAGCTTCAATCAATTGCTTAATGTTGCGGAAAAACAAATAGTGTTTTTTAATCATCGATTTAAAAAATTCAATTCTTTCCCTCCTGCCAGGATTTTTAAAAAATTAATTTTATTTGATGCGCAGGCGTGGACCGTATTGAAGAATATCAGCGATACGATGGATGGTTCAACAACCTGGCAAATTCCGACTGGGGAACTGTTGGTTGGCTTTTTTGATCGGAGTTTAAAAAACCATGCTAATGTTCATGCATTTGTTCCAGGCAACCGATTTTTTGATTATCTTTAAAAAATTATTTTTCTTGGTTATGTACTTTTTTCTAAATGATGAAGGATTTGAATAAATGTTAGGCGCGATACTCAAGTATGTACGTATGAGCCAATCACATACTCAAGTATGTACGTATGAGCCAATCACATACTCAAGTATGTACGTATGAGCCAATCACATACTCAAGTATGTACGTATGAGCCAATCACATACTCAAGTATGTACGTATGAGCCAATCACATACTCAAGTATGTACGTATGAGCCAATCACATACTCAAGTATGTACGTATGAGCCAATCACATACTCAAGTATGTACGTATGAGCCAATCACATACTCAAGTATGTACGTATGAGCCAATCACATACTCAAGTATGTACGTATGAGCCAATCACATACTCAAGTATGTACGTATGAGCCAATCACATACTCAAGTATGTACGTATGAGCCAATCACATACTCAAGTATGTACGTATGAGCCAATCACATACTCAAGTATGTACGTATGAGCCAATCACACAATGCAGACTTTTTCTCTTTCTCTGTCCACGAACCTGTTCAAATAATTCGCAGAAGTAATACTTCTGCGAATTATTTCAACTTATGAAGTAATACTTCTTAGGTATAAATAAGCAGTCAGGGACAATAAGGACGAGTAGGAAGAGTGAGAGAGTGAGAGAGAAAGAAAATGACTGAGAGAGAATGATTCAGAGAAAGAGAGAGATGGAGAGAAAGAGAGAAAAAGAGAGATATATAGAGAAAGAGAGAGGTAGAGAGAAAGAGAGAGGTAGAGAGAAAGAGAGAGAGATAGAGAGAAAGAGAGTGAGAGAGAGAGAGAGAGAGCGATAGATGAAGATGGAAGAGAAAGAGAAGAGAGATATATAAAGAGAAAGAGAAATATACATATAAAGAGAGAATTTGAAGAGATAGAGATGCAGAGACCTTTGGAAAAACTACGGCAAAAGGATGAAGTCAGAGTGTAAAAAAGATAGAATAGAGAAAATGACATAGAAGAAGAGAGAGGAAATAATATGTATGAGGAAGAATGAGTAGTTTTGGAAGAGTTCTTAATTAGATAAGGATCTTTAAGCGGCAGCGACGAAACTCTTTTAAAACACATTTTCAAGAGGTATTTGACTTATTGTGCATAATGTAGTTTGTATTACATGTAATTCAAGTTTTGTAAACCGAAACAATAAAAAGCTGATATAAATATTTAGTTTCATTATGTTCAGAATCAAGTATGGATCCATCATGCTTTTATTCGTATTTTTTACGATAACTTATTGACTTAATAAATTCTTGGCAAGAGCAATGTTTTTTAAATGAAGTTTTTTACTCAAATGTACACGTGTACGGTATACGGTATACATTTACGGTGTACGGTATATGGTTTTCCTCGAATGTATACAGAAGGAGACAGAGTTGAAGTTTATGAAGTATTTCATTTATTAAATTACAATGATTCTATCTGTATTCCCATTCAGTTTCAAGTCATATAAGATTTAAAAAAAGATCTCAACAAAGTAAAACAGGTCAATTTCTTTATTGGTATTACGATAGTTCTCCTGAATCAGGCTCTCGACTGCATCGAGACTCGCCCTCCAACTACCATGACGGCGTGTACATGCTGGACTCGTCACTGCCGTCCGCTCGAGCCATCTCCGACCTCGTCTTCAAAGGCGAGTCTGGCATACCCAACAAGCGCAACATGACTACAATGCTCGCCTTTTTCAGTAGGTTAATTTCTAGAGGTTTTTAAAATATTTAAATATGTAAATCTGACCCTTGGTGAGCTATTTTCACAAACCACAGTTGGTTACTCCTCTTTACAAGTTGACACATTTTCAAACCTCCGTCTACCATGTTGATGATTACTGTAAAAAAGTTAGCTTAAGCCGATAAAGCCATCATCTTGATATGTGCATCCTACAATAGTTGGTACTGTAATTCCGTTCGTTTCTCAAAAAAATCTTTATGGATTATTTTGCAGTTTTTTACTGTGGATATTTTTAAAAGTAAAAAAAAACTGTTATCGATAGATAATTCGGGCAGGTCAAGTCGTCGCCTACGAGATCATGCACTCGACGCAGATTAGCTGTCCACTCGAGATGATCAAAATCAATGTACCAAGGTACTATTCGATAATTCATCCAGTTACTAATTAATTAATTAGTTATTTAATTAACTCAATCATTCGTTCAATATATTACTCATTCTTAACTCATTCTTTCTTTCATTCATCCACTAATTCATTCATTCATGCAGTTATTCTTTCATTTATTCAGTTATTGATTTATTCATGAATAATTCAATCCGTTTTTTACATAATTCATTCGTTCATTCATTCATTCATTCATTAATTCATTCATTCAATTAGTCATTTTTTATATTAATAAATACATTCATTCATCCATTCATTTAATAATTTATTCATTCATTAAGTTATTCATCCAATAATTGATTAGTTTGTTAATTTATTTATTTACTCATTTGTTCATTTATTTATTCATTCTTTCATTTATTTATTTATTCATTCGATTCTCATTTTTTATTCATTCATTCGTTTATCTATAATAATTTTTTTATTTATATCTTCAGTTATTTGTTTTTTATTGTTTATCCATTCATTCATCCAATCATATATATAATTTTATATGAATATTCTTTCCACTATTCGTTACCGAATACCTTAAAGGGAAGCGATTTCTAACTTTTCATGAATGGAGTGTTTGAGTAGTGCTCACATGTCAAATTGTCGGCACAATACGAAATCATTCTCGAGTGCACACAATTTGATACTGGAAAGTAGTATATGTATATGTACATACACTTGGAATACCAAGCGAGGTGGTTCCTTCGAAGTGGTTGCTGATCACGCTTAACCAATTTTTTTACCTTGCAGTTCACAAACGTGTTCGCATTACCTAGAAACAGGTTGTGGTTGAAAATCCTGTTATTCTAGTCAGTCGAAAATTTTAGCAAAGACAGCTGGAAAGGGATGGGAAGAATTACGAAGTTGAAAAAAAGTGAACCCCAGAAACGTTCGAAACTTAAATTATACTCTGAGAAAAGTTTTAAGCGTATAAAATTTTTTTCATTCAACTAAGAGTAGTATTAATAACATAAATAAAAATAAATGGTCTCTTTTACTCAGGAATAACAGTTCTAGATAATCATATCGACTTCTCAGATGTGATCCCGTCTTCGATGCATCTTGTGAGGGCTCGACAGAGATTCCATTCGCACGTGCCAAGTATGACAAGCAGACCGGTCACGGGTTCAACTCCCCTAGAGAGCAGGTCTCACTCACCCTCATGAGCTTCTCCGTAATCAAATATTAGTAAATTATAAAGTCAGCAAAAGCAAGCCAACTGGGTGGTAATTAACCCAGCCAATTACTTCTTCTCGAGTGCGAGCGACTCACCACTAGTAGACTACCTAAGACATATGTAGTGAGATACCGCGCGATACAGCACTAAGTGAAAAAGTGCACAAGGCACGAGATTCGTCACTCTTTTCATTGAAGGAACAATTGACTTCTTATTCAGCGCGGTGTTCTGAAGTTCTGTGCGCAGCTTTAGCTTCAAATGCCTGCTTGTTTATGACCGATAGGAAGAGGAATGAACAGAGAATTTTTTTGTATAGAAACTATTGAAAGAAAAAGGCAGAAAAATATGGAGAAAGAAAGTAAAATCAGTAAGTTGAAAGAGAAAGGGCAAGAGCGAGAGAAATGAAGAGAGAGAAATGAAGAGAGAGAAATGAAGACGGAGAAATGATGAGAGAGAAAGAAAGAGAGGAACAAAGAGATAGAGAGCGAAAGAGATCAAGAGAGAGAGAGAATGGTAAAGAGAGAAAGTGAGGAAAGGAAAAGCTAGGTGAACTTATTTTTCAAAGATCATACCAGGTCAGCGGCGCGGAACTGCCGCCCACAAATAATTGTCAGCGCGCCAAGTGAAATTGTCTAGAATGACAAAAGTCAACATATTCTTCCTCTTTTTCATTCTTTTCGGTTTTCGGCTTTTTTTCTGAAATCTTTTGTGTAAATTTCCTGTTTGTTTTTCTTTTTCTTCTCTTTCTTTCTATTTTTCCTCTTTCTTTCTTCTACTACTTTCGCCCAATTCGTTCTCTCTTTCTATTCTTTCTCTTTTCTCTTTCTTTCTCTTTTGCTCTGTTCTCTCCCGGCCTTCCTTAAGCTCTATATCTATACGCTCTATGTATTCTTACTCACTCTCTTGCTCTCTCTTGTGAGAATCCTTGTCTTTCTTTCTGGTGTGTTTATTATTTACTTCTCACTAACTAAAAAAGTTTTTTGTTAGTCTTCTTTTCAAACTTCAGACACTTAACATGAATGACGCATCAATGCGGCCTCTTTTGTGCGTGGCCTCACGTGTTGGAACCCGTCATCAGAACTTTTTTTAATATAAAAAAGCCCAAACAGTGTGTCTGGAGTTCCCCATTTGCAGAACTATAAACAAAAAACTTAACTCAAAAGCTTTATTATTTTCTTGACCTTTTATTTTCTCTATCCGAGTGGGAGTCTGAGGTCTTATTACTTCTCAAAAGATCTACGTAGTTGCCTTAACAGAAAATACTTGTTGAATAAAGTAATAAACAAATCAGCGATGATTTTTTAATTGAATAATTCTTTTTCAAAATTAATTATTTGTTATGATTGCAGTCACAAACATGATCATAAAATCACACAAAATTAACGAAAAATTAGCAATCAGTTAGTGAGTGAGCTTAGACTTTTCGAGAGTTTACAATAGAAATACAAATGACCAGAAAGATCAGGAAGAATTTAAGGAAGATTTTTAGGTTTTTTAAGAATCAGGAAGATTTTTAGCAGTTTTGATTTTATTTTGGGATTCTATCTAAATAGTTCAAATTGGCATTGGTAGTGAACTTGTGACAGTTTTAGTGTCACTAAATAAACACCCCGTTACTTTTGTTTGACATCGATTCCAGGTGAACGAGCGAACTTCGTGGATAGACGCTTCATTCTTGTACAGTACACAAGAGCCGTGGGTCGCATCCTTGAGATCATGGAAGAATGGAACTCTCGAGGTGACTTGAGATGAAGGAGATTATGAGCTTCTAGTATACTTTTGATGCTGACTTTATTACTTTTTTGACGGAAAAATTCTAATGTTTTTCAATTTAATTTCCGTCTTTCTGATTGGTTTTCAAATCAAAAAAATTTAATTTTAGTGGTATTTTTGGGTGGCAATGTGAAGTGGTTCACCTGATCATAGGATATTTATGCGAGGTCATGTCATTAGGATCAGTATTTCAAGTGAAAATAGCTTTAGGATCCGTTTCTGGGTGTCAATCTAGGTGTCAATGTCCTTAGAATCAGTATTCTGAGTGACATTGACAAATGTATTAGAATTTTGAGTGATAATGTGCTGGAAATTGTTGTTTGTGGATGACAATGTAATAAGGTTCAGTACTTTTGGATGACCATAACATGAATATCAGTATTATTTTCACTGACGCCAAAAACTTGGTATTCTAGGTAGCAGTTTTATAAGATCAGTATTTTGAGATACGCCGTAAGATCGGTTTTTGTGGTCATGTCATTCGGCTCACTGCCATGAGGATCAGTATTTTCTGATGAAGATGTCATCAGAACCCCATCTCGGTCCACCATTGAACCTAGTTTTCAGGAAGGAAATATGAAAGGCTACCCACCCTTCAACAACCCACACATTCCCCTCATCAACCCACCGCCGCCGCAGATCCATCGGCTCATGAATCCCGAGCGGCTTTTCAGTGCGTTTCTACTATCTTAGTGGATAATAGGGTGTGAAAAGGTTTTCAGAATGCAAAAATTTTATACATTGGTAGCTCTTTCGGCGCAGCATCGCCCGGTAGTGATTAGCATATGTTCGTGCGGTTCTTACTCAATGTAAACTTTTTGAGGAGGTTTTGCAAAATTTTGTTAGTCATTTGCTTATAAGCCGGCGTCATTTAGCCTAAATTTGAGGTTGTGATATGTACATATCATGATATTGATTCTACATATTTTAAACTAATTTGTAAACAATTTAATGGTTTCCACTCAGTAATCAGTAACAATCGACACCCAACCGTATTGTTTTTCAGCCAAGTTTCACTGGTTCCCAAATCAAATGCTTTGTCAATAAAACGTATTTTCCAAAAAACCCTTTTCGTAATTTAGAATTTTTTTAGGAAGTTAGGTTTTCAAAAAGTCTTCTTCGAGCCAGCTAGAAAAATTACCAAACGAAGAGAGGTCCCTAGAATTTTTTTATTTGAAAGTTTTAGGTTAAATCATGTATAGATTGATTTGACTACCTTTTCAGTTCTGGGAGACTCACGAATCAATGAGAATCCCGGTTTGCTGTCCTTCGGGCTCATCCTCTACCGCTGGCACAATATCCAAGTACCCAGAATTCCTCATCGAAAATTGAATTGAGTCAAGGAAAAGTGGAACAATGAAGATAAAAGTTAACTAGAACTGCTCAGAAGAGTCATGATATTAGTGAATTTCATAAGTACATATTGGATAAAAATGGTAACACGCGCTCCCGGTTTCAGTGAGAGATGGTTGGGTTCGATCCCGCCCGGTGGACTAGCTTTTTTCTGTGCGATAGTTCAATCATTTTACAATCATTAACCAGGCGTCACTGCCTTTAAACTGTGTAACTTAGCATTTGGAGATTTATTAGATAAAAGTATCTACGATCACTTGACATTTGGAGATTTATTGGATAAAAGTATCTACGATCACTTGACATTTGGAGATTTATTGGATAAAAGTATCTACGATCATTTGCATTACAAAAAAAGATATTAACAGAAAAGAGACGCATAATAGAAAAGAGCGAGAAAGAAATGGAGTGCATATCATCATACTTCTTAGATAGCGCTCAGAATTGTGCTCAGTTGTGTGCAAAGATTCCAACTGCTGTTATAAACACCTTGGTCTGGTCCTCGACCGTAACCCTAATTTCCTAAACTTTTCGGCCCGTCGAATGCAAGAGAAGCACCCGACATGGACCGACGAAGAGGTATTCCAAGCTGCTCGGAGATGGGTCATCGCCAGTCTGCAGGTAAGAACATTTCATATCATTTATGTTTTTTGGTCCTATAACTTTTACTGAAGTCTTAAAGTTTCTACACTTCTATTTCAGTGCATAGATTACTTTAAGACTAAGTGGAAGCTAAACGGTTTTTTCATTACTCATTTTTCAGAAAAGTAAATTCTAGTTCAATTTCAAACACATCATTATCGATGTAGTGGGATATTAAGCGCTATTTATGGAGAGGAATTTATTCGATTATCCGGTTGTAAAGAGCATGTAGGAGAACTTGTATTGTATTGTTGGGTATGAAATCATGATCTGAACGTTACGGCCTTGAGGCCTTGAGGTATATTCAAAATCCGCAGAGACTTTAATCCTTCATTCTGGGCGAATTAATTCATTATATTTATTATTCTATGTAGGGTATATTTGAAAAAAATTAAAACGAATGGATGCAAAAAAAGCAAGCTTACACATTACATAAAGAATCAACTAATTATTGAAACTTCGAAAAAAAAACATTCTCAGTTTAGTGTTTCTACTAAAGCTGAAAATTTGAGAAAATAGTATCGATTGATGGTTTCTTAACATTTTTGATGAAGAGTTCCGAGTAAGGTCTTTTGATAAAATATGTATTATAATTAGAAGGAATTCGACTTTTTTTGTTCCTCTACAAAATGAAGGCAAAGCCTATAATACAACTCTTCACGGAAAAATGGAGTTTGATGCACAGTCTTGACGAGTTTACAGAAGATTATAATGTACGACTTCGTCCCAGCGTTGCTAGCTGATCAAGAAACCATACCACCGTACACGTCAGTCTCTACAAATAATTTTTTAGCTATCATAAACTACGCTAACTTTTATCTACAGTAACTCGGGATAACTTGCAGCTATACACCATAGCTGATAGGTGCAGTAAGCCATGATGATTAAACTACTTTTTAAGAACTGTTCTAAGTTAGTATTTAGCTTGCCATAAGCTGAATACTCATCCGGAAGCCCTTTTGAGATTAAGGCCATTCCTCGCTCTAATCGTTTTCATAACAGGCCCATAAGTAAATGTAGGTACCGCGCTTGCTACTGGTAAGCGACAGAGACGACTGGTTCGGTCCCACCCGTTGCAATAGCTCTTGTGTATAAGATAGTTTAATGGTAACGCGCTCACTCCTGGTTTGAGGAGAGAGGGCTGGGGTTCACTCCTGGTTTGAGGAGAGAGGGCTGGGGTTCAATCCTGGTTTGAGGAGAGAGGGCTGGGGTTCAATCCTGGTTTGAGGAGAGAGGGCTGGGGTTCAATCCTGGTTTGAGGAGAGAGGGCTGGGGTTCAATCCTGGTTTGAGGAGAGAGGGCTGGGGTTCAATCCTGGTTTGAGGAGAGAGGGCTGGGGTTCAATCCTGGTTTGAGGAGAGAGGGCTGGGGTTCAATCCTGGTTTGAGGAGAGAGGGCTGGGGTTCAATCCTGGTTTGAGGAGAGAGGGCTGGGGTTCAATCCTGGTTTGAGGAGAGAGGGCTGGGGTTCAATCCTGGTTTGAGGAGAGAGGGCTGGGGTTCAATCCTGGTTTGAGGAGAGAGGGCTGGGGTTCAATCCCGCACGGTGGACTAGCTTTTTTCCGTGTGATTCAATTATTATTGTTCGAATAGTATACATATGTATAGTTGATATAAGTGCTTTTGAAACAGTGTAGCTGAGCAATTTTAAAACTTTTCTTCTGTTTGATTTTTTTTCGTACAGTAAAAAAAGTTTAAAAAAACCAATTTTCGCTAGTAAAAAACCAATGCTTACAGAAAGTACATGCCACACGTGCCACCCGGAATCTCGCACGCTTTTGCCACGGCAGCATTCAGATTTCCGCACTCAATCGTGGGTTTTCAAACATTGAACCGAGTCTAAAAAATAGTATTTTGTAGCAATATTCTGATAAGAAATACGACAAGAGTAAATAAAATCTGTCGGAAGAGTAGTTCCAGGAGATTAGTGCTTTTTTACCGAGAATAGTTCGGAATAGTTGAATTCTGAAACTGAATATCTGCATTGGGTTTTGATGTTCTCCGAGAAAACAAAACAGTTTGACAAAGATATAGGGTTTTTTTCAGAAGCGTATTATGATTTTTACTTTAAATTTTTAAAACAAATGTCGTTAGACTACGTAGTCTTTCGAACTAGCTGAATTGGTGTGATATTCATGAAAGTGATTTAGTCATCTACGCAGCAAATTGCAAAATATAAAAGGTTCTATAAAGATAACTTCTGTTCAAAAAGTACTTACCGAATACGGTTGTTCTTTCTAATGCAGGTACCACCGGCTCTTCTGCTCCGCAAGCGAGAATCCAAGTGTGAGTTCCGATCCGAGGTGGGCGGTTTTCCAGCATTGAGATTGTGCCAGAACTGGTGGAATGCCCAGGATATTGTCCAGGTTGGCGTCCTCGAGAGACACTGATTTTTCTTCTTGTTGTTATGACGAGCTTCTGCATGTTTATGTTCTCATTCACTGTCTCAGACTAACAAAATACATAGGAACCTGAACGGAAAACGCCTTAAAATGTACACAGTACAATAACTAACGCGCTTGCTCCCGGTTATAGAGAGAGGGCTGGGTTCGATCACTCTTCTTATACAGCTTTTTTGCCTTCCGATAGTTTGATAACTTTTCGCCTTAACCAGTCGTAACTGCTTTTGAGTTGAGTAACTTTTTTAGAAACAATGTACTTAAATGAGTGGATCACGCTTAATAGGTCGAAAACCAAAAGTATGACCACCTTTTTCCTTGTTTTAAAGAAGCAAGAACTTCAAATATTTTTCATGTACAAACTTATGAAAAGGAAATTTTCTGATTTTTTTTAAAAAATCGGTCACGATCTCAAAAAAAATTATAAACTTAGCCTAAAAACAAGTCCTCCGCTAAATTTTCCGCAAATTTACACAACTGAAAGAATTTTTGAAGAGGTTTTAGAGTACTTTCGTTTTCTTTATCACAATATCTATGCTTTATACAGGAATACTCTGTTGATGAAATAGTCCTCGGAATGGCGAGTCAAATCGCGGAGGCTGAAGATAATGTTGTCGTTGAAGACTTGAGAGGTTATTCAACAATTTATCTGATGAAATGCATGACAAACGAATGATTCGAACATATCCTAACCAATGAGACGACTTGAAAATCAATTTAACATATCACAATTCAATACATTACTTACGAATCAGTTAAACAGAGAGCAACCTCCTCTAGTTTCCAGACTACATCTTCGGTCCGATGCATTTCACTCGTTTGGATGTTGTGTCTACGTCTATCATGCGAGGACGCGACAACGGGCTGCCCCCCTACAACCTGCTCCGGCGGTAATTGAATGACACGATTCCACTAGTGTTCGGAATGAAGACACTTTGAGAAAGAAAAAGAAAAAGGTTGCTAAAAGCATAAGACGCAGCTTGAACTTTGAAGTTTTTCTAGATGAAGGAAAACTAGTTTTTTTACAGTACGTTCGGCTTGCCTGCCCGAAACTGGTCAACGATCAACCCGGAGATGTACGCGCGAGAGCCTACGGTAGGTTAATTTCACTGTATATGTATGTACCCGAGACGTTCGGATCAGGTTAGAATATGGTTTTTGAAAAACGAAAAAATTTGTTCAAATTGGAACTTTTTTGATGATCAGAGCATGAGTTTGAACGAACACAGCTTCTTATTATCAAAGTAAGATATATGTCAACAAACAACGTTGTCGTTATTGAAATAACATACAAAGTCATTCATAATTCAGTGAATGACTGCTTGAAATGATAAATTACTTTAAAAGATTGAATACATTTGAATGACACACATTATGAATGCCATTCTGAGTGAGACAAATTATGAATGACATTATGAATGACAACTCGTTATGAATGACTCACAACCAATTGAACAGATGTTCCACAAGCTGGCCAGCCTGTACAAGAACGACATGAGTCTCCTAGACGCTTACGTCGGAGGGATGTTAGAGACAAATGGAGAAGGACCGGGCGAGCTCTTTTCCGCAATCATCAAAGACCAATTCCTACGACTGAGAGATGCCGATCGGTTTGTTCGAATACTTACGTCAAAAATGTTCAAATGCTCATTTACACAGTTTTAAGGCAGTGACTGCTCAAGTTGACAACCGATTCAACCATCGCAGGTAAAAAAGTATTGTGTTCCGGTGAGAATCGAAACGAGCTAGTACTCATGTCTTTAACCACGTTAAAAAGATTGTCTAAGAAGTTGGTCGCGAATGATAGAACCTCCCTTCAAAAAAATAGACATTAAACCGAGGAGTTATGGAGTATTGGTAGTGTTCGCAATCATTTGATTCTTGTCTTCGCTGCTATTCAGACTATCAGTGAGATTAAACACACGTTTGACCATTCTAGGTCTGTATTTCTTCTCAGGGAAGCGCGTTTTCTTCAGTTAGAATATAAAGATCACGAGTATGATTGTAGAAGTAACTAGCAAATGCAACTATATATTTTTTTATTTAAAAAAGTCAAACTTTGTTTTAAGCTGATCATTTCCAAAAAAGCTTCCCATATGATTTCAAATGACGCATGGATGTGGAAAAAATTTTAGCAAGTTTTTTAAAAAAAAAAAACTACATAGTTCATAAGAATTAAAGTTCATTGGCGCTTTATTCATTATAATTTGCACTCATATACCGTTCTTAGGTATGACCATATAAAATCTTTTCGGTAAGATTAAATATTTTTTAATGTTTCTCATCTTAAATATGAAAGATTTAGAACTCTTTTGTCAAAACTTCAAAAAATTTACATATATGTACAAATGTAGTCCTAAGAAAACAGTTGTAACCTTTTTTTGCGAAAGTTCCCGAAAAAAAAGTTAATTTCAAACAAATAAATCTGGGCAATGTCAGATTCTGGTACGAGAACCGCCTAAACGGCATCTTCACCGACGAAGAACTGTCCGAGATCAGGAAGTTGACCTTACGAGATATCATCAGAGAAACGACCTCCATCAACGAAGAAGACCTGCAAACTGATGTCAGTTTTGACCTAAAGTTGCTATTTTTTAAAAGTTTAGCATCGCTTGTTCTTCCTGATTTTGTGTTTTTTTCTCAAAATCTAAGTTAAATCAAAAATCAAAACAGAGTTTGGTTTTTTTCCAGGTGGTTTTCCTCTAATTTTGAATCAAAATCGTAGTTTTGAGGGTATTCTGTAGTTTGGAATCAAAATTAGTGTTCCAGTGCATAATTTCTGAAAATTCTACTGTAATCGCTTGTCAACCCGTTAAAAAAATTTTGTGCATTTTCATCTAAATAAGAAAAAAGAAATTATGTTTCACGTTCTGGAAAAAAAAGAGATACATCTAGTAATAATTAATTGCGATAGTGCTATGTACATAAAAGGCTCAATTGCCTTGCTCTCTTATGGAGCGTTAGAATTCAACTTTTCACTTTCTCAATGCAGTCTCTGCTAAGTGTTCTCGTTAAACGCTCCAATGTCTCACCACGAATTGCCGGGAGTATGAAAATGAACTACGGTATTTTAATATTATAACTTTTACTGTTGGACGGTAAATATGAAATTACCGTAGTCCATTTTCATTCTCACGGCAATTCGTGGTGAGAAATTGAAGCGATCAATGAGAACAAATTACGTTGAGAAAGTTAAAAGTTGAAATCTAACGCTCCATTTTTCACGTATGCTCTTGAAGCGAAAGCGCTCATGAAGTCTAGTATCAATTTACCTTCACTCCAGCTATTTTGTGATTTTCTTCAACGATTAAAGCTATAAATAAATACAAAAGTGTTCATGGTGATTAAGTTTTCGTTTACTAGATACTGAGCGAGTGAACAACAAATTATAAAAGTGTCGAGTTAGGATTTCGCGGGGTTGTGCAGGCGCAACACTGTTCGTCGTTTCATCTACTCTCATCTAATAAATTTTTACCAATCGTTCTCAGATTTTCTTCTGGCGGAATGGAGATCCATGCCCTCAACCATTCCAGGTAAGAATAAACTCGAACAGAAAACTCAATTATGACTTAATTTAAAATATAAAATTCAACCATGTTCTCATTATGAGAAAGAATTTGAATAATAGGTATGCTTCTTTCTCAAGTAATCAAAAAGTGGTCAAAAACATGTTTCATTCGATCTCTAATGCCGAAGGAGTACTGCGATGTCTTTAATGATTCGAGAAACAAGGACGGATTTTACGATTTAGGTTGTAGACCGCATTACCTTTAAACGGATAAGATCAGCATATAGAATTAGCAACTTTTTTGCGATAAGGTCATAACACTCGACATGATCTCATCTCTCTGATGATCTCATCTTATCGATATTGAAGGCACGGCTGGATTCTAGAGATGTTATAAGTCATCAGCAAGCTGTAAAGCCTCTTCAATTAAGGTGAATACTTCCGGTCTCGAGCCATGCGTACCGTTCATGCGGTTCGACCATTTCACTGGGAATGAGGTTCGGTTTAATTTTATCGTTGGGTGGGTTATGTATTAGTGCTTTTAGATAAGATATATTTATTCAAGCTGAAAATTTTTCTCAATTTTGTAACTATTTGCCTAGTCACATTTTCTGAAGTAGTTATAAGTTTACTTGATCTTCGAATTTCAACATCTTGTCTCTGTAAAAAAAAACGTTCCGTTCAATTACCTAGTTAAAAAGAGCTTGTTTATTTCTAGGTATGTTTTTTCTTTTCTTTGTCTTCCTTTCTCTCTATGTTAGATCAATAATCAGGCGTCTTATGACTTTTCGATCAATAATCAGGCGTCTTATGACTTTTCGATCAATAATCAAGCGTCTTATGACTTTTCGATCAATAATCAGGCGTCTTATGACTTTTCGATCAAGAATCAGGCGTCTTATGACTTTTCGATCAATAATCAGGCGTCTTATGACTTTTCGATCAGTAATCAGGCGTCTTATTACTTTTCGATCAATAATCAGGCGTCTTATGACTTTTCAATCAATAATCAGGCGTCTTATGACTTTTCGATCAAGAATCAGGCGTCTTATGACTTTTCGATCAATAATCAGGCGTCTTATGACTTTTCGATCAATAATCAGGCGTCTTATGACTTTTCGATTAATTATCAGGCGTCTTATGACTTAAGATTCAGGTGACGTATATATTCACTCTGATCGGCCTCGGATGCATTCCTCTCAGTCAGTCTTTAATATTATAGTTACATTCATAGTTATAATTGAAGCTTTAGTTACGATTTCACTTATGGCGAATTATTTCTCTCCGAACAGTTTATAAGGACTTCAAAACCAAAACTTTGTACCCTCACTGGTTTAAGACGCTTTCGAAAAAAATCTGATTAACAGTGGTTCGTGTCCTTCTTGAATGTTTAAGGGGGATAAAAGCGACTGCTGAAACATCTTACCAACTTTGAATAGCCTTTGAATACTGAAATTTGATAGACTTTGAAGATTTTAAACAACTAATTCATTTTCTTCAAATACTCAATGGCTTGTAGGACTAATCTGATTGGTTGTTGGTAATAAAAATAGAAAATATAACCAAGTAGATTGAAACGCAGTTTTTGAGTTATTGACCGGTAAAATAGATCAAATAATTTATTTCAGTCTGCCTTGGCATCGGCTACCTTCTAGTGCAGCGCCGGAAGAAGATGGGTTGGGACACGTCTTATGACTCCTTTACTACGGACGGCATACCAACTGAGAATGAGACCAAACGCTTCACTATGCCAGGTTTGTCGATCGAGTTGCAACATGAAAACTTTGTTCTTGCTAAAAAATTTCCACAATCTACTTTAGCGAGAATGCTTTCAATGTAAAAAAAACATTTTTTGTAATTGGTTTCAAAAGAAATCTAACGTTCAACTTAAAAGTTTTTGAAGCTTTTGAAACTTAAAACCTATAACTTTGAAAAAAATACCGATGTACAGTACCGGGCAAAACTCTATCAAGTCGAAACTCTATCAAAATTTTTCGTTAATAACTTTGCCTATTTTTATATCCAGTAGTTTAAAGTTATAACCACTCATTTCACATAATATAACAAAAAATGAGTCAAAAATCACGGAAATAGGAATACTAATAATTAAGCTGCAACCCGAACATAATTGTATAACAAGTATCCATTTTTGAATAAAAACTTAAACTCGCTCTTGAAAAGATCCAAAACCCGTTTTTACTTCCGATAAGACTAGTCATTCAACAACGGTAATTCAAGTGTAACTACACAAAAAAATTTTGTTTTCAACGCCAAAATTAAAAATGTTGCAAAATTAGAGTTTTGGTGCAAATGAGTTTGGTTTATTTTGAAACAGACATTTTTACCGCAAGCATTCTATGGATTACACAAAAACTTATAAGGTAAAGACAATATTTTTTGCTTTTTGCAAAGTTACTTTCAAAAAAAATTTTGTTTGATAGATTTTCGCACAGTACTGTATGTCAGCTTTACTTGTGTTAAAAAGCGTACGTTTTTACTTTCACGATCTTTTTGATGACTAACAAGAAATTCTTTGTTGTTTGAACTAATGTAGTAAATTTGAGTAGCACTCAAGACCTACTTGCAGCGATTGAATGGTTGCATGAACACTACTGCCGTTCCGTTGTGCTGGTGCTCGAAAAGGGGCCTGAGCTTCAAGTGCGGAAGCCACGTGGAAGTCAGTTTGCTTGATAGCGTAGTGCGTCAAAGTAGATACTGAATGCATCGGTAGCTCAGTCGGGAACGCTCTGTAAGGCAAAAGGTTGCAGGTTCGACTCCCATTCAGAAAACATTTTTTTAATAGTTTTTTCTAATAGATGGAGAAATCTAAAAAGTTAGAAAAGATACAAAGTTGAATCTGTGAATATAGAAAATACCATCATGTTTTTGGTTGACGCTTAAAAATCAGAGAGGTTCAGTAACCCCTTCGCTTTCGAAACCCCTCTGATTTTGAGACCCCCTGGCTTTTGAGACCACTGGGCATTTGTAAAGTCCCAATTGAGATTGAAACTATTGTTTAGGTCTCATTCGAAAAGTAAAGTTTCCTTCGGATACAACGGTGCAAGTGACCATGACGGAGAACGCTTCCTCCTCCAGCCATGGACCTTTTTTGGTTCTCTCCGTCGAACGACACTATGACATTGTCAGAAATTTTATGAACATCATCGCTGTGATTTCTGTGCCGTCGAAGTAGAAAGATCCGACAGATATCTAGTAAAATGTTTTGATGATTTCGAACGATTAAGAATGATTCATTGCAGAGCGAATGAACCAAACTCGCCGAAATCCGTTAATATTTTCAAGTGTCTACAGATTTTCTACAGGTAGTTCGAGTAGCCTCTGAGAAAGCCGCTCAGAAACTTCTATCGGAACTCGGCACAATTCTCAGATCGATTGGCACCAATGTGAAAGTCCGCTTGTCGAGGAACGAATACTTGCTAGATTCAGCGCAGACGAAGGTAGTTTTTAGTATCCACTTTGAAGACTTATTAGTTGTACTAGCATTCACTTCAAACAAAATTTACCTGAGATAAGATCGAAATTATTGGGATTAAGGCTTTGAATGAATGAATGGGTGTTCTTGGAGTTAGATTGAAATGCTTGCATAGCATTCACTCGAATACAGTTGTTTAATTAAGTTTTTTTCAGAAAGAGACATGAACATAGGTATTTTGAATGTTTTAAAGTTTCTTGAAGAAAAATTCAACACACATTAGCCTCATTCTTTAACTCAGGACCGCCGCAAGAAAACGCTCGACCACTTCTTCCGAGAAGCTTATGCGAGAGTTTCTCAGAATGAGAGCTTCACGCAATCAGCGACGACAACGGTGGCTCCATATGTCGGTCAAGATGATGTTCTGAAAACTACACTTACAAGGTACTTTAAATGACTGTTGAGTTCTTCGTCTGACTATATACATATGTGCTCTCAGGAGAGTTTTTATTTTTCATAATTGACAAAGAATACACTAAGAAAGCTTAATCGATCAAAAATTTCATCAACCCAACGTAATTATTTTAAAAACTATCATGTCTCAAGAAATTCAATCCTACGCAACAAACATATGTACATGATGAAAATTATCAATTCTTTACGCACAAAGTTGGTTGTGTTAATATTTAATATGAGTATTATGACGACAGCACTAGAAAAAAACTTTGAATCTGAGATCCAGCTATTGAAAAATTCCTTATTTGGCCTTTTTCTCCAATAATTTATTGACTCTACTCTACCATTGATTGACTTTAATGACTTTACCTTTATTGACTTTAATGACTTTATTGACTCTACTCTACCATTTATTGACTTTAATGACTTTACCAGTAAAATAATGATTTGGTTTACTAGACACGAGTTCGCCGAAGCAATCGGAATGCGAGAAAATGCTCTATTCGTGCAGCGAATGTTCGCAGTTGTCACGGCACAGGTTATTAATTAGTTAAATTCACTAGATGAAAGTTAATTTTTCTACTATACATTAACTCAATAGTCTTACCGTGCTTTACACTTATAATTGAGATTTTTTGAGTTAACCGGAAAGTATAAGCTATGAAATGAAAGTTATACATATAATGAATATGGACTTTACATACATACAATAAACATCTAGACTAAGTTACCCAGCAGAATAATACGTGTTTTTAAAGATATCATTTAAAAATCACAAACCTCAACTTCTCTTAAAAACGAGCTAACTATAGATTGAAAGAGTTTGTGCGAAGGCGATTGATTGCCCTGTTAATTCCTTTGATTATTGATTAATTGCCCTGTCAACTCCCTTGCTTATAAAACTTGGTTTTGATTGACTCATTTGAATGAAACCTAGACTGAAAAGCAAAAACTTTAAAAAAGTTTTTTCTTTGACATCGTGTTACAAAGTATGTAACATATGTAGAGAAATTTCTCGATCAACCACTTTTTGGATTTAATCAGTCCGCTAGGGGAATTTTGTTCCGCGTAGGTGAACGAACTATTAGATTCTCAAAAACTAGTGGTGACTTGAATGACATCAATGACTATTCATTTCATTATATTGTAATTCAGAATCATTCCGACACGATGTCTTTCGATGAGTTCCTCAACGTAGTCAGTCAATTCGCAAACGGTCAGTGAAAAAATTTCACAAAATTTCTTCATCTTGATAACTGAGTACTTACATCTTGAAACCTTTAAACCTTCAAAAAAGTAATTTTTAAAAAAAGCCAACTGTTTTACGTGGAGGAGTTAGCATACTCAGATAAAAAATAATAAATGAAGAATGAATATTTTAGTAGCTAACTATTAATAACCAAAGGTTGCATTAAAGATTATTTAAATGGTTACATGAGTGAATATTCAGAACTGACATGAATAATATTGGAAGGACATAGGTGATTATTTCTGTCAAAGTACCAAATGAGGAATGCCAAATGAATAATAAATTTAACTAACAAATGTTAGTTAAATTGACATTCATCATCCAAAATGTATACAGTGTCGAGCTATATTCTATCAATTTTTAATTTTTCGTTCATAACTCATCCTGTGTCCAGTAGTTTAAAATTCTCACTATTTATTATAACAGATTATCCATTTTTTTGAAAGTATAATGAATGAAATCCAACGCACGGGCACTCGGGCGGGACCGAACCTCCGCTGCCTAACCGGGGCTTGTAGAGCTTTAACAATACACCAACCGAGCACACATTTTCTCATGCGATTTCTTGAAATTTCGGTCCCAGCCGAGTGCCAATTTTTGCCCTTGCGATGGATTTCATTCATTATAGTCTCACCCCATCAATGCTTAAACGATTAACAAAGATCGAAAAAAACTTGATCTGAAACTAGTTTCTACGTCGGACTACACGAATCATTCAGCAACAAAACCTTTGTAGTACATTAGGAAAATTGAAAAACTCGAGTTTGGTGCAAATGAGTTCGGTTTATCTTGAAGCAGACATTTTACTATAACTAAAACATATACTTCATGAAAATACACAAAAACTGAGTCGATCAAGACATTATGTTCGCTCTTTGCATTCAAAAACTGCTTTTAAAAAAAAGAGTTTCAAACGGTACTGTTTAGTCAGTGAACTTTAAGGTAGTATGACGGACCGTCTGCAATTGATTTTCTCAATGTGCGACCGCCAGGGCGAAGGCAGAGTTCGGCGACACGAGTTCGCCGAGCTCATCAAGTCACTCAACACTGCTCTTGGAGTCGCCATCGATGGAGAACTTCAGAACGACGTAATCGAGAATCTGCTTCATCGATCTGGTCAGCACAAGAGAGAGGGAAAGAGAAAGAAAAAAGGAAAGAAAGAAATTGAGGGGGGAAAGATAGAGAGACAGAAAGTTGGAGAGGTAGAGAAAGCGAGAAAATAGGGAGGTGGTAAGAGAGAAAGAGAGAATGCAATAAAAAGGAAGAGTAACAGACACAGGGGAGATGAAGAGAAAGAGACAGAGCCAGAAGTCGAGAAGAGATGGATGAGAAAAAAAAGGAGAGAATGAAAACATTTTTAGAAGAAAACTTTACCACCGAAAAAAGTGCTCTGGTTAAGATTTTTAAAATGCGAAGCGAGCTTTGAGGTCGGCAGAGATACAATTGTTCTTCTCGTTGCAGGAATCAGTCCAGACTCGGACTACCTGAGCCATGAAGACTTCCTGGCCGTCTTCTGCAAAGGCGAATACGCCATCACCCATCGGAGGCCAGTCGGCGTAGATCTGAAAGGCGCTAAAATGAAGATCAACCTCGAGGAGACCGGTTCACTTCGCTCCTTCGCAGGCGTCGAACCACGCGAGGCGCGCTTCTCTTTCACATGTGGCGCGTACGACAACCTCCTGGCCGGCCTGGAGACCTACAGGCAGCACATCTTCATCCTGGTCGTGTTCTTTGCCGTCAACATCCTCCTCTTCATGGAGCGCTTCTGGCACTATCGCTACGAGACGGAGCACCGCGACCTGCGGCGCGTTATGGGCGCCGGCATCGCTATCACTCGCGGAGCGGCCGCGTCGCTCTCATTCTGCATGGGCCTCATCCTTCTGACAGTCTGCCGCAACGTCATCACCATCGTGCGCGAGTGGTGGATCGGTGAGTTTATCCCGTTCGACTCAGCGATCGCCTTCCACAAGCTGGTCGCTATCGTAGCCGCCGTCTGGGCTACTATCCACACCGTCGGCCACTGTGTCAACTTTTACCACGTGGCGACGCAGAGCCAGGAAGGACTCCAATGTCTCTTCCAAGAAGCCGTCTTCGGCTCCAACTTTCTGCCAAGCATTAGCTATTGGTTCTACGGGACGCTGACAGGCATCACGGGCATACTCCTAGTCGCCGTCATGTCCATCATCTACGTCTTCGCGATACCGGCGTTCATGCGACGCGCCTACCATGCATTCCGACTGACGCATCTGCTGAACATCGCTTTCTACGCGCTGACCTTCCTGCACGGACTCCCAAAGCTGCTTGATGTAAGCTATACCTTTGAAAACATTAGGCGGGAAGGTTCAGGGGTTTCTTGTGTGATGGCGTAGTTGGGTGTGCGTGAAGATGGTATTGAACAGTGGTATAAGCTTCTGCAATATATAGTGTAATGGTATGATATGCATGAGAAAATTGAGTTAATATACATATTATATGAATTCAATATAATATAATATATCAATGTATTACATATATTAAATTATTATATATATATATATATATATATATATATATATATATATACATATATATGAAGGTACTTATATAAAAACCTTGGCACTGATTCAAAGTCCAAAAAAGGTTTTAATAGATCGTCCAAACAGTGGTTGTTAGTGTATTGATATGACGATAACCAGTGGTTTGAAAAATGAAAAAGTGATTTTGATTGAATTGTCTTATTTTACGTTAATACTCATGATCTTGCTTTCCTGTCGCCGAAGTTCTTCTACTTCGTCATTGGTCCAATCGTCGTCTTTATCATCGACCGCATAATTGGCATGCGACAAGAGTACAAGAAGCTGCAGATTTTGACTGCTGCCCTTCTGCCCAGTGGTGAGAATTGACAGAATTACAAGGTGTGGGATCGAACCCAGCCATCTCATGCTTACCCAGAGCGAGCGCGTTACTGATTAGCGCCTTGCCAATTCGCTGACTGACTTTGGTTGTGCGAAAGTTCACTATGGAAATTTCACTACCTTTGTTTCCTCAGATACGCATTCTCATCAAGCACGTTCTATACTTCCGCTAGTTAGGCGATGTTAATTATTTTCGGTAACTGAATCGTTTTCACCTGCTAGGGAGCAGTTACTCGTTAGGCTTATTGACATATTATTCGCAGTTTGACTCCTAAATTCAAAATTTCCGAATTAGAAACCAAACTGGTCAAGCTTTGCAGATATCATCTACCTCCAATTCAAGCGTCCGCTATCATTCCGCTTCCGCTCGGGTCAGTGGGTGCGCGTGTCCTCGCCAGCCTTCTCTTGCTCCTTCAACGAGAGTCATGCGTTCTCTCTCGCATCCGCTCCGCAGGCTACTACTCTGGAGCTATACATCAAGGTCTTGAGAGCGTCGGAGAACCTAGGAATGAAGTTTTGGTAGGATTAAGAAGTATGAAAGTAAGTAGGACTTATACAAATTGAAAGAACTGGAGGCGATCTAGGATTGTGAATGTTCAGTTGAGAACTCGATTGTCTCGTCACCCGGAGTTCTTTTAGTTATTCAAGCTCCATTCCGCGGGTTTAGTTTCTGATTTCTAAGACAATTCATACTGTAATCAAGTTTCGATTTTGACTTCAAAAGAGTTCAGGTTTTTATTACTAGGACATCTCAGAGCTTTCCTCGCACTCACACTCGCACTAAAATTCAGTTCTTACCAGGCACTGGGTCCGTGGACATGGAAGTTGCGCTCGGAGATCACTCGGGCGCACGCGACCGGCTCTCCATATCCTCTGCTGCATCTAAATGGGCCATATGGAGATGGTAACCAGGTCAGCAAGACATGAAAAATGATTTTCCATCCTGATTACTGATACAAAGGAAATTTTTTGAGTTTTAAAAAAACCTACGTCTAAAAACCATATACGTTCTACAATATAAGAAATTTCACGATGCATGTATGTTCCTCTCCAAAATCAAACTGACTTCTCTCGCTCACTCTCTCCTTCTCTTCCTCTTTCTCTCAATCTCCCTCTGTTTTCTCTCTCTTTCTCTCTCTCTCTCTCTCTCTCTACGTGTGGCTCTTATGAAATCCTTAGGGATTATGCTTGTTAAGTATAGCTAAGAAGAAAGTCTGAAGCCCTGAAAAGTATACCGGTTCTTATAGAGTAAGGCAAATGGATTAGAACTCTGGACCATCATAATAACGTTTCGCTAAGGTTAGCAAAGGGAACAGAAAATAAGCAAAGAACGCTCTGGGGAAGAGTGGTCACATAATAGATCTCTTGATAATTGATTTGTCATCTCAACCAGGCTTCACAGCCTTTAAGCTTTGTTACTGATAATTTAAAGTTTTTTTGTTGGTTATACGGGTACTGAATGAGCCTGCAGGACTGGCATCAGTACGAGGTGGCGGTCTTGATCGGAGCGGGCATTGGAGTCACTCCCTATGCCTCGACTCTCATGGATCTTGTGATCGACTCCACGTCTGGCCGACACAATACCATAAGATGCAAAAAGGTAAAAAACTATTTCATCTATTTCAAACAGCCTAAGTAGGTTCAGAAACTCTATTTCTAATAACCTAATTGAAATGAAATACT
Source organism: Allodiplogaster pararmata (assembly GCA_964056735.1). Taxonomy (NCBI): domain Eukaryota; kingdom Metazoa; phylum Nematoda; class Chromadorea; order Rhabditida; family Diplogasteridae; genus Allodiplogaster; species Allodiplogaster pararmata. Next base: position 34,208,808 of record OZ057403.1, read on the forward strand.
CACATAAGAAACAGAAAAATATATAATGGCAGCAAGTCCAAAACATGTAGTCTTCTAGCTAGAGCATATAAACTAGTAGTAAGAAACGAAAAATTTTTGGAAAAAAAATCAGAATCCAGGTAAGAAAAGCGTTGAAAAGCTCTAACTGTGGGTCAGTTATCAAATGGCTACAAACATTAGGAGTTGAAAAACTAGGTTTTTGAATAACTGAGAATGTTTGCGAAGCGAAAAAGTATTTATTATTATTTACTGTCGCCTTGGTTGGCTTTCATGTTCGGGTAGGGCTCAAAAATTATTTGTCTAAAATTTTTAAGTATTTAGCTCAATCGGAACATCATCGTTTTGTAAACAAGAAATCGTGGCTTTGATGCACATGATGAATGTTCTTGCAAGGACCGGAACGTAGTTTATGACCGAACTCAAACCATGCACTCTTTCGTGCGTTGTAGGTGTACTTCATTTGGATCTGCCCCTCCCACAAGAGCTATGAGTGGTTCGTGGATGTTCTTAAGAATGTCGAAGACCTCGATGACAAGAGAATCCTCGAGACACACATTTTCGTAACGCAGTTCTTCCACAAGTTTGACCTGAGGACTACGATGCTGGTTAGGGCCTATTCTTTTTTTCTCTCTTTCTCTATCGGTCTTTTGACTCATTCACTCCCTCTTTCTCTACCCTTTCCTTTTAACTTTTTCTCTCTCATTCTTTTTCTCTTGCTCTCGCTTGTTCTCTGTCTCTCTCTTTCTTCTCCTTTTCTCTCTTTTGTCTTTCTCCCCTTCCCTCGCCTCTCTCTGTGTGTCTTTAGTCCTCCCTCTCCTCCTCTTTTCTCAATTTCTCTCTCTTTCTCTTTATTTCTGATTTTCTCTCTATCTCACTCTCTCTCTGCAGTACATCTGCGAGCAGCACTTCCGCGGCACAAACGAGGGCGTCTCGATGTTCACGGGCTTGCGAGCCCACAATCATTTCAAGCGACCTCACTTCGACGAATTCTTCCGATTCGTCCAGCAGCAGCATCTCTCTGTGAGTCACTTGCGAATACGAGACGGACGTCCCTCTTTTGTAGAACTTGTAAATACGAGACGGACGTCCCTCTTTTGCAGCTTTCGTGGGAAAAGGCTCCTCCCTCATAAATTTCATTGTATAATAATAATAATTTTATTGTCATCGTTACATGATTATACAATTGATTGCACAGTAAAAATCGAAAACAAATATAATTTACAATGGCAAAATAAGAAGTAGCAACTAGGCTACTAATAATTAAACAACTGACGAGAAAAAAATCAAAAATTCAATTCATTTAAGAACTTCCTGGCCTTGGGAAGTGATAAGCTAAAAAAACAAACAGGAAGATCATTCCACTCTCTAATTATCCTATAAGGAAAGAATGATTGAAATCGATTTAAACGGCAAATAGGCATACGAAGTTTCCATGTATGACCACGGGTGAATCTACTTCTAGGAGCAAGAGGAAGGATCTCGCCAATAGAAATGTCTATGTTGTGATGTACTATTTTATAAAGTATCATCAAATCGTTTGTCAGTCGACGTTTTCTAAGGCTCAAGCTTCTTAATAATTTCAATCGTTGACTATAAGGGATATTCATACAGGCACGTTTGAAAATTTCTCTAGTAAATTTCTGCTGAATTTTTTCTATTTGCTTAGATTGGGTTATGCTTCTAGTGTTCCAGATCTCGCAAGCATATTCCAGTATTGGTCTCACGTAAGTCTTGAAAAGATTCATGAGAATGTTGACGTTCAGAGTGCGAAAAGATCTTAGTATCAGGAATGTTATAGAAGAGGCTCTACTACACATACTCTTTACATGCGCTTTGAATGAAAGATCACTTGAAATTAAAACCCCTAGATCTCTAAACTGTTTCACTTCCGGAAGAGAGTGATTATTTACAGAGAAATTGAAATCAGGATGTTTAATTCCCAAACGCATGTAGCGCGTTTTATTTGGAGAAATAGTAAGACCCCATGAGGAAGACCAAGTAGAGAGAACATCTAATGATCTCTGCAGCAGAGATGCGTCATTCATAGTGAACAATTTGGCATCGTCGGCATAGAGAGTGCAATGAACGCCTGCTGGAAGTGACTGAGGAAGATCATTTATATAAAGTAGAAACAATAAGGGCCCTAGGACAGATCCTTGAGGAACCCCAGAGAGAACAGGATAGGAGGCTGAGAAAGATGAAGCTACCATCACAGCTTGCGTTCTTTGAGTCAGGAAAGCTTTGAAGAAATTAAGCAGGCATCCTGTTATACCAAAAGAAGACAGTTTTAAAAGCAAGGAGTTAATGGGCACAGTGTCGAACGCTCTACTGTAGTCTACGAAGACAGTGGAAATATATGAAGAACTGGACTGATTAAGAGTCTTGTGCCACTTAGAAATTGACATAATCAGTGCTGAAGAGCAAGATCTTTGTGAGCGAAAGCCATGTTGGAATGGGCTTAACAAGTTGTTTCTATCCAGATAAGAGTGGAGAGAAGAACACACTATCTTTTCTAGGACTTTACTGGTACAACAAGTCAGAGAGATCGGCCGGTAATTGTTTGGATCGCTCATGTTCCCCTTTTTCTTATAGATAGGCTTGACCCAAGCTTGACGCCATATGGTTGGGCATGTACCATGAAGTAGAAAACTATTGAATAAGATAGCTAGTGGAGATGCAATGCTTGTAGCTGTCCCTCTTAGAAAAGAGTATGGAATGTTGTCAGGAGAATTAGAGTTAACATTTTTCAACTTAGAAAGACACTTAAACACGATTGGAGCACTTACATCTATAAAGTCAACTTGTTGGTCAGTAAGTGGCAAGACTGTGCGTAATGAAGCATCAGGGCCAGTTGCCGTAAAAGATGCTGAGAACACAGCAGCTAGAATTTCAGCTATTTCGGCGTTTGAAGTTACAGTACTTCCTGTTTCAGGGTCCTTAAGAGGACCAACCAGACAAGGAGATTTTAAACGCTTGCTGACAAAGGAGAAGAACTGTTTTTTATTCTTAGAAGTAGCAACTCGTGCTTCTTGGTCAGCTTGAAACTTTCGAATTGCTCTGCGCAGCTCAATCGATTTTCTGAGGTAGGGTTGAAAGCCTATCCGCCTTGCTTGTTTGTATAGGTGGCTACTAGAACGTAGAAGACTCAGGATATGCTTAGGGTAACGAGTCTGCTTATGAGAAACTACTCTCAGAGGAACTGTTCTAGAAATCACGTCCTGAACAACTGAAAGAAAAGAATCATATAGATAATCTGGATCAGAGGAAAAACAGAGTGTGGAGGTCCAGTCATACGAAGATAGAATAGAGTTGGCGAGATCAAAGTTACAGCGTTTGAGATCTAAGTAGGTCTTCTTGTGTTTAATTCTTCTAGGGACACGGAGCTCGAATTTAACAAGGTTATGGTCCAGTGTAGGTAGGGGTGGAAGAACGAGACACTCTGGGATGAGTGCACTGTCAGTAGTGAAGACAAGGTCCAGAACACTGTTACCTCTGGTTGGAACATCAACTCTCTGCGTTAGTCCCAGAGAATTGGAGAAGTAGAGAAGAGAGTCGGAATGTTTTGTATGAGGAGTAGAAAGAGAATGAGTATACCAATCAATTTCTTTGCAATTGAAGTCGCCACAGACAAAAAGAGGATGATTTGAAGCAGACATAACTGAAGAGATTTCTGAAAGGCATTCATCGAAGGAATCGATAGAACAAGAAGGACTACGGTAAACCAAACTGAGAAGAAAAATGAAATCTCTACATTTAACTTCACATATGAGGAGTTGACAGAAAACGGAATAGGAGCGAGAAGATATGAGCGAAGCAGTCAAATGAGAACCCAGTAGTAGAAGTACTCCACCCCCAGGAAAGCTATCGATCCGATCACTACGGAAGACAGAGTAATTGCCTCCTTGAGACAAAGAACAATCATGAAGTCTCTCAGGAGAAGCCCAACTCTCGGTAATACAGAGCATGTCAACACGGTTCGTTGAGAGGAAGAAGTCTAGAATATCTAGTTTAAATGGCAGAGAACGGAAATTGACGAGAAAGCAAGAAAGTGGACAAGAATCAAGGCAGACATCATCAACAGTAGTAAGCTTAACATTCAATGGGCAAGCAGGCCTTATCGGTTTGTCTCAATGTTTCACCGACTCAGAAGATGTTGGAGGCTTCTCTTTCTTGCTAGCATTATCGGTGTCGTCGCCTTCACTCTCATCGGAAGTTTCATGTAGAACCGCCAGACTCTTCGAGCTCCTACCGGTACTCTTCACAGAAGCTCCGCGAGTTGAACTGCGCAGCTGGCGTGTGGAAATCGTCTTGCTTTTGGGCTTAGAGGTGCCACGACTCGGAGTAGGGCTGTGCGTCTTCTGTGAGACCTGACTCGATCGGCTGAGAGAAATTTTATTTGATGATCTGGAAGCAGAGGGTGCATCAGTCAACACAGGGACACCGCTTGCCGCGGGCCCCGAAAATTTCTGTATATTGTTAACAGACCTTTCAGGCAATGGTCGTGGATTCATGAGTTTTACAACTTTTTCGTCTCTCACAACGTACCTCAGTTCGCCACACTCCGCGTTCATCTTACCGGCCTCTCTCCTCGCCACAGTCTCTTGAGCGATCTGCTCTGGTGTAAGGTCACGTCTGAAGTATGCGTGAGGAAGGTCGCGGAGTTCGGGATGCTTCTTGAAACGTGCGAAAGAAAGGAAAAGCTCTCTGAGAGAATTAGATGGAAATTGGATTTTTAGAATTCGCATCACTGAATTCCCGTGGCGATGTGCACTCACTTTACCGCTTCTGAGCGCATCTTTCAACTCCTGCTTATCCGACATTTGAATAATTGATGAAATGAAACGCATATCGTTCTTATCTGTCTCTTCTGCCGTACTTTTTTCTGGGTAACCTTTCAAGACTGCTCTCTGTGATTTTTCAAAATAAACGTCTTTTTCAGCATAGACCACAGAAGCAACTGCAGATGCCACCTGAGCATAGCTCATTACATGTTGCTGGTTTTGAGCTGAAACTGTTTGACCTGTAGGCAATAGCTGACGGAACTCGGCTACGAGACTAGTGAAAGTGTCCATCATTTTGTTCATCATATTCATTTGGGCAGCATTTGCTGCTCGCTGTTCTCTAACCATCTCATTGATTGTCCCGAACAGTAGAGATTCCATAGGCGAGAGCGAGGACGTATCGATTTTCTTATCCATTGCGCGAAGAGAGATGTGTCCTGTGTCCAATCACAAAAGAAGAAAGAACTCGAGAAGAATGAAGTGAGTGAACACAGTCACAGACGGGATAAGATAAGAAGAGAGATGTGTCCTGTGTCCAATCACAAAAGAAGAAAGAACTTGAGAAGAATGAAGTGAGTGAAAACAGTCACAGACGGGATAAGAAAAGAAACTGAAGCGAATCTTCTGGTGGAGACTTTTGAAAGCAGTGATAGAGGTAGACAACAAGTTAGAAGAAGCTCTTGATTCTTATGCAGCCGAACTGCACTTCCTTGTGCTTTTTTGATACCCTTCAACGAGTCAAATCCTTCTTAAGTGCTCGAAACCACGTCACAAGTACGATTATGTGAAAGAAAATCCTTCAATCGTAATCAGCAGTTTCAACCAGCCACCAGACTGAAATGAAAGACCTGACCGGTATAGAAGAAAATCACACGCGAAATGGGAAAATCAATCAAGAACAGAGCAATGAGAGAGAGCACGTAAGAACAGAGCACGTAATCAACATATATACAGTACCGCCCAAAATGTTATAATATATAGGGTTATTGAAAATAACCTTTTTCAAAGATGAAATTCAAAGCTCAAATTTTCACAGAAGTTTTTTTGGGTGTCTGTACCGTACCGGACGTCGTTTTGAGTGATTTATTATTTATCTCCAGGAAATACACCGAAATTGGTATATCTTCCATTTTTCAGTTTTTCTCCATGATTTTTTTAGTTGATTTTTTTTGTTTACCAAACTTCATTCATAAAAATTTTGTTTCAAATCATGGTTCGAACTGTTGGACATCGAAATACAAGTAAAAGAATGCAAGAAGCTGTTGTTGCTGGGGCGAAACAGGGCCGGTCACAGAGCGAGCTCGCTCAGCAGTTCGGGGTAACTCAGAGCGCTATCTCCCATATCCTCCGGCGTTTTCGAACCCAGGTAAACGAATTTTCTACAACTGAATAACTTTGGAACACAAAAAAATTGCAGGGACGAGTCATCGTGAAGACAAGTTCGGGGAGACCCCGCGTAACTTCGAGGTACATGAACCGAAGCATCCTGCGCGCATCTCGCGAAGACCCGAAACGCACTGCTACAGACATTCAAGCTATCATATCAACGCCCGCGACTCCTGCTCCTTCAATAACTACCATCAAACGCCGTTTGCAAGCCGCTGGACTGAATGGAAGGCGGCCTGCAAAGAAGCCTTTCATCAGCGAGAAAAATCGTAAAGTTCGAGTTCAGTGGGCTAAGGATCACCTCAGTTGGACACGCCGTGAGTGGTCTCAGATTGTTTGGAGCGATGAATCCAAGTTTAATATGTTCTGCAGTGACGGTCTGAGGTGGGTAAGACGTCCAGCGGGCAAGCGTTTCCTGCCGCAATACCAGTCGCTCACAGTCAAACATGGCGGTGGTTCTGTGATGGTCTGGGGCTGTTTTTCCGCCAGCGGCATGGGTCCAATTAGACGTATTGTCGGAAATCTCGATCGTTACGGCTATAAGAACATAATGGAAAGCACTATGCGCCCTTGGGCCCTCTCCAAATTCGGCCGTGGGTTCACCTTTCAACAAGATAACGACCCGAAACATCGATCTCAGCACGTTCAGAACTGGTTTCGCCGTCGGAATGTGGATGTTTTGGACTGGCCGAGCCAGTCTCCCGATTTGAACATCATCGAAAATTTATGGGAACATTTGCAACGAAAATTGACGGGAAGAACATGCAGAATAGCTGATGAAAAGTTTAAGCAGCTAGAGGAGGAATGGAAGGCGATTTCGCAGGCAACCATTGACTCTTTGATTGATTATATGCCTCGTAGATGTCAGGCAGTCATTGACTCGAAAGGATATGCCACCAAATACTAGAATATTTGTTTTATTACTTCGAAAAAACTGAACATCTCTATAAGCACTTTTTACTATTTCCATTTTTTTTAACGAATAAACCTAATAAAGCATTTTCCAAAGTTGTTCTATTACTCGAAACATGTGAATTTGGCTTGTAAAAAATATCTGAAAATTTGATCTTCATTGGTTTTTTTAAAAAAAAGTTATGTTCAATAATTCAATATATTATAACATTTTGGGCGGTACTGTATGTATGTATATGTTGATTACGTGTAGTAAGCACATTGTACAATACACAAGGTACTTTTCAAACAATGTAATACAAGCACGTGAGAATAAATGAAAAATCGAAACACACAAGATAAGGAAGAAAATTTCGAACAGTTATTTGGGATATAGATGAAATTTCCGTCGCAGACATTTTGAATACACATTTTGAATACACTTATTCCTAAAAAACAAGTCATTTTCAAATGCTGTTGTTGAAAACTTTGGCATTTCGAACTGTGAAACTATTGGCTCTACAGTTAGGACCAGATCTTGATTTTGCCCTTTCGTGTATTGGACCTTCTCAGCTGGAAGAAATGATGTTTTTCTTTCGAGATGGTCATAACACCATTTATAAGCTTCTCTACTAGTTTCTTGTCATTGTATGTGGTTCCTTTCTTTCAGATGTTCTGGAAGGTAACTCATACATTAGATACAATCAGGGAAATCCCTTATTTTGTCATGAAAAAGAGTACATGTTTTTTCGATGCTCGAGTCTTATTCGAAGGTAACACATTCATTTTCGAAGGGAATAAATTGTCTAATGCGTTGAGAGAAGCCGTTAATAGGGTTTTGGCAAACATACATAAGATTGTCTGAGAGGTGCATAAGTGCCGAGCTGCCGAATCGAGTTAGGCATGAGAGTAGTGACCAAAAAACACTCATAAATAGAAGATGAGAAGCGTTTTCATCAAAACTGGTAGAGACAAAACAATCAAGCTTTAAAAAAAACTTATTTCAGCGACTTATACAGTAACTTTTTCGAAACTGTTGTTGATTAATAACCCGATTTTTCCAAGTTCATAAATAATTTTTTTATTGAAACTGAAAAGTCAGAAAAAACTATTTAGGTATCTGAAATCGGTGTCTTCTCTTGCGGTCCAGCGGGAGTCAACAAGCAGATTCGGAACGCGTGTGCAAAAGCGAACACGGACCGAGAAGCGGCTTCCTTCATACATCGATTTGAGACTTTCTAGAGCTAATCAGCCGCTCTTGAGCGGACCGCACAAGCCTCAGCTAATAAGCGGCTCTTGAACAGTAACGCCCCTGCTTCATAGTGATCGAATGCATAATTAATCGTGTCAAGAAGCATATTTCTTTTTTTTTACTAAGTTGATAGTTCGATATGATTGTCATACACCGGCCGGCTTTTTCAATCACCTGTCTTTTCTCATCGGATAGGAGAGTAAAAAGCTCAAAATGACTTAATTTTTCAAAATACTTTTTTAAGCATTGAAAATTGTGATTGACATCAGTTTTCAAAACGCTTTTCCTTATAATATCGAATTGTTCGCTATGTGGCGTGGCGTAAAACTAACTCGAACTCAGCTTTTCTATAGTACACGATTCACTTCTCCGCCTCGTGACGAGTAAGGTTCCACGTGAAAAGCGAGTCGAAAGACTCCTTCTGAGTTTTCTTTATCATTGGGTTACTTTGCCTTTTTTTGGTTCTGTTCATAGCTCGTTAAGCTTTATAATTACCGTCCTATAATTTCAGAAGACATTTTACGGTGCCACAGCATTTTCAAAACAAAACATACGGTAACGATGAGAATCGTGACTACTTCTACTTGTAAATTCTGTTTCAATAGGGTTGGAATCGAAACAATTAAAATAGCGTATTCGATATAAATGTATAGTCATAATATATCGTCGAGTGATATGGATGTTTTATAATAATAGCCCCTTTTTTTTTTCTTCTTCGTCGGGAGCTTTGACTCCTCCTTAAGCATTCTCATATCGGTATTTCTTATAGTATTTTGAGATTGTATTCTCCACTTGCCTGTTTTGAGAAGATGGAATGATTTTCTAGCAGGTGTCGATCCTTCGGATTCTAGTCGCGATTTGCGGCCGGATTTTATGAATCTGCTGCCCGATCAGGTTTAATGCGATAAATGATTCACCAACCCTGAAAGTGCCTTTGTTCATGATAACAAATGATGAAAAGATTTTAAACAAACTGCTTGTCCGATTTCGATTTGATTACGGTCTCATATGGGAACTTTATGAAAAGAAGCATCAAAACGGCCGCGTCGCGGTTGACGCAGACGCTTTTGAATTAGAGACGGAATGGCTTATTTCTAGACTGTTTGGCTAATAATCTCGAAGGATGAACATTCGTTGCCTATAAGTTACGTAGATTTTCTTTGGAGCCTGGTTTAATCGTAGTTCATCTTATGAATAAAGGAGCATTGTGATTGCAGAAACAGTGAAGATATGGATACATATAAACCTATCACCAAGTACGACGCACTGGTCGTTTGTGTAAATATCTGATCAAGGATAATCCGGTGCGAGTTCGACTCCCAAGGCTGCTGACGATAACTCATGCACCACTCTGAAGCATAGTGTGGAGAAATAACCTCTTAACCATTTCTGAAGCCTTTTGCAAGTTTTGAAGTTTTTTTGATATTATGAATTTTTAAAGGAAATTCCCCATTTTTCAAGTTGAGGGAATATGACAATATTAAGCTATTTTTATTTATAATCTTGAATGGAGAAAAATTTTCGTTTGCAGAAAGGAAGTTTAGAAGATTCGATCAAAACTGATTTTTCAAAGGTTAAACTCATTATTTATACAGAACTCATTGGTTGTAATTGTCGTCGATTTTTTCATCATCACTTTATTCACCACAAGACAGTTTTGTTTTCACTGTCTCTGACATGGGAAGTAGGTATAATAAGGCAGAAAAAAGATGGGAAATTTTTTCTTGATCGTCAAGTCAATACAAATAAATGGGAAGGTTTGCGAGTTGACTCGGCGGGTATTTCCTCAAAAATTTTCGATTACAAATACTTCGATTACGGTAATCTTCGGATGTTGGTCTGCGATTTTGTTTCACAGTGCCCACTGCGTGTTCAAAAAAGGATCGGGCGATGCCGGTAGTCTTCTATATTGAATAGGCGTAACGGACTTGATCTATTTGAAATTCTGAGGTTCCCGTTTGCGCTGAATTCTGTTTGGCTTCTGCAAAAGTTCGCAATCTAGAGAACCAAAAAGTAGACGGAATAGAAACAATAATTCATATTTAGCTCTTCTTATAACCAATAAGTCTACGTTGAAATTTTAAACCTCTCTGGATAGCTCCTCAAGGTACCGGTACATCTCCATAGAGCTTTTTTCAGGTACTTCCTCTGAGGATATTCTAATGTTCTGGCTATGTCACTTTCAGGTGATGGTGAAAAGATATTTGAGAAGAATTCTATGATAGGTCTTATGTAAGACAGATAAACAGTTCTAAATCATTTCATATCAAGGTACCTGAACACTTTGAGAACCTGTGAGACTCTGATTAGTGATTTTGATCTGATGATTTATATTTGTTTATCAAATTGTAGTAAAAAGTCAATGTATACGTCCAGGTCTCTCACTAGAGTTCGTGTGCTTATTTCCTGTTTGTCAATGAAGTAAATTTGATTCAGATTAAAGTAACCCAGGTGTAGACAGTGAATTTTATATTTGGCGAGAGGTAGATCCCATTTCAGAGACCAGCAAATTATGTTGTCTATACACTGCTGAAGGGCTACTGAATCATGACTGTTGATTTACAGATCGTTCGCAAAGAGAGAAAACCGAAGTTAGGGGTCATTACGCTTTCTACATCATTGTTGAAAAAACAGAAATAGTAGGGGTCCGAGTAATGCGACCTCGGACATCCTTCTAGACTTCGGCCGAGCATTCAAATACATATTTTTCAACAAAGAGATTTGAAATATAGGTAAATTTAGTCTCTGTTTCTTTTTACTTTCTTACATA
>OZ057403.1:34224887-34309695 GCA_964056735.1 Allodiplogaster pararmata
TACGAGGCGATCCGGTTGACTTAGGACGCTATTTAAAACTTGCTGAGAAAGACAACTTCGGAATCTAAGCGCACTTTGGAGGAACAGAATGCCAATTATAAAGACTAGAGAATAATTGTTGTTTTGTAGAGAGAAAAAAACGGGAATTTCAGCCTTAAAAATTACAAATTCACTGTTTCTACGCTATTTACAAAAGTCTGTTTCGCCGCAGCTCAGACAGACTCTTGTGCTCTCTGTGTGCAGTGAGTTCCCATAGAGTACATTTAAGTAGTTTAAAAGACTATTAACTTAGAAAAAAGTAACCTGTATTCATTTCTCTGTATAATCAAGTTGTCGATCATGCATCATCAAGAGACCGATTAATACTATGTGCGAGTTGTTTTATATGTTATAGGGAAAGATCATAAAAACCTTAGTTAGTTAGAAAAACTTATTAAATTTCATTTATTATCTCTACTAATACTTTGCCTTCAGTTCTTCATCTTCAATTCTTCGCAGGAGTGTGCTCTTGAACTTAAAAAAATTGTCTGGTGAAACCAACATTCCACTGTAGTTGCCGCCGTACATCGTGAGGACATCATTGCAGAATTGACCGGCAGGAATCTCATCTCCGTCGAGGTCGAGGGTCTCGAAGGAGACCTCAAGAGTTGCCCAGGGGTCCTCAGACTCGAGCAGCCATTGGCAGAAGGTAGCCTTTTGCTGTGAGCCCGGGAAGGTTGACAGAGAAAGGGAGCCAGCGTCTTCGGCTAGTACCTGGAGAGAGAAATGGTTTTATTGACTTACTCCTTCTCTCTTCTTCAAGTGCAAAGCTACACAGTTTAAAGGCAGAGATGTCTGGTTGAGATGACAAATGATTGAACTATCGCACATAAGCTTTTTTGTCTTCTCTCTTCTATGAATCTTTAAATTTTTTTAGTAATTTTGAGATGTCAATTTTTTCAAGATAGTTAGAAAGACGGAAGACTTGCGAAGCGGATTCAAGAATTAAAGTTACGGAGGGAAGGTGTGTTGGATGTTTATCTTCCACTCCGAAGGATAAAGCATATTTCGACGTATAATGAATGAAATCCATCGCACGGGCAAAAATCTGGCACTCGGCTGGGACCGAACCTCCGCTGCCTAACCGGGGCTTGTAGAGAGTTAACCAATACACCAACCGAGCACACATTGTATTTCGACGATTCATATTTTGACGGTTTAAGCTCTTGTCCGGTGAGAAAGCCTCGGGTTCTATCACTTTCGGTTTCCCCGTCAAGTTTTTAACGAAAAAACTTATAACAGTTTTTTTTACTGTTTCTTTTATCTTAGTTTCATTCGATTTCTCCTTTTCCGCCAGAACTCTTTTCACTCTCTCCATCTCTCATTCACTCTCTCTTTCAATTCTCTCTCTCTCTCTCTCTCTCTCTCTCTCTCTCTCTCTCTCTCCTCTCTCTCCTCTCTCTGTCTCTCTGTCCAACCTCTCCGCAAGATTCATCAGTGAAGTGTCTGGCCCGGGTGAGCTTCTCGCAACGAGCCCCCTCGAAGCCATAACCGCATGAGCATGTGCATCCTTCCCTGTTCAGTGATCCTCCATGCTCACAGTGCAGGGAACAACCAGCTGCAAAAAAAGCATTGTTCAGTGGGTGAAGCTCTTCTTTGGCAAGCCTGAATCTCTATGGTTTTTATTCGTCCTAGAAGTTTCTACTAGGAACTTTTGCCAGAGGAACTTTTGCCAGAATTTTTGTTCTTCAAAAATTTTCCCTTCTATTTTTTTCTCAATTTCTCTTTATTAGCGAATTCCCTATTTTTTGATGAGTGAATTAAAAAAATTTTGCCCCTTGAGTTGTTGTACTTAGCATTTAAAAAGCCAGTAATAAGCTCTAGAGAGACTCTATTCTTATTCTAATTAGAATTTTCGTTGTTTTTTTTCGAGTAAAATTTTCAGCTAATTTGATCTGAAAAGGAGCTTATTTTCGAAAGGAAAGTGTTGAGAGAAAAAATGAAATAAAAAGAAAGAGATGAGAAGTTCCTTTTATATTCATACAACGTCGCAACCGATAAACAAATTATTCAATCAAGATTTCAAGCTTGATGAGACTTATGAAGTTCGTCATGAAAAAGCGAGATTATCCTCGATCCCTTGGCAAAAGCTTTTTTTTCAGAAAAGATGAAACCGAGTCATTTCTATCTTTTCAGGGTTTCTACCCGCTACCTTAATACGATTGGTATATTTACAAGAAAAGTATTTAAAAAAACTGAAGATTGTGTGGAAGAAAGAGGAAGGGCAACTAGAAAAGTGAAAATTAAATGAAGAGTGAGAATGAAATAAGAAAGGTGGATCATGAGAGAACGAAAAAAATAAGTGAAACAGGAGAAGAAACTGTGGTATAAAGTCTGTAATCGTTACTTCTAGAAAACTTTTCCGGGGTTTTTTTCAGTCGGATTACTTGGTTTGTGAGATTCTTTCGATCTTCTTCTCTTTTTTTTGCCAATACAGAAGTGGGCCATAAAACGCTGCTTACGGTTGCTCGCGAGCATGACAGTGATTACACCAATCCATCATCATTCAGGGGTCTCCTCATATTTCAGGTACATACTTACTGTTTTGATACCATTTCTTACTTTCTATCTCTCTCTCTCTCTCTCTCTCTCTCTCTCTCTCGATCTCTCTCTCTCTTTTTCTTTCGCGCTCTCTCCTTCTTTCACGCTCTCTCTCCCTCTCTCGTTCTCATTTCTTATTTGTTTCTTTGCTTTCCTTTCTCTCTCGGTTTTTCTCTGTTTTCTCTCTTTCCTTCACTCTTCAAAATCTTTTGACCTCTCTCACAATCTTTCTTAATCTCTCCCTTTATCCCTTTGAATTATTTCTTTTTCAATGACGTGTATCTTTCGCCGTTTATACTCTTTATAATGTTTTCTGTTACTAGCATTCGAGCTCTTCTTTTCTGTTTTCTCTCTAGAAAATTCTCTCGATCTTTTTTCATTTGCCTCTCTCTCTCTTTCTCTTTCTCTTGCTCTCTCTTTCTCTCACTTATCTTCGTCGTTCCGTTTATATCCTTAACTCCATGCAAGTGAATAACTCTCCTCAGAAGGCACACTCTGTGAAGCAGAGCCACCTGTTCACTATTACTTGTGGAAAGCAACTAGAGAGAAGACAATACCATTTTATAGAGGCGACGCGAGAATCCTTCCTGTTTTGGAAAGCGGTTGGATTTATGAGGGAAAAGAGTGCAAGAGAGAGAGAGAGAGAAATAGAGAAAGAGAGAAATAGAAAAAGAGAGAGAAAGAGAGAGATAGAGAGAGAGAAAGAGAAAGAGAAAGCGAAAGGAAAAAAGAGAAGAGAGATCAAACGGCATACAAGAAGGAAAACAAAGGAAGATTGGGATGTTCTAGACCCAATTGTACGGCCAATTTATTGGCAGATCTAAACAAACGTAGAAAATGAGAGGTAGTTCGGTCACATCTAATAGCCAAGAACGGAAAAGATAGAAGGAGAGAAAGTGGAAAAAAGAGAGGGATGGAGAAAAAAAAGTGAAAAGGTAAAAGGAAAAAGAGGAAAAGAGAGAGGATCGAGAAGAAAAAACAATGAAAAAGCGAGGCGCTTCCCTTTTGTGTTTTAGGGAGAAGTGAAGAAACACCAGAAAACTAATGCTCTCTTTCTCTATTCATCAACTATTCTCTGTCTCTTTCTGTCGCTCTCTCTCTCTCTCTCACGTGCCTCTCCTTTTCTCTCTTTTTATCTCTTTCTCTCTCTATGTGTCTGAAGTGTATCATTGAACCTCTGAGACCTTCCTCTTTTCATGGCTGTATGCTGATACCGCCCGAACCTTTGCCAAGGTGCTTGACCCCAAGTAGCGATGGTTCGAAAGAAGACTCTAGTCGGGAGGCGAAGAACGTCTCAAGATGGCCTTATTTCTTCTGTTTCATCTGTCCCTTTAATGGGATCTCGTGACACTACCTATGAATATACAGTGAAACAGCTACTTTTCTACTCTGAAAGCTTCATTCGTTATCTTCCCCACTGTTAATAAGAATTCCTCGTCTCTCAAATCAAATTTCTTCCCATAATCTTTACTATTTCAACCCCAACTTTCTTCTCATTGTTTCTCGTACTTCTCTTTTATATTTACTAACATGCCGTTATTTATTTTTTTAATTTCCCCACCTATTTCTTGCCAACTACTCTTTTGTCTGTTATTCTGCCCTTTCTCCCAAACATCATGTAACTAAACGCATTTATCTTTCTCTCTTTCCGATCTTTAATCTTGATTTTTTTAGCGATCAATATTGAATGTTTTCAAATCATACCTGAAAAGTGGGAATATATACAACAAAAGCTTGATCTTCGCCCTTCCCCTCGATGAAAAGTTTTCATTTTTTAAATCACTATCGCGGTTCATTTTTTCATCTCAAAGAAATTGCCTGGCTCTGCCTATTCGGTCAAGATCAAGATGATAGGGTAAGGGAAATCCGCTCAGGATCCTCCCTAATGTGATCGAGCGCTCCTTTCTCTTTTCGGCAGATTTTCCCTTTTTCGTATCTTTTTCTCTTTCCAACAGTCTCTCTCGCTCTTATAATCTTACCTCCTCTGACCTCTCCATCATTCTCGATCATCTCTTTTTTCATCTCTATCAGAAGTCTATCTTCCTATTTTCTTTTTTATCCTCTTTCTTTAACTCTATTTCTTTCTCCCATTTTATCTTTCTAACTCTCCCTTTTTTCTTCCATATCCTTTTTCGCTATCATCACTATCTTCTCTTTCTATCTTTCTCTCTCTCCCTCTCTCTTCTCTCTCTCTCTCTCTCTCTCTCTCTCTCTCTCTCTCTCTCTCTCTCTCTTTCTCTCCTAGCCCTACCCATTCACTTCTATATCTCCTTACCCAACCACCTCACAATTACTGCTCTCTTTACTTCCATCGAACCCGACACAGCTTAGTGATTATGCAACTCTTCTTCCGGGACTCTCTCTTTTTCTCTCTCATCTACTTATCTTTCACTCTTAACTCGCAGGTTACAGAACAGACCTTCTGCTTTTTACCAAATCATTCTCCTTCTCTATGCTTTTCTAACTCTCTCTCTCTCTTTCTCTCTCTCTCTCTTTCTTTCCTCTCCGTCACTGCGTCGTTACCTACCTTTCTATGTCTTCTGAACTTTATTTTTTTATAATCACTCTCAAAAAAGCCCTTCCCACCAAGATGGCTAATGCTCTTCGACAAAAGTAGACAGATAGCGGAAGAGCCAAGCTCAATGTAGAGGGAAGAAATACATGGGGAAAAGGAGGTATGGAGAAAAATGAAAAGAAAACTGAGAGAGAGGAAAAGTGAGAGAGGGAAAGTGAGAAAGATAAAGATAAAGATAGATAGAGAGAGAAAATAACAAAGCAAGAGAAAAGGATAAGAACCGTGCTGAATATCCTCACTTTGCTCCTTCTATTGCAGTTCGTTAGTACATTAGGCAAATGAGGGTTGATCTAGGAGGTTTAGGGAGATGAGTAATCTGAGAGGTTGCTGAGGAGCAGACAAAGAGAGAAGGAATTAGGGTGACAATGAAAGATAGATAGAAAGAGAAACTGAGAGAAATAGAGAAAGAGCACGACAGGGAGGAAAACAGAGAGAAAGAGAGAAAGAAATAGAGAGAAGATAACAGAGAGAAAGAGTAAGAGAAAGAGAAATATAATGGTAGAGAGTAGTTGCTTTTAGACAAAGCAACAAAAAGGCTTGGTATTGTTTCTTTTTGGTACCTAAAATGATATGCTAATATGGGGTGTCTCAAGAAAGAGCACTGGTCTACATATTCGCTCTTTTTATTCCAGTTGAGGCACCCGGTGTCTCCACCTTCTACTGTACAAAACTACTCGAATAGCCCTATTGAACAAGAAGTGCTCCACTGAAACTGTGGCTTGCTTCAAGCTTCTTTTTTTGGGAGTAATCTTCGGTATCCTTATTCATCAAACTTCTCACACTAACATAAGTATTACTCCTCATTGAACTCCCCATCTTAATATATACTGTATCTTAATATATACTATATTCTTAATATATACTGTATCTTAATATATACTATATTCTTAATATATACTGTATTCCACTCACTTGAGCAATTAAATGCCTGATTCACGAAGTGGATGAGTTCATGCTTAGGATGATGCACATTGAGGGCCTTGCCGATGAGCTCGATGCATGTGTCAACCTCAAAAATTTAGGTGATCATATGAAACACACTAAAATTATAATGAGCACACTAAAATCACTATGAAGTACACTAAAAATGAAGTTCTTTAAAAACCTAATTAAGAAACACACTAAAAATCGGAAAGAAGTAGACTCAAAATGCGCGCCTACTCAGAGTGTCCCTGATCTGAACGCTCGCACACTCATGAAACAAGTGAGTGAATAAGCAATTGGTCCGCAGAAGAGTTCTCACCCTAAGACATCCTGGAGCGAGATGAATCGTGCGATTAGAAGGCTGCCATGAGCAATCTCTGCAAAAAGATGAACATTTTATTTATTCGAAATGCGTATTCAATGGACTCATTTATTCAACTGAACCCCTCTTTCCATTTGAGCAAAGGGGACCTGGCAAAGGATTGCGTGGGATATTGGACAGGGCTAGAATGACTAAGAGAATAGATGCCATTAGCAGATCTTGCTCCTCTTCCACTTCCGCAGACGAATACGCGAATTAGGCGTTCTGTTCACATAGGACACGAAAGGAGGCTTCTAGAGGGAGAGCGGAAGTGTGAAACGGCGCAACACAGCAGGAAAAACGAGAGCATGATAAATATGAAGATGCTTGGAAATATGGAGAGAGAGAGAGTAAAAAAGAGGTAGAGAGAGAGAGAGAGAGAGAGAGAGAGAATTAGTTAGATGATAGATGAAGAGATAGAGAGAGTGAAAATCGTCCATCTGCTATGATAACTAAGCGCACGCACGACATACTTCGAAAGAATAGGAAGCTCTAGGATGGTGGGTTCATTTCCTGTCCATTTATCTTGCCTTAAATATTCTTTCTCATAATAAATCCGGGATACCCGAGAGCGAACGAAATGAAGAAATATCGAAAAAAGAGAGAAAGAGATAAAGAGAAAGAGAGGATTTTATGAGAGAGAAAGATAGAAAAGGAAAAGGAGAGAGAAATAGAGAAAGAGAGATAGAGAATCAAAAATGAACAGAAGAGAGAAAAGGTCAAATATAGAGACGCAGGTGTTTGAGCAAACTTTTGATCTATCCCGCCTGAATTTTAGCTGAAATTAGTTTCGATTCAGAGCTTGTATTTCGGAAATAGTTGTTCTCATTAACTTTACAGTGAAATTCTTTATTCTTCTCTCCTCTCGAGTTTTGTTGATCTCTTCATCTCAATCTCTTTGCCTTCTGTATATCTCTCTCTTTTTCTCTGTATCTCTTAATCTCTCTAAATGTTTTCCTCTCTCTCTTCTCTGAATCTCTTACTCTTTCTATATCTCTTTTTCTCTTTCTCTCTCTCTCTCTCCCTCAATCAGGGTATTTATCTGCATATCTCTCTCTACTCTTGTTCAAGTACATACTTTCTTACTACTTTTTCCTCTGCGTGATAGAACCCATCCTTTATGTATCAGTCACTTCCATCTTTTGACTCCCATTCTCTTCCTAATCTAGTAAAGAAATAAGAGTCGAAGAAGGACACAGAGGCACTGCTCAAGAGGTTGATGATGATGGGAACAAGAGTTACGAGGAGAGATAAAGAGAGATAGAGGAGAAGAGATATGGCCTCCGAGAAAGATTAGAAGTCATTAGGGAGGAGAGAGGGGGAGAAAGATTGAGATATAGTAAGAGGAAGAAAGGTAAATATAGAGAAAGGTTGAGAAGGAAAGGTAGAAAAAGAGAGAACGATAATTGAAGAGAAGGAGAGGAATGAAGATGAAGATACAGTAAAGACCAGAAAAAGAGAGAGAGAAAAAGAGAGAGAAAGAAATTCAGAAAAAGAGATAATTGTAACGAAGAGAGCAGAGATAGGGAGCGGTCAGATCGAACAGCTCTGTAATGCTTATGTAAGAAGTCTCGAAAGCATGAGACTGACATATAATACTTGGACAGCTTAGTGTTCAAGGCTAGAATTATCTGTCATCCAATGTTAACATCAAACTGCCATCATCACCATTGTGTCAGAAGCAGTCAATGTCAAATTTCAAAGGGTCAAATTGACAGTTAGGGTTCGAACTCGAATGGAAGGGGAGAAACAGCTCAATTATTGACGAAGATTTACAAAGTGAGACACCTATTACAAAAATTTTTTGTTCGAAAAAATAAAATTTCTAAAAAAAACTCGTGAAAATAAATTAAACGAAAGTAGAAAATTTTCATTAATAAGTCATCTTAAGTTTAAAGGTTGAAAAAAGTTTAACGAATTGATTTTTTAACAAGTAAACGTACATATATCTTGATATTATTGGAGTCACTCAAAGTGAACAAGTAATGACTATCATTCTTGACTTACGTGGATTGCTGAACCGTGAAGTAAGGATCTGCGGTGGATTCAGTGAGTGTCAAGCAAGTTCCATCTTCAATGAAGTTGATGCCTTTTAGCACACAGTCCGTCATTGCTTCATCTGGAATACAAAAAGTTACCAATTTATAAGGAAAAAAAGCGGATGAATGAGAACAAAGTTGATTGACTGAGACCCTTCTCTGTTTGGAACTGTCCAATTTGTTTCTCTTTCAGTGTAGCAACAACGGTACAGCGAAGGGCATGTACATGTTTGTGTGAGGGAACTCTAATTAGTTTATTCAGTAGTGCGTGTTATTGTTGGGTGTTCGTTTAATGAAAGGAGTGCGTTCGAATTGAGTTCCATCTCTTCGTCGATTGTGCGAGTCAACACCATATTGTGTTCAAGGTTAGTGGGCGAGAAGGAAGTGCAATTACTAGTCAGTGGATTCTGGATGAATTCAGACCGACAAAGAATAATATGTTTCCAAAGTAACGGTAGTTTTTGTCTAAAATAATTTCGTCTACACAGGTGTTATGCTCTATCAGTGCTTAACCCCCCCCCGCCCAAACTAAGTTTTCAATCACAATGTCCCGATAAAACATGACTTGTTTAGTGTCAGTGTTACATGGGAGAGCTCAGACTTCACCCATTTTTACCCATAGAATCATTGAGATATGAATCGTTTTCTACAGATTGCCACAATCTGAATATTCTTATCTAACTTTTTGTTTTGAATCACAAAATTTAATCAGTGGTTTCTGTTTTCGATGATATCAAAGATAGATACTATTACTTATCAAGATAATTCTTCTGATTACTATCTTCTCAAAATCAGATGGTGTGATATTAAGAAAAAGGGCTTCAGATGAGTCATTTATCAGTTAGATCAGGTCTGAAACTGTCTTGAAAGTCCTGAAAATTGGAAATTTTGGTTTTCTCACTAGGCTTCTTCCATTCCTGTCAAGCTTCACGGTGCTGAGAAACCATGTTCCTGCTTTTCACTCTTAGATACTGCTCTTTTCTCACTATTCTCTCTCTCGTCTCTCTTCCTGTGTCCTTTTATCATCATTAAACTCTTGTCTTTCGTTTTTCTCTCGTATCGTTCTCTCTCGTTATTATTATTTTTCTCTCACGAACTCACTCTCTCTTTCACTAGAGTATCTCTCTGTTTCTAATTCTCTCTCTCTCTCTCTCTCTCTCTCTCTCTCTCTCTCTCTCTCTCTTTCTCTTTCTCTTTCTCTATTCTCTAAATTACACTCCCATTCTTACGCTTTCTCTGCAGATTTTCTATCTTCCGCTTTTCGATCCTACAGAAGAGCCTTCCTACTATTTATCTATCTATAAAATGCGTATGTGCTAATGGGCACGATAACACCTTGAAATGGTCTCTCTTAAGTGGAAATGACTGGAAGACCACCATATTTCTCTCTCAATAGTAACCTCATGACACATGTGCTATTTCTGCAGATATGCTCTTATACTTCTCTCATTCTACGTCACTCTTTCCTCTCTCTCTCACTCTGTTCCTCTCTCCATATCTCTTGCTCTCCATCTCCCTCTTTACCTCTCTATAGCTCTCTTACTCTCTCTATCTCTCTATCTCTCTCTCCATCTCTCTATCTCTCTTGATCTTCATCTCTCTCTCACTTCCTCTCTAACTCTCTCTATCTATTACTCTCTGTCTATCTCTCTTGTTCTCTCTGTCTCTCTTCCTCTCTCCCGTGTGTGACCTCGTTGCGTTCGCCTTCTGTTTCTCTTTCTCGCCTTTTTACATCCACGCGATTTCACACGTTCGGATGCTCCATCCGGACATCATTTAGGTAAGAAAAGAGCTCGAAAAACTAGTGAAGAGACAGATCCCAACTTCAGACGAACATGCCGGACAAGAGAGAGAAAAAAAGAGAAAATTTTACAAAAAGGGAGCTATAGATGGAAATACGCGATGCGGAGTTACAGAGAGAGAGAGAGAGAGAGAGAGAGAGAGAGAGAGAGAGAGAGAGAGAGAGAGAGAGAGAGAGAGAGAGAGAGAGAGAGAGAGAGATAGAGAGAAAGAGAGATAGAGAGAAACTTTAAAAAAAGAAAGAGAGAAGAAGAACGAAAGGAAAAAACGGAAAAAAAATCGAGAAAAGAGTGAGATAGAGGGAGAATAGAGCACGACATGAATAGAGAGAAAGAGAGAGAGAGAGAGAGAGAGAGAGAGAGAGAGAGAGAGAGAGAGAGAGAGAGAGAGAGGAGAGAGGTAGATAGAAAGAGAGATAGAGCAAGAGAGATACATATATAGAGAGAATGAGGTAATGAATGAGACAAAGAGAATGAGAAATATACTAATTTAGAAAAATTAGAGGTTGTTCGAGAGTTGTTGCAAAATTTTGAAGAGTAAAAGCCCTTTTGAAAAAAATTTCAATTTTATTCTTGTTCTTTCTTTGTCAACTACATTAAAGATGTGTCTCTGGATGACTTCGCTTCTTCATTGCTTTTTTCATTTAAAAAAAAGAAGTTTTTTTTCTTCAACTTACCCGTTCTCTTCGTTTTCTATTATATGTCCGTTTCTCTCTCATTTTCTTTCTCTCTTTGTCTTTTCTTCTGTTTTCTATGTCTCTCTTCTCCTTTTTCTCAACTTATTTCTTTACTACGCTTTTTTAATGTTTTCGTTACTCTCTATTTCTCTATTTTTATCCTTGCATTCTTAGCACCCTCTCTTCAGCCCAACCTAGTACTTCCACATTTTTGTTATCATCAACATCTTCTCAGCGTTCCACTTCGAACACCATAAGCTGGGAAGCGGGGAGTTGGGGATTGTGGAGATGGAATGGTAAGGGGAGGAGGGCAACTTGTGAAGGGAACACCGAACACCTCGAGGAGGTCAGGGGGAGACCCCATCACGACAAGGCTTAAGGCAAACATGGGAATCAGGGCACGGGAGATAAGATGAGAGGATCAAGAAAAAAGTGAAATAAAGATAGGGTGAGATGAAGGTAGAGCGATGATTGCAAGAAAAGAGAGGGTGGCTCAGAGGATGA
Source organism: Allodiplogaster pararmata (assembly GCA_964056735.1). Taxonomy (NCBI): domain Eukaryota; kingdom Metazoa; phylum Nematoda; class Chromadorea; order Rhabditida; family Diplogasteridae; genus Allodiplogaster; species Allodiplogaster pararmata. The sequence continues at coordinate 34,236,347 of OZ057403.1, forward strand.
GAGAGAAAAGAGAGAAGAAGAGAAAGAGGAAAAAGAAAGAAAGAGAGTGAAGTAAGTGAACAGAGATGAAAATGATGAAAGAGGAAAGAGAGAAAGAAAAAGAGTGAGTAAAAAGAAAAGAGAAGAGATACGGGGCAGAAAAGTGTTTGTTAGCTGATGGGACATACATAGTAAGAGCGGAAGAACGGCTATGCAAACAGTCCGTCGGTTGTGTGCTTCCCCCCGTCCTCTTTACCTGGTTGACCCCCTCCTTCCAACATGGTACTTGCCTGTTTATGGGGTTCTCGTTATCGGCAAATCCAGGGATTCAAACGGACCTAGCTATCATAGAGTTCAAAAACATTTAATACTCATTGTGACACAAATAATAAAGCAGTTCTAAATACCTACACAATTTGACAAAACTTAGCGTCTTAATTGATCAAGCAAAGAACATGAAACTGTAGAGCGACTGTAGGAATAGGGGGAGAAAATAATAAATGAATGATTCAAAATATGATTTGTTGAAGGAATAAACTAATAAATGAATGATTGAATGAATGAATGGATAACATATCTCCCTTCAAACTAGCCTTACAGGGTTACAGGCTACTGGGCGAACAAAAATTTAAAAAATTATTCCTACCAGGTGCTAGTAGCGCTGTTTAGAAGTCACACGCGATTTTTTCATCATGCAAAAAACTGTTCGGAAATTAAAAAAGGGACAACTTTGCCTCCAGAGGTATGTTAAGTGATATCAGAAAAAAAACTTCTTTTTTTACACAAAGCAAAAGATCCACGCATTTGTTGTTGCAGAACAAAAAACTTTGAAATTTCAAATTTCAAGAAATGATAAGATAAAACCTGACCGTCAACCGTATTCAAGGAGTAGGAATATTCCGAAGATGTTGCAATCTGGAATAATGTTATAGGTGAATAAAATAAATCATTAAACATCACTCTTCCCTTTTCTCGTCCTCCTGAGCGGTTGCCATGTAATGACTCGCCACTCTTCACTTTTCCCTTCGGATTCCTCTTCCGAATGAACTATCACACAGAAAAAAGCTAGTCCGCCTGCGGGATCGAACCCAGACCATCTCGACTCAAACCGGGAGCGCGTGTTACCATTACACCACGGGGACACATTGCTAATCCGTGCGATATTGTTATATGAAAGGCTAATATGCCTTGTTCTGATAGTTCAATCATTTGTCATCTTAACCAGGCGTCCCTGCCTTTAAACTGTGTAACTTAGAATTTGAAAATTCCTCTTCTCATTAGAAACCGCCTATGATTTCTACTGTTCTCTTCTTGCTTCTGCCCCTGAATTGCTCTGTCATCCCCTGACCCCCTCAATTGCTCTGTCATCCCCTGACCCCCTAAATTGCTCTGTCATCCCCTGACCTTTTCATCATTTCAACGCGATGTTTTGAAAGACTCCGCGTAAAAAAAATCTGAGTTCCGTCTTGTATTGAATTAATTAATGCGTGTGATATACATCTACACGTTTTAATACTAAAAGTCGAAAGTTTCGGTCAATTTTTAGTGGGTTTGGAGAGGGATAGATGTTTCGGACTGTAAATATGATGTTTCGGACTGTAAATATGTAGTAGTCGAGAAGAAAAATAAGTATTTCTGTTATTTAGTAAGACCTATGCTAGAAGAAGGCCATTGGATAATTGTCACAACAAAGACATCACAAAAAAATTAGGAGAAATGAAACTTGAAAAATAATCATTTATCAATTTTTTTCAACTTTTAAAATATGATTGCAAACCTGTAGAAAGGGAATCAGGAGCAGTAAGATCATCGGTAACATCTTTCTTTTTTCACGAGCGTCTGAGAGCGAGGAAGAAGTTCTAGAAAGATAATTCAAAGTTTATAAACTTAGAAAATAAGATTCTCTAGTACCACGACAGAAACTGTATGAGCTGAAAGAAGAGTCCTGTTTTGAAGCAGATAGAAAGCAAAAGGTTTTTCAAATGGAGGAGCAAAATTTGTGTTATGACAATTGAAGAAGAATGTGAAAAATAAAGAGAAACAGAGAAAGTAAAAGAAAGAGAGAGATAGATAGAGAGAAGAAGAGCGAGAGAAATACCGAGATACAAAAAATGTTTTTAAAAATTACAATTACTTTGCATTAGTCAATGGGGAAAAGTGTTCAAAAGTTTTTTTTTGTTTAAAAAACATTCGGCAAAGTCACTCTGAAGGAAAAGTTACTCGAAAGTGCATTTGTCGGTAAGGGTACTGGTGAAAAATAATCACTAGTAAAGTCATAGAAATGAGACAGTGACTGTGAAGAGCGAGAACGAAAAGAGGCCGTATCCAGCTCTTCTCAAATCTAGACTGGGCTCCCGTACAACTCATCCTTACTCCTTGCACTCGCGTGTGCCCTTATTAGGTGGGTGGGTCTCCAATCTTGGCTCCGCCTCAATATCCCTCTTTTCTCTCCATATCCCGAACCTCTCTTGGCTATGCAAATGTTTGTTGTGCGCTCTTTCCTTTGGATATAGGGGTATAGAGAGAGAGAGAGAGAGAGAGAGAGAGAGAGAGAGAGAGAGAGAGAGAGAGAGAGAGAGAGAGAGAGAGAGAGAGAGATAGTGAGAGAGAGAGAGAGAGAGAGAGAGAGAGAGAGAGAGAGAGAGAGAGAGAGAGAGGAGAGAGGAGGGAGGGGATGAGGGTTAAGAGGCAAGAGCTAGGGGTCACTGCCTAAACTGTCATGTTCCAACGGTGGATGGGAAGCCAATTTGAGGACTGTGAGAAGAAAAGCGTCGGTTGATTTGAAGCGCCTAATTATGAGATTTAGCAAAAATTAGTCAGACAAGGCATGATCAATTACCTAATGCTCACCAAACGAAGCTTTGAAGAGAACGACGGGCTCTGACTCGATTGAAGATGACACACAATGATTGAATAATTACGAATAGATCAATATCAGGTAGGAATTCTTTCAGGAGCAAATATCCAGATATAACCGCGTATCATTGGTGTTAAAAACAAGTTACTATAAAATTTTAACCAAAATTTACCCAACTACAACTGAGAAAGCTGATGTACCTAAATTGGTGATACTGCATAATCGCAACAGTTTTAGGTTTTGAAGTGCAATTCTTCAAACATATTAAGAAATTCGATGTCCCACTTCGCCAAGAAAAAATTATATCTGATTAGGCCGACTACATAGTTTTGTTTCGTAAAAGCGGTTTAATCAGGCGAGTCAAGTTTGAAAGGGGCGAAATGGATGAAGAATACCCCATTCAGGACACTACAAACTTTTGAAAAGTTGTTAGCTTTTGCAATACTAAATTAAGCAACAAAACATTTAAAAGAAGGACTTTTATGTAGTAAAAGGAATACCTTATTATCAATCCAAAATATGTTTTCATAATGCATGTAGATCAATAAATCCATGAACGTCCCTGCGAGCTTCTGAAACTAATCTCTGACCAATAACTGATCAAGAGTATCTTTTTAACAGTATCTGGGTAGGTTACAACCCTAACAGGCTAAGAACCAGTGAGTCTCACTTGTTATGAGAAGGCCCTGAATAGCATCGAAGTATGTTATAGAGCGATCCCGGCCAATTGTCTGCTTTATCTATATGCAGAAATAGATTTGTTTTCAAAAGAGATACTCGATCAGATAACATGACCGATTACCAGTGACTCATTGAAAATGTAAGATTGGCAGAACAAAGAGCAGCAAGAGTGAAAAGGATAGAACGACAGTGAGAAAGAAACAAAGAAAGAGATACAGAGAAAGAGAGTCATGGAGAGAGAAAAGACGAAAACTATAAGAGAATGAATCAAAGCGAAAGAAGAAGAAAGATAAAATAACCGAGAAAGGAGAGAAGAAGAAGAAAATATGAAAAATAGAGACCATAGAAATGTAGGTGTATATGAAGAGAAGCAAAGAAAGTGAAAAGAGGGAAAGAAAAAGAGAGACTGAGAAAGAGAGAGAGAGAGAGAGATACAGAAAGATATAAAAAGTAGGACTAAGAGAGAGAAATAGAGAGTGAAAGATAGAAATAGAGAAAGAGAATTGAAGGAGGGAGGACGAGAGAGAGAAATGAAAAGATAGAAAGAGGAAGAGAATGCATGGTTCCTCAAGTCCCTACATTCATCACTGTCACACCTCTTTTGTTCTGAGTGTCCCACCACAATCTTCATTCACATTGGTATTCACTCTGATGTGAGGACATTGAGTTCCGAAATGGCAATCCTTTTTGTTATTTGCAATCCGTGTTTATTGTTATTCTTTTTTTATTCTTTCAAAAGTCTTCCCAAAAGTTATTCTTTCAAAAAACTTTCAAAAAAATTTCCCATACTTGTTGTTACGCTTTTTAGAAATTCAACAACAACAAAACTAAATTGTAAAACATGTTCTAACTTGATATTAACTATTTTTTCCGAAACCTCCGAAAATCTTCAGAAAATTATCTTGATCTTCTTCTTAAAAGTAAATAGTTATTTTAAAAATTAACTTTCAAAAAAGTGTGTCACATACTTGTTGTCAACTTTTTTTAGAATTAAAAAAACTTAATTGTAAAAAAAGGTTTAACATGATCTGAACTATTCTTCCCAAAAACCTCAGAAAATCTTTAGAAGGTTCTAACTAGAAATGATATGTAGTGTTATGAAAGTTAATGACTTAAGAGGCCTGATTAAGCCCTATTCGTTGCCACAAATGAGAACAGATCCACGTAATGAGACCTGGATCTTCTCCCTCTCTCTTCCTCTCTCTCGCTCTCTCTCTACCATTCTCTCGCTCTCTACCTGATTCTTTCTATCTTTCTCACTCTTTTTCTTTCTCTTTCTCTCTCTGTCGTTCTACTTCTTCTTACTTTTTTTCTTACTCTCTGCCTTCATCTCTTTCATTTCTCATCTCTCTCCTCCTCCCTCATTCATTCGCTCTCCTCCTCTCTCGCTCTCTCACCCTGTTTTCTCTGATACCCTTTCTCGATGTAGATACATCTAAAAATTTATCGTCATATGGTACTATACTGAGAAAAATAACGACCGGCTGTGTTGGTAAGAAATGAGTGAGTGATCTACTCATACACGAGGGGGGAAACCATGGTAATATAATATGGGTAGTAAGGGAAAAAAAAGTACATGAAAGAGAAGAGAGATAAAAGAAAAGTGGAGATAGGAAAAAAGTGAGAAGTCTTTAAAAAAGAGAAAGAGAAAATTTAGAAAGTTGATTGGAGTGAAGGGAGAACAGAGAGTCAAGTAGAGACTTATGGAGTAGAGAGTCGAAAAAGAGAGAGGAGTGAAACGGGGAAAAAAGGTGGAGTAAAAAAACAAGTAAAAAGGTAATCGGCTTTTTATGCAAGAGTGATTGCTACATGATGGTGCAACATTTCAACCCCCATTTCAAAAATTTTTATAAATTTTTAATTCATTAAGGGTCCTCCGAGGAACCTATATGTATGAGGATCGCGCTACTGGGCAAAATTTTTTTGTGGAGAAGGAAGGAAAAATAGAAAGAGTTAGAGAGAAATGAGAAAGAAAAGAGATACATGAGGGGAACACAATAAAATAGATAGAGATAGAAAAAGAAGGGAAAAAAAAGAAAGAGTAAGAGAGGTAGATAGAGAGAAAGAGATAGAAAGATAAAAATAGTGAGAGAAAGAGATAGAAAGAGACATATAAGAAAAAATAGAAAGAGAGAGAGGTGGGGTCAGCTTCTTTTCATACTCTTCTTCCTCTTAGCCAGCATTTTCGTCGTTTGGCCCGGTGGGATACGTACAATTATCTAGTCAGTTTAAGAAGAGTAGATGTTATGGTGAGGTAACGGTGTAAAATGAGGAGAAGGAAAACAATTAGACAGACTTCGAGAGTGAGACAGGATAGAGATAGAGATAGAGAGAGAGAGAGAGAGAGAGAGAGAGAGAGAGAGAGAGAGAGCGACGAAGAATTAGAGTTACAGAGAGTTCAATGTAGAAAGAGAGATAGAGAGACCTAGAGATATGTATGTATGTATTTAGAGTCAGAGAAGAAGAAAAACAGATAGAGAGACCGAGAGAGAGAGAGAGAGAGAGAGAGAGAGAGAGACCGAGAGAGAGAGAGAGAGCTAGAGAGAGATAGAGAGAGATAGAGAGAGATAGAGAGAGATAGAGATAGAGAGATAGAAAGATAGAGAGATAGAGAGAGAGAGAAACCGAAAGAGAGAGAAACCGAGAGAAAGAGAGACCGAGAGAGAGAGAGATAGAGAGGGAGATAGAGTTAGAGATAGAGAGAGATAGAGATAGAGAGAGATAGAGATAGAGAGAAAAAGGAATAAAGTAGGTGAGAACTGAAGAAGAGCATCAAGAGAGTCTTGAAGTAAAGAATAAGTAAGAGAACACGACGAAAAAGGGCATGAAGACGTAAAACAAACCGAGTCGAAGATGCTAATTTCAGCAAACGGAGAAAAGACCTCAGAGTTATTGTTGGGCAGTCACAATAGTAAGAACAAGTGAATGTGTATTCTGTCTTATTGTATGGCATTTCTCGATTAGACTTTATTAGCAGGTTCGCTTTGGGACCAGCCCAAAGTATCTTCTTTCTAAAGAGTCCTGTTTAAATAGACTCTTTCGATTACTTCAATAACATCAGGTCCTAATCGAGTCTACCTATTCCTTCAATAACATCAGGTCTTGAGCGGACATTCATACTTATCTCATTCAGCAAGTCATAATCTAATCTTTCTTTGTCTCGAAAGCGAGTCAAAGAAGAGTTTTAAAGTTTTTGAATATTTAACTCAAAGTTTTTGAATATTTAACTCAAGCATTTAACTCAAATTCAATCACCGAAAAATAATTTCTACTTCTGCTTCGAATGTGTATTAACGACGTGGAAGTTTCTCATCAGTATGACAAAGCTGCTACGAAAAACCATGGGAACGGAAACAGAATTTAATAAAAGCGGGAGCATTTTTCAATAAAAGTTTTTGCCGCCTACGAGTTTTTATGAAATACATAGTAGGTCAGGTCGAAGGCGATGAGATGGAAGGGATTGAGGGGGAACAGGGTTGAAGTAAAATAGATATAAAAACGGAAGTTATAAGAGAATAAACTAAAGGAAGAGGAATTTAGAAATTAAAAAAGATTAAAAAAAATTTTCCAATCTTATATTTTATGACTCGAAATTGTGAAAAAAAATCAAATGATCTAGCAACAAAGTTTCTTCCACTGAGCAATTTTTTTTCCGTGCAGAGCCATAAACGAAAAGAAAGACCGTGTAAGAAGGGAAAGCTGGATACAAGTAAGAAAAATAAAGAAGACTAGTTTGTTTTAAGAAAGTAAAGCAGAGAGGGAAAATAACAACAACATAATATAACCACGGTATCAATTTTTTGGCTATAACTAAAGCACGCCACGCACGCCATGCACGCCAAATCATTACTAATGCACGCCACTGCGTGGTAAAATTCTTAACTTTCCCAGATGCGCTTTATTTAGTTTTTTCAAGTTTTTCATGTTTTTTCTGCTTAGGCTTAGGCAAAAGTTTACGCTAACGAGGCCATACGGCTTAGGCTAACGAGACCGTATCAAAAGACCGGATCAAAAAAACATAATAGTGCTTCAAACACTCTTTCTCTCTTTCCCGTGCAGTGGCGTGAATTAGTAATGATTTGGCGTGTTTGGCATGCATAGCGTGCGTGTCGTGCTTTATTAACGGCCAATTCTCCAATGGAAAACACAATTAATTTTTGTATTTAAAAGTTAATTTTATATCTTATCTCTCAAAAGGATTTTTTCTCCTGAAAGTTTTTATTTCACCTATCACTCTTAGTTTCTTACCCGGCTAACCCATTCTGATTTCTACGAACCAAGAATTCTACGAACCAAGAATTCTACGAACCAAGAATTCTAGGAACCAAGAATTCTACGAACCAAGAATTCTACGAACCAAGAATTCTTTTACAATATTTATCAATTAATTGGTTAGGAAACTTTCCATTTCAGCGGATGGTTCACATAATCATTTCAGCGGATGGTTCACATAATCATTTCAGCGGATGGTTCACATAATCATTTCAGCGGATGGTTCACATAATCATTTCAGCGGATGGTTCACATAATCATTTCAGCGGATGGTTCACATAATCATTTCAGCGGATGGTTCACATAATCATTTCAGCGGATGGTTCACATAATCATTTCAGCGGATGGTTCACATAATCATCGAAAAAGAAGTTAAAAAGCAAGAGCTTGCCTACAAAAAAAGCTTGTGTTAACAAAAGCCCTACTCAATTCGAAGCTCTTGTTACTTGTTAATTAAAGTGGCACAAAAAACTTCTGCTCGGCGAATTATTTTCATTCATTCAGCTCGGCGAATTATTTTCATTCATTCATTCTTTATTCCAAGCACAAGGTATATTCGAGATTCGGTTCACAATGAACAATAAAGATTACGGATATGCATGGACTATTTTTGTAGTGGCGGGGTATATAAGCAAGAGGCTGCTTAGCTATTGGTGGGGATGGGAAGCACGATAACGCTATTATTAAATAAACGAGCCTTCAAATATCATAAACAAAAGTATTTGGTAAAATTAGGTTTACAGGCAACTTGAGCAATGTATTCTTGAATAACTTGCGATTAAGTTCGCTTACGATTTCAAATTCAAAGAATTCCGTATTGAATATTGACGAGAAACACATTTTGATATGAAATATTTATTAATCTTATTAGGCGGAATGAGACAAAATGGATGAGAATGGCGAGAAAAACGTTCAATTGCTGATATTTTATATAAGTTAATAGTGTGAATGTCACATTTCTCACGCATAAATTTGTCAATAAAAGTAAGGTCTGCAAGAGCTCGACGGTACTGGAGGGTCTGAAGGTTCAACAATGATAGCCGCTCTGAATACGGAAGTACACACAGAAAAAAACAGTTAAATACGGCGGTTTTGAAAACGGTTAAAACCGCCAAATAACCACCCAATGTTAAAACCGCCCTATATGACGTTTATTTATTAATCTATTGAATACATTTATCAAAATGTGACAACAGTCGGAGTGTAGTAAACGCAAAAACATTGAAGTAATGAAGTTTACAGACTGGTCACCTGTAACTCAAGCAAGTTTACGAGATCAACAGACCTTAAAGTATTTTTCAAAACGCTAACATTGGGGGCCATAAAAACATTGTCAGGAAGTTTACAATAGAATCTAGCTGAACGGAAGGCAAAGGAATGGAAAAGTGGCTCTATACAGGTGCGTGGAATATGGAAGGCATATCTAGATTTTCGGCCATTGCAGGATTTGAAAGTGTACATTTTGCTGACCGGTATATCAATGAGACCATTAAGAATCTTATACGTGAATACTATGTCAGCTATAGTTCTACGAGACAATAATGTGGCTAGATTGATCATCTCGAGCCTTCTTTTTTAAGATGGTCGTAGCACTGAACAGTCAAGTCTGGAGCAGTGCAGGTATAGCAACCTTGTGAAGATATGCTGAACATTTTCAATCTTCCTAATCAAATGAACTTTATATGGAGACCAAATAGGAGAAGAAAACTCTAACAATGGAATAATGAAAGTCTTGTAGCACCGAATATATGGATGAGCATTCCTAATGCACAATGAACGGAACAAAGTATATATCATTCTCAGTGCACGTCTCGTTATCTGTTCTATGTGATATCCATAAGACATATCGTAATCAATGTAAACCCCTAAATCTCGGACCGGTGATAATGCTGTTTATAACATTCGTTTAGCTGCGCTACCAGCAGAATACAAACTATATTCGACTTGAAATGAAAACCTGCGCGTTATTCCATCCTAGAGTATGGTAGTTTTGGTTTTTTCTCATAATTCCCCGTTTCTCTCCCTTTTTTCAATTTTTCTCCGGTTTGTTCCGCTGTTCTTATTCCCGGTTTCTACCCTTTTCTTATTCTTGTTTTCTCCCCTTTCCCATTCCCGTTTTCTTCCCTTTTCCCCTTCCCGATTTCTCCTTCGTTTCCCCTTCCCAGTTTCTCCCCCTTTCCCCTTTCCCGGTTTCTCAGTAATCATATTTTGCGCTCGTTGAACAGAAATACTCGGAAAAGTCCTTTTTTTCTTGATGATAGAGCAAAAAACGTGACAAACACAAGCGTATAACATACAGCAAAAATGTGACAAGCAACATATGAAGAGTACATAGCAACAAAATAAGGGTACACTAAAAATCTATCGAGAATAATACGTTTAATGTGTTTCTTCTGTTGGCGCTTTCTTTTGGTGCTTCTGTTGGCTAAATTGGCGCTTCTTCGCTCTTGGAGGAATGAGGTTGGCGTGGGGGCTGAGATCGCTCTGAGCTCTTCTACCGAGACAGCCAATTGAGAAACATTACCTAAAACTTTAACGTTTTTAACAGTTTGAGAACATTATAAACAATTACAAAAAGAGAGAGATACAGAGAATATACATAGATCTGAATTAGACAAATAACCTGTGAAACTTCTCTTCTCTCTTTCAAGAAAAATTTAAACATTGAACCACTAGCGTTTATAGTTTCAAAAATTGACTAGTTATGATTGCTCCAGAAGATGATCATTTTGAACATCAAAGACTACGGATCTTGAAGAAAAAAATTACAAAAAATTTTTTTTACATTAAAACACGCTTGGGCTTAAGCAAAAGTTTACGCTAACGAGGCCGTACGACTTGGGCTAACGAGACCGTATCAAAAAATGCCTGGCGTCTAGTATGCCCAAGAGAATATAAGAGCCAAAAAAATTTGAGCAAAATTCGTATCCATTCGAAAAATACTCAATTCATTACTTTGTTTTGAAGGGACTCTTTTCTATTCACTTTTTGCTTGTTCATGTTCTTTTTAAACCAATGAAGTGATCTTTATCACACGAAATAGCGGCTATTATATACTCACGAGCGTACCCTGTGTCTTGTATTGCAGACATTGGAATACTAGACGAAAAATTGGCTTTAAACGCTACGGTTTTGAAAATTTTCTTCATAGGTGATCATTTTGAGCATCAGAGACTCCGGTTCGTGAAGAAAAACTTTTACATTAAATTTTTACATTAAAAATGCTTAGGCTTAGGCAAAAGTTCACACTAACGAGGCCGTACGGCTTAGGCTAACGAGTCTGCGGTTCTTGACCAGGTCTGCGGTCTGCGGATGACCAGGTCTGCGGATCTTAAAATAAATTACAGTGAAAACATATTATATCGGAAGAAGAACAAGAGCGTAAAGTTATTTTGGCACTTTTTCACTTTACGGCCCCCTTCTCAGAGATTTAATTGGATCATACTTCTGACTTATTTACATTTACAAACAATTGTTTTAACATTAAAGAAATTATTTTTACATTGAAAACACTTAGGCTTAGGAAAAAGCTTACGCTAACAAGGCCGTACGGCTTATGGAGCGTTAGAATTCAACTTTTCACTTTGCAAAGTAATTTTCTGCAAAGTGATCCCGTGGAACGCTCCAATGTCTCACCACGAATTACCGTGAAAAGAAAAATGGACTACGGTAAAAAGAAAGAACACATGCATTCTAAGACAAAGCGACGATTTTTCTGTGAAATTCATAAAAAATTACGCCCAACAGTAAAAGTTATTATAAAATTAATACCGTAGTCCATTTTTCTTTTCACGGTAATTCGTGGTGAGACATTGGAGCGTTCAACGAGATCACTTTGCAGAAAATTACTTTGCAAAGTGAAAAGTTGAATTCTAACGCTCCATTAGCTAACGAGGCCGTATCAAGAAAATGACCCAATTGAACCAATTGAGACTTGTTAACCAAGTCTCGTTTATTCCTATCACATCGTGTTCAATAAAATTGAGCAAGAAATATAAGCAGTAAAGTTTGTTACGAAAAGAGCGAGGATTGAATTAAATTCGTTTTATTGTCGAAATGTCAATGGGAGATGATGGGATACGAGGATCAAAAAGGACCTATCTTCTCATTGTTACATTCTGAGAAGCTGAGAAGAAATTCTGAGAAACACATTGACCTGAGAAGTCGTGTGCAGAGATGATTGAGCGTTAATCAGAGTAGAGGGCGGCTCAGGCTGGTAGGAAGAGAACGTCATCCGCACTGGCATTAGAGAAGTCCCAGCGACTTTCCACTTCTGACCGCCAGGTTTCTGATTCCTTTCCCCGGCCACTCTCTTGACCTGATTTGAGAAATATTTCCAAATTAATAAGTACTGGTCACGCTTGAAATGAAGCCCGTCGAACAACTGAACAAGTTGCCCAAAATTGCCATGTATTTTATAATTGAAATATTAACCAAGGTTTTGGCTGTTTCCCCTAACGAGAACTTACGATTTAAAAAAAGGCTATAAGAAACTGAGAGTGTCATAATTACTGTTTGTAAAGAGATACCGTAAAGAAATTTCAAACTAGCTGCTGACATCGGTAGGCCCTTTTTTTTAAAAAATAATACCAAAACAGGCCTTTTGAAACTGAAAAAAATTATTTTGAAAAAAATTCTGAAAAAAATGAAAATTATTTTCGCATTTTTTATGAGTCGCACCGTTATCAAAAGTTTTTCAATGCGAAAGCTAGCGAGATTCTTCCGAGTTATGCTACAGGCCATATAAGCAATATTAACTTCTGGCGAGCTTTTTAGTTTAGGTATGGTAAAGCTTTACTCGCTTGTCACAACGAGATTTTAATATAGTTGCCTGAGGTAATTTCGCTTCTGGTGAATTTTTATCGATGTGCTTGAACCGATGTTTGCATTGGCTTCTCCAAGTAACAGACCGTTTTATTGTTGTGGCAATCCATTTCAATTTCAATTTCAATTTTATTACGTGAAAACATTACATGCAGCAACGCATAAATAATCACGTGGTACGAGATTAAACAATTGAATTGTTTGAATTACATAAATAGGTGAAACAATGCAGATTACATCCAGGCAAACATATATCATTCATCAACACTATTAATTTCGGTGAATATACGAGCTGATCGTATAGAGAAGGCATTTCTTCTGCAAATAGTTCTCGGAGCAGGGTGGATTATTTTGAAAAATGCGCCTCTAGTGTTGGACGCTCTCATTTCAAAGTTGTGGTGCGTCCTGTCAGAGAGTACTTTTTTTCCCAAATATCAGTTTCAAGAGTAGTTTGAGGTCGTTAGATTCTCTAACAGAGAGAAGAGAAACTAGGCCTAGTTGATTGTTTCTCGTCTTACTACTTGGCATATTATTAAACGAACAACCAAAGCACCGGCGAAAAACGCGACGCGTAAAATAATTTTGAACCTTCTCTAGTACAGCTATGTCCTTAGCGAAATGTGGGGAGTAAACAGTTGTACAGTGTTCTACAATAGATTTAATGTATATCTTGTAAGCGTTAACAAGTACATCGGGTTTACGACTCTTGAGAACTTTAAGAATAAGATGACATTTACGCTTTGCTTTCTGAGCTATTGTTGAGCAATGAGCAGAAAAAGTCAACTTGTTGTCTACTAAATCCTAAATCACGAATCTCGTTGAGGTAGGGTAAGGAGTGACTATTTATAGAATATGGAAAATGAGGGGAACTCTGGGTACCAATTCTTAACACAGCACATTTTGGTAGAGATAAAGGCAATTGCCAAGCGTCGCACCACTCCACTATGGTATCAATCGAGTGTTGCAGTGTTTTATGAGAGTCTGTTTTAGAAAACGACTTATAAATTTCATGTCGTCTGCAAAAACTTTAATTTTACAATTAGAAGAAGTTATCATATTCACTATCTCAGATGTATAAATGATGAATAATAATGGGCCTAAGACACTGCCTTGGGGAACACCACTGGTAACCATGAAACTATTAGAAAAAGATTGATTAACTTGAACTTGGTAGGTTCTATTACCTAAATAAGCTTCGATCCACGAAATAATTCTGGGAGGGAGTTGACGCGAGTTGGGTTTTTGATCGGTTGGTTTTTTTTTGAGTTTGTGAACTTTGTCAGGCTTCTGTCAGAAGTACTGTTTTGATTGAGGACATTACTTGTGAAGCAAAAATTCATTCTCAGACTTTGAGAATAAACGTTCCAACATATTCATTCATTCATTCATTCATTCATTCATTCTTTATTTCCATGTACATGTGTATGTTTAACGTGGAATCGAAATATAAAAACAATATAACATGGATTTTTATATATGATAAAATTAAGAAATGAAAAAGAAGAAGGTATGTATGAAAAAAAATTCGTCGTTTAAAATGTATGAAATACCTGAGGCACAAAAACAACCTATTCGTGAAGTACGAAAGCGATACTACCGCCTTTGTTTTTTCGTACAAAATGTCAGCTCTGAGAATGATGAAGTCATCAGTAAATAGTTCCGCTCGATCTGTGAATTTGGTTTTCTGAATGGCTGCTACTGCTGCGTTGTGTTTTGCATCTAGTTCATCACTTATTCCCTCTTTTCGCGAAGACCGTCAACAACTCAAAGATGTATGTATGTTGGAGTTTTTTTAGTACTTGAGGATTTACAGTGATTTACTAATATTGAAGAAAGTGTTGTCCTCACGTCGAGAATGATGTCAAGAGCTTGTTTTGCCTGAAACACAGTAATACTTCTGTGTTCTCTGAATGAGCTGATAAGTGACTGCCCAGAGAATGTTTATGGGGAAAATTTTAAAATTTCGTTGAATAAGTTACAAAAATTGCAAAAGTAAAATACTTTTAAAAAATTATACTGATATTTAATAAAAAGATGCTATCTAAAATTGTAGAGATAAAGTATTTACTAAATCGAAGGTGTCAAAGTTATGATTTTTCTCGATTGTTGTTGTTGATGTTTTGGTTATCGCCGGTTTATGCCGCTTCCCCTGCAAACAAAACTACGTTTATGTTTTGTAGATCATAACTCGAGTCGGAATTTAGAGATGCAAAAAGAGTGGCTATATCGTTTCCCTTAAATGAATACGTATTTTGAAGTTTACATAGTGATACTTCCAAAATATTGTTATCACATTGAACACTTAAAGATGATACAATCACCATAGTGACTGGTTTTTCCGACGTGAACTCAATTTAATGACTCGCACATTTCAACCAGTTAAAAAACCGTTTTTGACCATTTTTATACTGCAATCATTAGTGCAAATCACAATTTGAATGCGAAATGCGAGTACGCTTTGCGATTTATCGATAAAACGGAAGTAATTGGCGAAGAAAGATTACAAGGAAGCAATTTGGCTGTCTGCTTAATACAGTTGAACGAAGAAGAGAGAGAGAGAGAGATTGGAACTGGAAGACCGAGAGGGTTGAAACAGAGCAAGAGAGGAAGAGAGAGAAAGAGCAAGAAAGAGAAATCGGAAGAGAGAGAAAGATGGTGAGAAAGAAAGACGAAGAGAAAAAGAGTGAGAGATAGATGGAAAGAAAAAAGGAAGAGAGATAAAGAGGAAGAGTGATGAAGAGAGTGGGAGGAACGGAGAAGAGTAAGCGGAAGGAAGTGGTCGGTTAAAAAATAGTTGAAGGGAAATTAAGAGAGAAAAAAGGAGAAAAAAATAAAAAAAGAGATGAAGAAAGATAGCGTTTATCACATTAATATAGTGAAAGCGCTGTTTGATCAAAGCAAGCGCAGGCGAGGCCATGTTTTATATCAGCGCTGATGGACGAGCGCATTGCTTTATTCCAGCACGCGTTCAAATTCCTTCGTTTTTCTGTATATCGACTGTACAACTTTTACTTTATCTGGCTCTTTCCAGTCTGTTAAGGTTAGAACTGAAGTAGCTCTCTAGACGAGGCTTACTGTTTCGCTTTTAGCCGAAGTATTTTTTCTAGACGAGAATCCGAAAATCTTTACCACAAGAAATACCCAAAAACCAGACGAGATATACTAAGCCATTCGGCTCGCGCAACACCTGAATCTTTAATTGATAACTCCAGACTACAAATAACAGTTTCTTTCGAATTTTGATTTATGATCAACATATTTTTTTCTTTAAAAAAGCCATTCGTACATCGTACATAGAAAGAAAGTTCATGTATATCCGCATTTATTGTTTTTTCTCAAATAACATATAATATGTTCACGGTATGAAGAACCAATGAATGAATGTTCAGTGGCTCTTTTCAAAAGTAACGCCTGGCTAAAATCAAATAATATTTTTCTACTGCAAGGAAAAATCTGATTAGAGTTCTTAGAAGACAGTATGGGAAAACAAGCTTTTTACATCACTAGCATGAGGAAAAAACTCTCTTTTGTTGTGATTCAATTTGTTTGTTGTGGCTCATTTTTGACCCTTTTTCAATAATTAAACAAACTGCTCTTAACAGTTTTTCATAAAACATTTTTTTTTCATATACAAAGTTTTTCATGTACGCGTTTTTCTTATGTATATGTAACGTTGGACCTGAATTCTTGTTTGCCCTATTCATACGCGTATTTTTGCGTTCGTCTTTCTGGCCAGATTACACCGTCTTTCAGAAGTTACTTTTCAGGTTCGCTCTTATTAGTTTAACATTTAACTTGAAAATATACGACTGAGAGTAGAAGCAATGGCGTGCCATACATTTTAAAGGATGATGGGTTTTTGTATATTGGTCGACATTGTTCCATTTCCTGAATAAAGAATTAGAGATGAAAATGTACAATTGGTATAACATTGAAATTTCAGAAGGTATGATTAATTCACTTTCCCTTAAGTACTCGTCTTTATGTATAATGTAAGACTGTAAACCCTACTCGAACTCATTCACATGTCATAAAATGCAATATTTGTTGTTTTGTATGCTTTGTTGTTGCTAATTCGGTAAAGAACCTCCAACTCGAGTTCAATAGCATGTTCAATTATTTAATGATCGTTTTCTAATAATTTATTCAAACTTTTAGATAGTTTGACCTTTTATTCTTCCAATATTCATTCTTCTTCTTCCCTTACCCCCGGAACGGCTGCTATGTAACATCAGTAAATCAACAATTCATCATTATTCACTTGCTCTTTTTTCCTGAATGGCCGCTTTGGAACGACTGTCGATAGCCATTATCCTTCCTTCTCCTCTTCTCTTACCGCTTCAAGGCTCTTCAACATGTAGCTCATCAAACTTCTGCTAAACTAAATCTTCCCTGATACCCAATCAAGCTCTACATGGCGTGATAATAAAACTTGAATCTTGTTAATTAACCTTCTTTAAAATATAGAAAGTTCTAGCTTCTGAGAAGACTTGTTTTCTGAGTTTGGCTTCAAGAGGAATAACATCTGAAACAATTACAAAACGGGAGAGTTTTTGACTTGTTTCAATGAGTTAAAAGTTTTAAGATTCTGAAGCTGTTAGCTCTAAACCAAACAAATGTTGAAATCGAAAGATTGATGAAGAACCTTCTCATCAACACTATTATCAAGTTTTCGATAGAGTTAGGAATAAATGAATCAGGATCTTATTTACGTCTTTTGTTTCATATTACTCATATGAAGTATAACTTATTTACATATTAAATATAAAATTATAACCTTCTTTGTTGGGGTTTGATTTAAAAAAAAATCTGATTGATCGGTTTTTGATACCAACAAAGCTTCCAGCCTTTCGGTAGAACTTCTAAACTTTTCAGTGTTCATGTTTTCTCTAAGCTAAACAATTCAGTTCAGAAAAAGTCGGCAAGCAGTTTGCGAGAAGTTGGCGAGCTGATGGGGACCTCCCTCGCTGGATCATCTGAGAATAGATGAGAGAAAGAGTGAGGAGCCACGCTGATCTAGAGGCTGATCGAAGACCTCGACTGAAGCTTGATCGGCGTTCTGGCCGAAGACCTAATCGGAGACCTGCTCGAAAGCATGACGAAAGGCTTCTCAGCTCATTCCAAGAAGAACATGGCACAGGTTTTTCCCCCGCTTGTTTTAGATTATAACTTTCAAAGTATTACTTTACTTAGATAGCTTCATCTCAACAAATTTCTTTTTTTGATCGCTTTTTCAACTTCAATAAATTAATTTTTTTGAAACTTCATAATTTTCAAAAATTTGTTATCAACATTTTTATGTCGAAAAACTTTAGGATGCCGTTCCATCCTATCAGCTATTCGAGCTAGTCAAACATGTTTCAAACAAATTGAGTCAAACTAATATTTTCTTCCACTTAATCGACAATAACTGCGTGGCGCTTAGTTGTGAAGCAGAGCCAAAGAACTGTTCGGGAGGAATTGAGAGCTTGAAATATGATATTTTAAGAAACACTTGTAAAACCCACAACGGTATTTTAAGAAACATTCGTAAAATTAAAAACTTGATTACACTGAACACGAATTTACTGACTTTATCATCAAATAAGACTTAATTTTCAAATTCGTCTTCATTTTAAGATTTTCGAATTTGGTTAAACGGATAATAATTTTAGCTTCTCGGCGATTATCCGACATCGACGTGGAGAAGGGGCAAGGACTCGATGCAGAAGAATTAGGAGATCCAGGAAACAACGGGGGTAGGAAGGCCGCCTTTTTACAATGGACAGGTTTTTTTTTGCCTTTTCGATTAAATTTTTTTGTAATATAAACTATAATTTCAGCGAAACCTTCTAAAACAACAACAAAAAACTTAAATACTTTAAACATTTGGCATTTATTGACTACACATAAATCGACTCTATCACATTTCGAACCACGACATTCTGCACCGCGACAACTCGCACCTTCATGTCCTAATATTTTTTGAAGCCTTAGTTATGTGGCTGGTTGTTTTATACGAACTCATACTAAGCCGTACCGCCTCGCTAGCGTGAAGTCAATTAAACCTAAGCAGAAATTTATAATGAGAAATTACATGAAATTTTGTAGATTGCAAAATTTCGAGTGCGATTTTTCGCGAAGCGAAACGTCGTCTTACCCTATAACTCATGAACAAGAACAAGCAGAAAAATGATCTTACAGTTATTTCAAGAGTGACCTCTCGCATTCCGGAACTTTTTTGCATTTTGCAGTTTTTACGCACTAAATTAACTCGAATAATATTCCTTTTCCAGAGTCATACATTGTAGAATAACCATCAAATTTTCGGAGAATCATTCATTCAAACACAATCAAAAGTTCAAGCAGCGTTTAAACAGGAGTTCTTCGTTAAAAAGTTCGTATTCTCGCGAGTCAAGTCCTAAGACCGGATTACAGTCTTTAGCTTAAGTCATATGTACGGATGCTGAATCTAATCTAATTTATTAACTAATGAATAAATTTACTGCTGAAAAATCAATATTTGAATACTGATGAGCAAAAATACACAATTCATCGCACAGTAAAAACGTATAAAAATGACCGGTAAAAATTTGAGTAAAGGAATAGAATGTGTATAACATGTAAAAAGAGTGAATACTTCAACATAAAACAATTATAGAAATTTTGACTGGGAAGGTCATGAAGCGCCTCTCGGGAGAACTTATTCAGCTCGGTCTTAGTGGAATCCGGTCGTAGGACTTGACTCGCGGGAACACGAAGTAGAAGTAGTAGGCCACCACCACGAAGAGACAGTTGACGGAGAAGAAGAGGCTGATCGGACTAGTCATGTCAATCATGACTATTTAAGAAGAAGATTCACACGCTTAGTGACTTGATGGGCCGTTCGGGGATTGAAGAGGGATAATCCGATCAAAGACACATGATTAGCACTGAAAAGATGCTTGTTTGAATGAATTGAAAAATTGTTATAAAAATTATCGTTTTTCTGAACATTCATTGATTCATACTATCGAGGTCCAGCAATGCGAACTAACTTTGAAATCGTTTCGCGTACAATCGATGACAAAAAGTTTAATAAGGTAGTATTTTAGTTATTCAATAGAGACAGAGATCTTCCAACACATATATTTTCGTTCAAGATTGAGCTAATGTATTTCATTTTATTGTTCTCAAATGTACAAAAAGTTTTTAATACATTAATTCACGAATTGATACGAATCAATTTAGCAGTAGAGATCAAAATACCATTGCGGAGATCAAAATACACGTACAATTACTCCTTTTTTATGAAGGATCACACAAGTTTTTATTTTATTTTATAAGTAAAACATATGAACTAATTACAAACAGTTTTACATAGTTTACATAGTTCAAAAAATAGCGTTCATAGTTCTGGTCATTCATAATTCTTTATTCCAAGCATGCAGGTATTCAAGACAAAAGCAAAATACATATAAACAAAGGTATGCATGGACTACATTACACATAAAATGGAAGAGAGTTCCAAACAGACATTTAAAGGGAAACACATGTCGATAATATATATATATATATATTATCTACATTTTTCGATGCAATAAAGCGCAAATTTAATTACAATTGAAAATGAGGAATGAATAGATCAGCTAAACAATTGTCAAATGAGTGAATAAATTCGATAACAAAATCGATACAGAAATTTGACTTTAATATAGCGAATTGAACGGGAAAAAAACGAAAAAAAACAAACAAACAAACCTATATAGAACGATTTAAACGACAAAAAAAAGAAGTTTAGTTCTGAATTCATGAGGAGAGAAGAGTAAATAGAACACCACTTTTTAATTGGGACTTAAAATATTTCAGGTTCATACTATTAATCAAGTTTCGAGGTAGCTTGCTGAAAAGGCGGGATATTCGCATTCCATAAGAGTTATTTCTAGCTGTATTCTTGCTACCCTGAACTAATAAGCCATTTATATTAGTTCGCGTTGGAATAGTCTCTTTGAAAAATCGCTTTTTATCTATTATCGACAGTCCATGGAAGATCTTGAAACCCATAACTAAGTCAGAAAATACCCTCCTCTTGGAAAGAGGAACGAATCCAAGGCGGGCAAGTCGATTGGGGTAAGAAGGAAGAAACCTCGTATTAACTTCATTTGCGAAACATCGATGGTAAACTATGCGAGTGAATTTCCTCAAAACTTTCTCTATATTATCACAATCTCTTGCAAAGTATGGATTCCATATATTCGAAGCATAGTCCAAGTGCGGCATTACGTAAGTTTTGAAGCACTTGACCAGTATGATAAAGAGGTCTTTTTGATGCGGTGAGGAAGAATAAGTCTTAGAGGATGCGAATGCCGAGTGAAACGCTGAACAGCCGAGATTTCGTATAAATGATCAGTGTCTATGTCTAAACTGTTATGTAAACATTTATGAATAAAAAGTAGACCAGATATAGCGCGACGGTACTCGAGGCTCTGAAGGCCTAGCATTGAAAGCCTCTGGGAATACGGAAGCTTAGGGTGACGGGCTCTTCCTAGTACTCTTCTCGTGAAAGAGCGTTGGACTTTCTCAACTAACTTAACAAGGCCCGAGGAAGATGGATTCCAAAACTCACTTGCCTTTTACGATAATGGGTCGGACATAGATTTTAAAAACAGATGTCAACAGAGAAATGGAAGGGGATTTAAAAGCTTTAAATAACATGTTGACAACAGCGGAAGCTCTCTTACACTTATCGACAATATGGTGTTTGTACGAGAATTCATCGGAAATAGTGACACCAAGATCTTTAGCTATCTCGTCAACAGTTAAGGGGAGACCATTTATACGGTATACAACAGAAGGATTTCGGGGGTCCTAAATGCAAAACACTGCATTTAGATGTCGACAAAGACAAGTTCCATTCCGAACACCAAGCGGTAACAAGATCAAGAGCGACTTGGATATCATGGCTAGAAGAGGGAACACGACCCATAATTTTTATATCGTCTGCATACAAACCGAATCGAAGGTTAGGAGGAATCGCTTCCTTCACTGAATCAATATACATAAGGAATAGTAAAGGACAAAGGGAAGAGCCTTGAGGCACACCTGAAATAACAGGCATGGGCTGAGATAGCACATTATCGGTTAAGACATATTGAGTTCGATTACTTAATAGCTACTAAGCCAATTGACAATATTAGAGGAGATACCGAACGAATGAACCTGATATAAAAGCAGCCTATGATCTACAGTATCGAACGCTTTACGAATATCGAGGAAAATAACATCAACTGAAAACCCTTGAGCCAAAGAATCAACAACAAAAGAATGAGATTCTACCAAAGATGTTACGGTAGACTTTCTCGCTCTAAAACCTGCTTGATATGGAGACAATAGCTTTGATTCTTCTAAATACGAATAAACTAAGGCGAAAACGATTTTTTCCATAGTCTTGGATAACGAGCAACATAACGATATAGGTCTGTAATTATTTAACAGATTGCGAGAACCAGATTTGTGTACTGGTTTAACAATTGATCGCTTCCAAATAGAAGGAACTGAGCCAGAAAGCAGACTGTTATTGAATAAAATGCATAAAGTTTTCACAAGAGCGAATCTACATTTCTTCAAAAGGATGTTTGGTATCCCGTCGGGAGAGGTATTGCATTTGGCTGAAAGAGATGAAAGGGCTTTCGAAACAATTTCCTCAGTAATACAATCAACACTCATCCTCTCAATTACTCTAGTGCAGGATGGATTTCTTAATGGACCATGGATAGGTTCGGAAAAAACGGAAGCGAAGTATTCAGAAAAGGCATTCGCCTTATCCGATGACAATATTATCTCTTGGCTCTGATGATCTAACAGAGTAGGAATGGCTAGGTTGACATTCATACTTAAACGATTTCTACAGGCAGCGAAAAAGGACTTTTGATTGGTCGTGTTCACAGTTCGTTTAACATCAGTACTTGTTAGTGGAAAGATGAAACTATGTATTAATCAAGTCCTGAGCTTTTAAGTTGATAATTTTAGAAAGGATTTGTTTTACCGGTGAAGAAAGCAGAAAAAGATATTAATAGAAGCAGAAGATACCGTTTGATGCGAAGGGGAAGAAAACATTTTGTCTATTTTTCCAGCTGAATTTAGGTCAGTATTTGAGTTATAAAGTCAGTATTGCTTTTTAAGATTTTTTTCGCTCACTCGCTCAATCGACGAGAACTGTGAGAATTTTTCAAGCTGACGTCATTCGCGTAAACTTGATAGCGCTATTTTTGAAAAAAAGAGTAAGTACACAAAGTGATTCGACAACATTCAAAATAATTGGCTAGGATTCTAAACGAAGCCCAAATGCCCGATTTATAATGAAGATTGCAAAAAGCGGATCGAACAAGAAAAAACAGCGATTTAGGCAACAAAATAAAACTGCCAAAGAACTTCAAAAGAACCTAAAATATATAGTTTCACTAATTTTATAGCTTACTCCTCACTTCTAAGACAGATATACATGAGTATCTATGTAGATCGTAGATGAAATCTCTCCTTTTCACTTCTTTTTTGTCTAAAAATTTTTCCAAATTCGTCTGCCAGAGTAGATGTTCACATTCAATTCTAGGAAAAAAAAACGGTTTCTATTCGGACATAAGTGTCCAACTTCTCCAAAGAAGCGTCAACAAATTAGTAGAGAATAAAATTTCAATTTTGCGAATGAGTTATACAAATTAATTAGTTATACAAATTAATTAGTTATACAAATTAATTAGTTATACAAATTAATTAGTTATACAAATTAATTAGTTATACAAATTAATTAGTTATACAAATTAATAAGTAATCTGAGACGAAAAAAATAGTGAGCTGAAGAAACTGGACTATATACATATACATAAATTTTTTCTGACAAAAAGGCAGTATACATTTAGTATTCTATTTTTACACCTTAACTCTCGGCACAAATAAAAACTTCTTCATTTTGTGGAACGTTTCTTTCATTTTTTGTCGACAAAACTCACTTAGAAAGAAACATAAAACTACAGAAACTCAGAAAAAATAAGAGAATTATTCACCAATATTTACTTGATTGTGTTGGCTAGTTGGAGATGAGAATAAGCTGAAGAACTAGGGATCAAAGGTTTCGGAAGGTAATAAGAAAAGAAGCAAAATAAACACAAAGTAAATGGAAAGAAGAAAAGCAGAAAGCAGAAAAGATAGAGATGAAGTGATA
Organism: Allodiplogaster pararmata; assembly: GCA_964056735.1. Lineage (NCBI taxonomy): Eukaryota > Metazoa > Nematoda > Chromadorea > Rhabditida > Diplogasteridae > Allodiplogaster > Allodiplogaster pararmata. The sequence continues at coordinate 34,260,136 of OZ057403.1, forward strand.
GAAACAGTTGACAGAGAAAAAACAGAGAGAAAAAGAAGAAGTCTTGAAATAAATCAAAAGAAAGACAGATAGAGAGTGGACAAATTTTAGTGTGCAACTTTTAACGTAAAGGTTATTGCTATACAAACAAGATAGAAGATATAAACAGAAAGACCAAGCGAAAAACCCTAGTATACTCTTGACCGACTCAATGAAATGGGAGAAGAAACTAGTTACTTATCCTAATTCTTAGACCAATAGTAATTTTTTTTAAAAAAATAATTGTATGGGTTAGTCAATACTCCTGCCCGTTCTCCATCAACCTAAAAAATGTTCTTGCGGCAGACTCGCTTATAATGGAACATGTACACATTGTCATTTCTTCTTTTATACAGGATTATCATTCAAAGACCAAACTTATAATCGGAAAAACTGCCGTGTGCGTCCTGATAAGGAAAGAATGTAGAGTCCCGGCTCTAACAGGAAACAATTTAGAATTGTTGACAGGGCTGGGATAGAGAGAGGGCAGGGGGAAGACTGAGAAATTAAAAAAAAGAGAGAACGAGAAAAAAGGAAGAAAGGAAGATAAAGATAAAGAGAAAGAGAGAGAGACAGGGAACGAAGAAAAGATAGAAAGATGGACAGACAGAAAGAGAGAAGCAGAGAGAGAGAGAGAAAGAGTCAGAGATAGACCCAGAAAGACAGAGGAATAGAAACATATAGAGAGGGAGAGAGAGAAAGAATGAGAGTAAAAGAATTAGAGAGTCTTACAGGGACAGAGAAATTGAGAGAAATAGAGAAAGCTAAAGACATAAAGATAGTGAGAGATAGAGAGACAAGAAATAATGCATTGTTGATGAGAAGCAGTGTGAAAAGTAAGTAGATAGTGTGCATTGGTGAGTAACTCGGACCAAACACATATGCGGAAACATTCAAATAGACAAATAAGAAGAGGGTAGAAAGTGCAGAGGAGGAAGGAAGAGAGCGCTGAGAGAGAGTGAGAGAGCATAGATAAGGTACAAGATGTACGGAGGAAGAGGTGGAGAACAAGAGGGAGAGGGATAGACAGAGTGTAAGAGGGAGAGAGAGAAAGGCAGAAAAAAAGTAGAGAAAGTCACAGAGAGTATGAAAAAAAGAGTACGAAAAAGTGGAAGAGAAAGAAAGAAAAAGATAAAGAAAAAGCTAGAGGAAGGCAGGAAGAGAGAACGATATAAAGAGAGAACGAGAAGGAGAGAGAGAAAGAGAGAGAAAGAGAGAGAGAAAGAGAGAGAAAGAGAGAGAAAGAGAGAGAGATAGAGAGAGAGAGAGAAATAAGAGAAATAGGCAATAGCAGTTGGCTTCTTTCGTTGACAGATCTTCTCTCTCTCTCCTCGTAAATGAATTGAGTTTCAGCTAGTATCCGCATGGATTCGGCTTTGCAAACGAGCCAAGAAAACCGATGTGGGCTAGAAATGCTGGAATATCTATAACTGTACCTCTCTTACTTCCAACAGGGCTAGAAATGCTGGAATATCTATAACTGTACCTCTTCCAACAGGGCTAGAAATGCTGGAATATCTATAACTGTACCTCTGTTACTTCCAACAGCAAAGCAAAAAATAAAACATCTGAAGACAAAGCAAAATATAATTCAATCGAATTAACATAATTTTTTTTCAATAACTTGATAATGATAATAAAAAAAAGCATTTGGTGTAAATAAATCAGGAACTAACAGTATATGATATTCACCAATATGTTTCTATATACACTTATTATAATCAAAACTTATGATGAGCACTAAGTCACAAAAATTCAAAGTTTTTCATCAGTTAAGAGCTTTCTATCAGTTGAAAAAGCAATGGATGATCGGTTTATGCCAAAACGAAATAACAAGAGTTAGCCGTTGAAATTGAAGACAAACAACCGAAATGTCAAATTTTAGTTTCTATTTAACATTAGATTGGCGTTAGAATTGTAATTTTTCAATATTTAGGATAGCTTGTAAGGCCATCGCTTATATGGAATCATGAAATAGGAAGGGGAATAATGAGGAATAAGATAATCAATTTTCGTTGGTGTCCACTCTTGCTGTTGACAACAGAAAGTTCGGTAGGGCTATGTTATAGTTTATCATAAAACATCATCAGAATACAATTGCTTTTTGATTGATACATACATAGATATAGAGCCAATAGAAAAAAGGAATGGAAATTTTTTTAGAGCTACTACAAGATGGCAGAATAGGTCAGAGATTAGAACCGATTCGCCGTCATATACGCTCGACTACCCAGTCCTTGCGAGAACGATGGCGAGAAATTTGGGAGGATCTGAGCGATACTAAGCGTCAGTCAATGGAAGTTATCAATTCTTTAAAGTTTCAGTTTTAAATGTTTTTTGAACTTTACTTGTACCAAATTCATGAGAAATCGAGTTAATGTTAAAACACATTCGGATTGTCGAAAATGGTTTTATTTTATAAGAAAAATACCACTCAAAAACAGAACTAAAATTAAATTTTTAAAATATGGAAAGTTCATTCCAAATACGAACTGATGCTACTCATCTTTCCATATTGACTCTGCATAATCGCTTCCTCTTTCCGCCCCATCGAGATACGCTTTCACGGAAAGGCTTAGTGACGCTCCACGCTTTAGTTTTTGCTCACCCCTCTAAGTTTTGCCTCCTTTTTGTTGGAAAAAATTGAAAGGTGCTGAGTCTTCTGGTTTATTTAGATTTGAAAAAGGAAAGTTTTTGAAACTTTAGGTGCAGTGATTGATTATTCAATGATAACTAAGTCTGAAGATTTTGGTGGTAAAAAGACTGATATGATAGCCAAATCCGGAAACAGAACTGCTTCTGAAAAACTCATCAAGAACAGAAACGTGCAATTTGCAGAAACTTCAAGAAAAAACCATATTGTTTGTTCAGATTAGTGAATACAAGGCTTCAGAGGGAGAATCTACGGCGCCCATAGGGTGGTATTAAATAAGGATTTCTGGTATAAGGGGGAGAGAGAAGGGTGCCCTCAAGAAGCTCTTCAATAGAGCAGCAGGACCATAAAGAGCTACTTAGCGTTGGAGAGGAGGGGCGAAGGAAAATTGGAAAAACGGGAGAAAGAGAGAAAGATAAAAAAATAGAAAGCGACAAGAATAAAAAGAGAGAGGAAGAAAGAAAGTGAAAGAGAGAGCGCGGAAGCGAGTGAAAGGCTAGGTAGAAAAGTATTAAAAAGATTCAGTGTTAGGAAAAAAACGAAGAGTCTAGAGGCATATGGAGTAAATTCAGCAAGAGAGTAGAAGGCTGTTATATGGCAGACTGCGTCCTGTGTCTTTTCAATTTTCTCCTCCCTTTTCCGCCCCGTACGACCTTCTATCTTTTTCTCCCATTTACTCTTTCTATCTGCCTCTTTCTCTCCTCTCTTCTGTATCTTTATCTTTCTATCTTTATCTCTCTCTCGCGCTTTCTCTCACTCATCTTCTGTATCACTCTTCTCTTCTCAATTGCTATCTCTCTCTCTCTCTCTCTCTCTCTCTCTCTCTCTCTCTCTCTCTCTCTCTCTCTCTCTCTCTCTCCCACTTTTACTCTTCCTCTCAAGCTCTCCATCTTTTTCTATTCCTATCCAGCTCTCTCTCTTTTTCTCTTCCTTTCCAGCTCTCTCTTTCTCTCTCTGTGGATCTCTATCATCTCGCGCTATCTTTCTCTCTCTCTCTCTCTTTCTATCTCTGTAGTTTTCTTGGTGTTGAACCCTTTTGGAATATCTATTAAATAGCCACTATTTCCCTCCCCCTTCTTCGCTCTTACCGATATTCCCCACGACGATAGTCCTCCCGGAGCAGTCGTGAAGGAAATAAGAAGAAGAACCTCACAAGGCTCGATGCGTTATGACTTGGTAGAGAACAGAAATAGCATGACAGGAACAGAGAATGAGAGGAAATAGGAAACAATGTATTAACCACCGAAAGAGAGTAGAAATAGGAATAGAAATAATCGTAATTATAAGGGAAACAGAAAACAATTGGAAAATTAGAGAAAGTTTTAGAGGAAAAAAAAATCATAGAGGAAATTAAATTGTAACTCAGAGAGATATTGGGGGATAAAGAGAAATGTGACAAAAATGATAAGTGCTCGACAAAGAACATGATATACTTTTTTGCTTGTGGAAAAGTTTCGCAACCTAAATTGTCAACCGAAATTTTTTTTTCTTCCGATAAAACTACGTAAACCTTTTTTGGAATTATGTATGATTCGCAAAAAGAGTTTTGTTTTTTTTCTTCAGAAAAATATAGATTGTTAAAATAAAAATAAAAGTTGATTATAAATTCTTAGTTCTATGTATGAAGGGTTTTATTAAAGAAGATTGTCCAACGATAACAAAAATATAGTCTATAATTTGTTTTCATTAACTTTATCGCTACAGTATGAGTCGCTGAACGTCGGGCTAACATGTCCCACAGAGTAAAGATCCGCCGCCCTTAATTTCACCAAAAAAAGTTCGTACTAGTGTGCTCATGAGGTAGTTCACACTAGTGCGAGCTATTCGATAAAATCTTCAGTGTTATTATAACTGATAAACGTCGAATTGCAACTAACGCAACCAGTATAGCGCTGAGTTGATGTTAGCGGTTACTTCAACATAGTGAAATTGAAGGCGCGGCAGAAAGAAGGAAACTTGTTCCGAGGATTATGCGAATGTGTCCCTGAACTTCGAAGTCTCGGACCACCGCTTAGAGTTTCTATTAACCTCGGGATCCCGAATTGTCCAAGAGATATTGAACTTTACCTTCAAAAATCATTGAAAAAATGAACGGAATTTAATGAATTGTTTGATAATTCAAAAGTGGAGCAGTCGGATGGTAAGTGAGATTGATGAAAGCGATCATCTCTAGCGTTTCGAGAAGAATGGAGTGAAAGAAATTCATCGACTCGTAGGCGTTTAAATCCATGCTATCCACCATTGTTAAATTGATAAAACAGTGAAACTCGGTATTTGTTGTTCTGAGATAAGATACTTCTTCTGAAACGTAAAAATCAGGTTTAGCCAAGAAATTCGATAATTTGGCACTTAAATCATTTTAGACTATTTTGATGCGGATTTGAACAATTTCAATATTTATCATGCATTTTTGTCCTTTTCTCTTGGTTATCTAGCCTTTTAACCTTTTTTTGTTTCTTCTTCTCTTCATCTTTTTCTCATTCTCTGTCTTTCTATCTCTATTTCTCTTTTTATCCGTTTCTCTCCATCCTTTTCCGTTTCTTTCCATCTCTTTCTTTCTTTCTACCGCTTTCTCCCCCACCCTCCCTTCTCTCTCTCTCTTCCTCTCTCTCTCTCTCTCTCTCTCTCTCTCTCTCTCTCTCTCTCTCTCTCTCTCTCTCTCTCTCTCTCTCTCTCCCTTTCTCTCTCTACACCTCTCTTTTTCAGAGATGCGTTTCTTCTGGCCTCCCCGCACACCCTTAGAAGTGAATGAGCTGGTCGGCGCGGAAAGATTCGATTCTGGCAACCCGAAGTACTTCATTCCGCTCTTCTGGCGGCTCATTTCGGTACCAGCTACACCTTCTTGGTTAGTGGGAAAGAAACACATTAAAACGCGGTGGTAAAAAAAGATTCGGTAGAATAAAGCAACCTCTTTGGCGCAAACGAGAAAAAATGTATCGTCAGAATATAAACCCCTCCTCTCTCCCCTTCAAAAAGGGGAGATAGTTAACTTTAAGGCTTGAATGACTTTGACATTGAGATACTTTGACAGACTGACATTTGAATCGATGTTGAATTCCATTGAGTCAGTTTGCAATTGAAGACGCTAACCAACTTTGTCGACAAACACGCAAATAAATTTCATTAAGGGCACTTTTGGTGTGCATGATCGAGGGTAGCTTCGGAATGTTCTGCTTCTGGATGAATATTCTCCACTACCTTATCTACCTCCCTGGCTGGCCAGAAAAGAGACTTCCGCTCTTCGTGCTATTCCTCACACTCTTCCAGTTATCAGTCTTCCTAGCTTTCAAGGTCTGACTCAACCTTCAATCTCTCTCTTAATACTTTGACAGACTGTCATTTGAATCGATGTTGAATTCCATTGAGTCAGTGTGCAATTGAAGACGCTAACCAACTTAGTCGACAAACACGCAAATAAATTTCTTTAAGGGCACTTTTGGTGTGCATGATCGAGGGTAGCTTCGGAATCTTCTGCTTCTGGATGAATATTCAAACGAAATGACTTTGACATTGAGATACTTTGACAGACTGACATTTGAATCGATGTTGAACTCGTTCTTTTGCCCTGTCTCTATACCTTTCCCTATATCTCTAACTCTATCTCTCTAAAAGAAACCCTAAAAAATTTGTGATGCTATGAAAAAGGTCTCTCGGTTTGTTATCATGCCTGTTTTCTAGCCTAATTCAAACCAGGTTTTCATATATCAAACGAAAACATGAGTAAAGATGCGTCTATCAAGGCTGTTTGATGCTTGGGGAACTTCAGATTCTCTTCGCGATCTCTATAATCGAGCGGCGGCCCAAGCTGCTCCGCATCCAACTGATCTTTCAATATGCAACGTGCGCCTTTCTGCTTCTCGATGCCGCTTTTGCCCTTTCCGCTGACTTCGGGGGATATGATGAACAGGTAGCGTACGTACTACGGTATGAACAGGTAGCGGACGTACTACGGTATGAACAGGTAGCGTACGTACTACCGTATGAACAGGTAGCGTACGTACTACGGTATGAACAGGTAGCGTACGTACTAACGCATGAACAGGTAGCGTACGTACTACGGTATGAACAGGTAGCGTACGTACTACCGTATGAACAGGTAGCGTACGTACTACGGTATGAACAGGTAGCGTACGTACTACGGTTTGACGATTGCTTTATAGGAAAGAACAACACTTCTTCAACGCTTTAACTTTCTATGGTAAAAAATTTCACGGTCCTCATTCCCACCTCGCGGCAGGGCAGACACTTGCCTAAGATGAATTACAGAACTATCCTGTTAGAACCAGTGGCTGAGTAAAAAGCAGCTGGTAAAACCATCCCTGGAAGAATTAAAGTATGGGTAGCAGCTTAGGATAGTACAATCATAATCGTTTAAGCCCTATCAACGGTGAATCTGTCAACTTGAAACCTTTCAAGTCGCTTATACTACCGTTATGCAAGAAACACTGAATCTTCTTATCAGATTCACAGAGTGCCGTGAATCCTACGGTGTGAACAGTTTTAGAGTGATTTGGCAGAATATTTTGACATCTTCAAAGACAGAACAGAGTGACTCAAAAATAAATGAGATGAAGAACCTTTTGATCAGAGAAAGATTTTATTATTTAGCTGTCGTCTGGAAATGTATCTTAGAGTATATGTTTAAGGCAACAATGCGTAGAGCAAAACAGTACCAGTGGCATTTCAATATCGCTCTACAAACAAATTACTTTTCGACAAAAACGTTAGAGTTTTTTGCTTCAATACTGGCTTTTTGAGGAAAACGCGCTTTTAAAATTTTCAGGTTATCTACGCTGACCGCAACCCCTTCTTGATACGTACTGTAGCTTTCGCTTCTATAATCTTCTTTTTCGTACAAATTGTTTTGAGACTCATAACCGTCCAAGTCTACAATTTTATGAACGACACGAGAATATTCAAGTTAATATTTTGTGATTTCTTTTTTAATTGTTGCGAGATTCTTTTGAAGAAAAAGACGTGGTTTTGTATTCCATTCATGAGTCAAAAATAGAAGAAGATGGGTAGAGAGATAGAGGTAGAAAAAATATATAGAGATAAATAGGATGAAAGAGAGGAAAAATGAAAAAAATTAGAAGACTGGTACTTAGTGGTCGATGAGTCTCGAAAAAAGGAAGATCTCGAGCTTTGTTCAGCTTCATTAGCAAATGAATTTATATTCATTCAATCCTACGCTAATAAAACTCAATAAAGCTTTGGAAATTTTTAAAGCATTAGAAAAATGTACAGTAAAACTCACGCTAACTTTGTGTTGTTTCACTGGTTTTATTTATTCAGTTTTCAATTGGTAACTTGTTTTTGATGAGAGCAAAATTCACAAAGGGTAACTGAGGTGGGTATTAGGTATTATTCACAACTGGAAGTCAGGTAAATATTGGTATTCACATCTGAAAGTCAGCTAGATTGTGGTATTCACGACTCGAAGTCAACTGGATTGTGGTAGTCATTCGTTTCGCTATGATTATGCTTCCACCAGGCAGGCGCTCTACAACTCAAACTGGCGCTATCGGAAACGGGTCTACTTTTCTTATTGTTCAATCATGCAAGAGGAATTGAAGAGGGAAAAGGAAAAGGTTCATTTTTGAATTCATTCTCTCAAAAACCAAATGAGAAAGAGAGGAAAGGAAGAAATGAAGCGAGTTTAAGAGAGAGAGAGAGAGATAGAGAGAGAGAGAGAGAGAGATTAGAAAAGAAAGAGAGGTGAAGATGAAGTAAGATTTCGTTAACCCTCAACTTTGTAGCCTTTTTTGATACATTGGCACTGAGTTTTGGTTTGGATTCTCAATGGTAAATCAATTTTTGTTTCTCCATTAACAAAAGACAGAATGTTAGGCGAAACTCTAAACCTGTATAATGAATTGATAGCAAGATAAAACTGCTTTGAGTCTCGACTGAGTCTGGACTTTTTATCGGCTAACTCTGGACTCGACTGTGTTTGGCATAAGTGTCAACTGAAGCTGAACTGAGTCTGGACTGAGCTTGGATTGTGTCCAGACTAAGTCTTATGAACTAAGCCTGGATTAAGTGTTGACTTAGTCTGGCCTGTGGTTCGACCGAGTCTGGACTAAGTCACGATTGACTCTGGAAACTCGAATGTGTCTGAACGTTTTACCTGCAGCATGACCTTGAAGAAGAGATGAATCGGGTCAAAACGCAAACAGAGGACAGGTTCCGCGAGCTCCAAATGAGAAACAACATAACCGTCATACGAGTGGAAAAAGAGGAAAGAGAAGGCGGAGTTGATCTCACACTTAGGAAAGAGGTTATTGACTTAAAATCTTGTAACTAATCAAGTTGCTTTGAAAAAATTAAGAGAGACGTTCTCTTAAAATCCCTTGAAGGTTAAAGTGTGAAAAAGACACGTTCATTTAGCGTAAATGATATTTTACACTGTAATTCTTAATCAACATCAAACACTAAAAAAAAGATCATTCAGTCCTCACATCGATACAATTTTCTTTACAAGCTCGTAAGACACAAATATCCATCTGGACGAGCCATTTTGACTCTACATGTATAATACATCTTCTGTTTTAGAAAAAAAGGGGTTTGATATAGCCAATATTTTTGAATGACTTGGGTGGGACATGAATATTATTCTGATTGGAAATTGGTTTTAGGTGAACATGGAGGACTTTCTTCCACTTATGCCGCCCTTGATGTCCTCGGTAACGTTAGTGGGCTATCTTCTCGAAACAATAAATACCAATAAAAACTTTATACGCGTTATGAAGAAAGTTGCTTGGGTACAAATTAACTAGTCAATTTGGTTATCTTTTGAACTTGGGTTATCTTTTTAGAAAACTCGTTTTTTTCAATTTTATTTTGTATCGAGTTTTTCATTGACCATTGTTCATTCAGTAAGCAACTATCACTACCCGAAAAAAATGTGAATAAAAAAACGAATTTCAGAAAAGTTCCTGTGGTAGAAAGTCGTAAAAGGAACCGTAAAGGTCGTCTGATTCAGCCGGACTATCGTGTCGGGCAGAGGAAGAAGAAGGCTGACAAAGTGAGTGCACCGCGTGAAGATTCGAAAACGTTTTTGTGTTGGGCTTTTTGGGTCATAACCTTTTTTAAATCTTCATCTTTCCGTGAGATTCATTATTTCATAACTTGATTTTTCTTTATAAACCTTTCTAATTGATTCTGTATCTCTCTATTTATCCATTCTCACCTTCAGAGCATATCACTATATTTTGTTCAGATATTTTTGTTTCAATCATTTTGTTCAGCGACGCTCAACTCAGTTTACTCCGCCCACCATCCGTATAGAAGAAACTGCCTTAGACGTTCTCCTGCCAAACGCAGAAGCTGTATCAAGAAGCAACTCAATCTCGCGATCAAAGAGACCTTCATTGTCTCACTCTTCTAGGAGGTTTCTGCGATTGGTTCTGGAATTACTTGAGGACATAAACTAGAACCCACGTTGGAAGCTTAGTGATTGAAGCTGAAGTTTAATCATGCAGAGTGTATTACACAGATTATTCCTGTACATACCTTAAAGCACAGTTTTTGTTCTGAGTTTGACGAATGTTGGCAATTATAACGAATAAGCAATGAAAATGGAGAAACCTTTTTTTCAGAAAAGTTAAAAAATAGCTGATCATAAGTCATTTGCACTTGTCGATAAATTGTTTAAAAATGGCTCTTGGTGGGGTTAATGGAGAGGGTAGTTAATATGGTTGCCTGGATTAATAGAGAGTCGGCTAAAAAGTATAAGGCAGAGATGACAATTGATTGAAAAATCACACAGGAAAAAAAGGTAGTCCACCGGGTGGGATCGAACCCAGCCATCTCGACTCAAACCGGGAGTACGCGTTATCATTACACCAACGGACGCATTGCTATTCCGTGCGATAGTGTTTTTAAGGCAGAGAAGGAAACAAAAATAGACATAGTACAGGGTGCGAAGAAAGTTCAGGTATATAAATTTGTCACTTACTTTTTTATTCTTTGTTTTAGCGGTGGTGAATTTTTTCGCTCGTATCTTATTCATAATGTTACAGATACCCTGAAAATTCAGAATGAAAACTCTTTTCGTTCTCCGGTAATAATTTTTGATTTGGACCGAGGCTACGTACATTCTGCGCTTAAGCAAGTTAGGGCACACTCAAAAGCACATCGCCAGAATCACTGAATTCCCTCGCAGGACCATTGAAAACACAATGCGTCGCTTTCGTTAGACTGGTACGACAAATGACCGTCCCGGAAGCGGTAGACCAGTGACCGCGACCCCTTTCTTCAACGTGAGAAGCATCCGAAACAAGATTCTTTATGACTCCGACCGGAATCTCAGAAAAGTAGCGAAGGAGCTGAGTATCTCGGAAATGTCTGTTCAGAAGATCGTCAAATCACGCATGGTACTTCGCTTCATCAAACTGCAAAAGATTAACGCATTGACGGACCAGATTTATTTATTTATTTTTTATTTATTTATTACATGTTGTTCATATAATATACAATGATATTACACAAACATCATGTGGGTTATAGTGATTCCAACAAGTTGGAAGATAATAAGCATTAAAGGAACAAACCAAACATTAGATCATAAACATTACAACTGAACACATGAACACATTGAGCGGAACATAATTATAAATACTAAACACTTGAATTTAATTCAGTAAACAGACGAGCAAATCTTATTGCGAATGAATTTATACGACAAATTGTTTTCGGGGCACGAAAATGTAATTTGAAGTTAGATCCACGTGTCGCGGATTGTCTTAAATTATAGAAATGGGGTTTTCTGTCTGAAAGAGTTGTTTTCCCCCTATTAGTTGTAAAAGTAAACTCAAATCGTTCGATTCTCTTATGCTTTCCAATGAAAGAAGGCCTAATTTTTTGTTTGTAATTTGACTGTTTGGCATGTTTATGTAATCAGTACCAAAGCAGCGATAGAAAACTCGGCGAGTGAAAAAGTTTTGGACGTTTTCCAATTTTCTAATATCTTTAACGAAATGGGGGGAATAGACAGTGGTACAATGTTGAAGAATAGATTTAACATAAATGTTATAGGCATCAATGAGCACTTTCGTGCTCTTACTTTTGAGAACTTTTAGAATGAGATAGCATTTACGTTTGGCTTTCGATGCGATTATAGAGCAATGAGAAGAGAAGGTTAATATATTATCTACAATGAAACCTAAATCACAGATCTCATGACAATATTCAAGGTTGGAGCCGTTCAATGAGTAAGGATAACGAGGGGATTGTTGTGGACCTATTCTTGAAACTTTACATTTGGGAAGAGATAACGGTAATTGCTAAGCTTTTGACCAATCAAGAACAGAATCTATAGCGTTTTGCAAAGGAGTATGAGAGTCATTAGAAGACAAGTGCTTATATACTTTCATATCGTCGACAAAGACCTTTATTTTACAAGAAGAAGAGGAAATTTTAGAAACAATATCTGAAGTGAAAATGATGAAAAGTAATGGGCCGAGAACACTGGCCTGGGGGACTCCACTGCTCACAGTGAAGCTATCGGAAAGTGCGTCTCTAAACCTAACTTGATAGGTTCTGTTACTTAAGTAGATGAAGGCGACTCGTCTTCAGATATGTCATGAATTGATTAAGCGGTTCGAGTCGTTGAAAACTTTGGATATTCTCTTCACCGATGAGAAGTTGTTTCAATATTGAGCAGTTTGACCACCAGAACTATAGGATTTGGTCCAAATTGGTCAAGGAGGCTAAGAAAAACGTCCACCACGTCTCGATAATTAGTCATCCCACTCTGTCATGGTCACGAGATTGTTCATTTTCGTCGAGCAGGGAGTCAAAATGAATGCCCATAACCACCTGAACGACATTCTCGTGAAGGAAGTACTTTTCTAGAGCCAGGCTCACTTCGCGGGACACAACTGGACGTTCCAGCAGGACTCTGCGTCCGCCCGCAAGGCTAAAGTAATGCAAGACAAGATTCACCTTCATGATAACTTTAGCCCAATGACCTTTGTACTCGCCTGATTGATTTCTCTTGGACTTCTCTCTGTGGTGTGTTCTTGAGAGCAAAGCCTGTACTTCTTCTCACAAGAATTTGGAGAGTCTGAAGCGCGCGAATCAAAAGGCGTCGGATGATATTGACGTCGTTTACCTGTTCATCACGGTAGATGACTTCCACAAGCGACTCCGCGACTGTGTCAAGAAAACGGGAGGATTCTTTGAGATTTGAAAGTGCAGTTCTATTACAAAGTATTTGAATGAACTTTGGTAGAAAATTTCTTTTAATTTGCTCAATCCGTAAAGTTTTTTTTCTAAAAAAATACTGTCTATCCGAACTTTTTTCGTACCCTGTAAAAATCAAGACGAACAGGAGACCTAATTTTAAATTTAACTTTAGACATACAGTCTCAAACCTAAGAGGCGCCAGTCTGCTCGCTTTGTACGCTAAGGGGCGCTAAGCCAAAGCTAGAGGTAAACGGTAGAGAAAAAGCATGACTGTTTAGTTTAAGAGGTGGACATATGTAGATCACTAGCACTGTTGATAATTTCAAAACACGGCCTTTCTTTGAGCGTGTTGTCTATAATAATGAGTAGCTCCCCTTTTTCTCTTCCTCTGGCCTTCGCCTCTAGCTCTCTTCTCTTCGTTCCAGACTCCATTGCTCGCAGATCGGTAGTTTAAAAAGTTTTTGAGCAGCTGCAAGTCAGCTTTGTTGAGCTATGAATATAGAGACTCTGAAGTAATTGTTGTAGTTCATTATTCAAGGCCATATGCTCAAAGAGCGGTCGTTTTTTACACTTGGTAACCAAACATTCCGCAGGAGATCTTCATTGGAGATCAAGGGTTTTTTGATGGCCGTTGGCAGCTATCAGCAGCCCTCACCCCAGTCAGATGCACTAGCAGTTGACATCGTGCAGGCTAACGCAGTCCGCGATGTTCCCGGCCCCTCTCCTCTACGCCGGAAGTATACAGTAAGACATTTCTGGCATTCTCTAAGAAAATTTTTTGGCTGATCAAAAAATAGCCAAATTTGCTGAAACTGAATTACCTTCCTTCACTGCAACTAAAACAAAAACTCGAGACTGGAAACAGAAATATTTGAATATGAATACTCCAAACTATAAGAAATTTTCACGTCTCATGAAGAGGACGAATTTCGACTAAATTATAGGAAAGAACATGAATATTCCCAGTGATGCACAATAAATGTTTTACTTCAACAAACTGTGTTTGTCTTTGGAATTCTTTATTACCATAGGATAGCTTGTAAGGTTTGTCTTGCAAAACATAACATTATACTTCACTGCTCATATTCATCAGTTAGCTTATTCAACACACCTCTCATTCAGAATAACCTCCTGATACGAAATGTGAGAATCTTTGTGGTGAAACCTTTCAAAAGTTGACCCCCCTGGTGCCCAGTTTGCAGCAGCCATAATTTTCTTGCTGCTGAGACCTCCACGGCTGCCCTCCGAAGTGGAGGCTGCTCTGGTGGAGTGGGCTCCATAAGTATGTATTATCTATAACCACCGAGGATAGAATTTCCCTCAACCACCTGGCGATGGTTGAGCTACATACTTTTCCATGTGGTTTTATTGTTGTTCCAAAAGTTCCAAAAGAAGAATGGAAAAATATGTTCCTTATATTTTTTCAGTACAAATGAACGGTTTTTTTTGAAAAAGTATGTTTTTCTTTGATGAAAAGCTTTTTTGTTTGAACAGATTCTTGACGAACCTAAGCAACCAGTGTTGGAGACTTCTGAACCAACTATGTCGACCAGGAAGAATGCGAAGGATTCAGATTTCAATGAGGTTGTTAAAATCTAACATATGTTCAAAACAAACACCCCTCTTCAATTCTTACGCCACCTCTTCGAAATAAATTTTTTTGGTTCAAATTCAATCTTTCTCTGCGTATACAAGGTTCACCGATGTTCATGCAAGATTGAACAGAAACGTGTTCGCCCGCGGAATCCCAGTGATACTTACAGTCGCCGTAATATTTAATTTCGCCTAGAGGGCGTAGCTCGCTCCGTATATCAAGAAAAACCTTAATCGAAGGCTTTTCTGCGTTTCTGGCGTGCTTTATTCATCTGTTGTAAAAAGTTATCGAAGCCCGAGCGTTCAATTCGCACAAGAAGTGAACCAATACATATTACAGTGACTTTATGTAAAGCTAAGTGAGACATTCATGATGTGGTTTTTGCAGGAAGAGCAGCCAGTTAGATTCCGGGATCAACTGGCAGCATCAACTACGATCCCATCACCGAGCTCTACTGCCTTCCCTTTCGCACACGTCGCAAAAGAAGCTGGACGTTTTGGTGGTTTCGCGCTCTTTAAAGCTCCTGCAGGTTCTTTGGCTCCCGTTGATTTATGTCACATGCCTTTAAGGCATGTGACACTTATATGTCACATACAGATTAGTCACATTCCTGCATTAGTATGTTGGAGAAATTGCAGGGTATGTGATGACTAAAGATTTCTATCTATAAAAAAATTGACTGAAGAGATGAGTTGACGCGGTTATATCTTCGCTTATTTCCGCCTCGTGACAGTTGACGCAATCCTCTGGGATGCGGTACAGACCTCTCTGAGTACAGAGTGTTGCATAAGTACGCAAATGAGTTCATCAACTGATAAATTAATTACGAGTGAAGCGATGAACTAGAAATTTAAAGACCTATCAAGATTCAGCGCAGGTCTATCCTTGTATAACCAGTGTCTGCGCGCTATGTCACCGCCATTGCGTGTAGCAGCAGTCCGGAGAGTCATACTCGTTTAAGTACTGCCGTACTTTATTAACCTCCTTGGTTTGATTAAATATTTCTGTGACGAGAGTCGAACTAGAGACCCTTTGCACGATGGCGCAGACCATTTTTATGCCACAACCGGACCACCAAGTTTCTCCGTTATGATTATATGTATTCAATTCTCAATATACTATCCATTTTTTCGATTGATTTGAATGAGGAGAGATGATGAAAAGTTTTTTCTAAACACAACGCGAAAAGAGCAAGATATAGACCAAATTCAAGTATGAATGATTTTTTTGAAATAGCTAGCCTAGTAAATAATGGATGGTCAACAATTTTACCCATCAGGTGTGCCGGTCTCGGTCAAGGTTGGTGGCGACTCGCCGGTCCGCATCAAAGCGAAGCCAATGAAACATCAAGGAATGGACAGAAATCCTCCTTAGGTCTTTTTCTTCGACTACATTTTTTTCTCAATGAATTCTTTTCTATAAAGTTACATTGATACCTTAGTAGATGTGTTCGACAAAGTTTCATGTACTGCGAAACCTGGCGTCTTGAGAGAACTTTATTACACGTTTCATCAAGAATTTACTTCTATGACAGAAGATGTGGTATAAGAGCAAAGCTTTTGTACATATAACTGCAGTTCCAATCATTATGAACGCGAAAGATGAGCGAAATCAACGATGACATGTTATATTTGGTTTTCGTGTAACTTGGAAATTTTTATTACGCGAATTAAAAAAAAAACCTGCGTTAGAAAATTTACAAAAAAGTCAGAAAGATAACAGAGGGCTCAAGGGGAAATGAGAAATATAGGGGTAAATATAGGGGTACAGAGGTCCAATTCACTGGGACTCCTCTGTAAAAATTCGAAGGGAATGATTAGGAGTGAAAAGAGTTATTGCATGGCAGTCACTCAAGAGGACAAGTACAAGGGAGAATTTACTCAGGCACGTCAAAAAATAAAAATATACAAAACTTTTTTTAATTTCAAAACTTTCTGGAATCAGCTATCCATCACAAAAGTGTTTCCCTCCAGTCAGTTTTAGGCTTAATAAAATGCACACATTATTTCAACTCTAGGGCGTGAGCAAGAGCTTTGAATTGTGAACAACGCGAGGTGCATCGCTTCATTCTTCATTCCAGACCGGTTTCTCGGGTAATCAGAAACATCTGGACAAGGAGAACGATGCTCGTTGAGAGTTTCGCCCCGTTCGTCTTTATGAAGAGCTTCATCTCGTGGCGAGTCGAGGCAACGGCTACAACATGCAATTCTGTTCTTTTCGGACCTTCTCTGAATTTTCATCGGTCTCGCCCCATACCAATATGAGCCATTTTCACACAGAAACTTTGAGTCTAGATTCTGCTCGTTGGATGTTGATTTACACACACTAACATTGAACAAATTTTCATAGAAGAAACCACGAGCATTCCCTTTTTGCAACACAGCAACCATCAAGATTATTCATTTTATCTATGCCTACCTGCTGTACCAAATAGAGTTAAGAGTATTTAAAGAGCGCTGTGTTACACAAAGCCTCGATGTGCTCGCCCATTCTTTTTGTTTAACCAAAACTTGTACATATGTATGTAATGTTTTGAGCTCGAATCTAAAGCAACTCACCCGTGACAAACTTTTCATTTCCTTGCACAACGTAGAACAAGAATGTCGTTTCGTCCATGCAGCTCAAGACTTTCAACTTCAAGTACTTGCCCGAAAACTTATCAAACAATCTGAAGAAAAGGAACCCTGATCATCTACAGTAACTAATCGCCTTGAAAATTAAGACTGTTGACCGTAATTCGAGCTATAGCTGTTAAGAAACAATCAAGTTATCAAAATTCGTGTTAATATCAGAATCTTTCTTATTCCACGCCAGAAAAGCGTGTAGATCACTCATCCTAAAAGAGAGAGAGAGAGAGAGAGAGAGAGAGAGAGAGAGAGAGAGAGAGAGAGAGAGAGAGAGAGAGAGAGAGAGAAAGACCGAACTTGTGCCATGAAGCGTAGAGAATAAATATACGAGCAGAGCATTTGTATCTCTCGCTTTCTTAGAGAGCGAATAAAATTGCGTTCATACTTTGTTCAGAGTGCTGTTTGAAGAAAATTCTGTAAAAAATGAAGAAATCAAGATGAGCTCTCACCTAGCATCTGTCACCAGGAAGTCTTGTACTTCACACGGGTACGCTCGGCGGAATCGGATGGCTTCGAGCTCCAAAAACTTCCGAATGCAGTGAGCCGTAATGAAAAGTCTGCAAACCGCTTTATCTAATCGATCACAGCTTGTTTTCTATCTTATGGAGCGTTAGAATTCAACTTTTCACTTTGCAAAGTAATTTTCTGCAAAGTGATCCCGTTGAACGCTCCAATGTCACACCACGAATTACCGGGAAAATAAACATGGACTACGGTAAAAAGAAAGAACACATGCATTCTAAGACAAAGCGACGATTTTTCTGTAAAATTCATAAAAAATTACGTCCAACAGTAAAAGTAATTATAAAAGTAATACTATTCCATTTTTCTTTTCAAGGTAATTCGTGGTGAGAAATTGGAGCGTTCAACGGGATCACTTTGCAGAAAATTACTTTGCAAAGTGAAAAGTTGAATTCTAACGCTCCATTACACTGCATCCGTATTCTATACACTACCGGAAAAGAACCAGCAACAAATATTATAATATCTGCGACTTACTATCGCACGCACTTGGTCTCTCCACAATCTGACGTTTCCTCAAGATTAGTATTTTTGATCTACACGCTCGCTTCGCTGGTTGTTAAAAACAACGTGACCGCTCAAAGTGAACTTCAGAATCTTACTCGATTGAGATTTTGAGGGACTGACGAAGCATCTTAAACTTTTTCTAGTAAGTAGCTCTGCGGAACTCAGTAATGCATATACAAATGTTGTTCAAAAAGTCAGTGAAGAATTTGTGCTGGGTCATTGGATTGAGAATCCAGTATACGATAAACCTCCTAGAAAAGTTGTTGAAGAAGAAAGACTCCGAACGTTTAATTTTATAAAAGTATCGTTAGCGACCAGTTTAACCAAGGAATGGCAAAGTGGCTGTGGAAAAAACCACTGAAAAAATAATAAAACAAGATACATCTTCTAATCCCAGCAACTTCTCTGATTTGTTCACTGAAATGCTTTCAAAGCATTTCAAAGTTTTTCTCTTCTTGAATGTTTTGAAGTTTTTTCTTCTTGAACCTTACGATGACTTTCTGAAACGAAACGTTCGAAGTCTTTTTCTTAAAAAACGCATATTCAAGGCAAGACACGGATCAAAGCATAAATGTAGTATTTATTTATTGGAATCCAATCGCCGCGAAAGAATGTCAAATCAACCAACTTTTTTTCAAGACCCGGTTTTGTTGTTTCCTCTGTGGGAGCAGTCCACAGACAAGTGTCGTAAATGTTCTCAAACCAAAGTATATGAACGCTTTCGAACATGTTCTTATAACCAGTACTTGTAAAATTAACACAAGAAACAAAACGTACAAATTATTGCGTTGGCAGAAAAGCTTTCCCCGTTTTTGACAGAAAGTTCATTCAAACCTTCAAAACAAAAATGCGAGTTAATCAACAAGATATGCACCATAAGTGTCAATGACCTTCTGTTATTTGATTGACAGATTGTGATTGTGATAGAACGCGGTGATTGTGATAGAACGCGGCTGGGTGAGAATTTAAGAAATGCTGCACCCACGTTTTGACATCCTCTTGGTTATCGAAAGTTTTGTCAGCCAGTTGGTTCTGCATTGAGCGAAATAGATGGTAGTCAGATGGAGCAAAGTCAGGTGAATATGCAGGGTGAGGCATGATTTTATAGCCAAGCTCTAGAAGCTTGTTTTTTGTTTGCGATGTGTAGCCGAGCCTTATCATACAGGAAGCGAACATGAGTTGCCTTTCCATTCTGAGCAGTGATTGCCTGGTTAGTTAATCGAGCGGACCACAGTAGACATCTGCAGTGATGATGGTGTTACAAGGCAACAGTTCCCAGTACAAGATATCGCGAGATTTCCAACAAACCGAGAGCAAAATCGAGCTGACCACAGTAGACATCTGAGCTTTTGTAGAGCCACAGTAGAGCTTTTAAGACCAATCATGCGAAATGCTCATGCTTGCTTTTAATGTATACGTTAGACCGATTCTCGAATACGGGACTGAAATTTGGTCCCCTACCAAGAAATACCTCATCAACGATTTAGAATATGTACAACGTAATTTTACTAGAAGGCTGTTATATAGATGTGGTAATGTAAGCCTGCCTTATTCTCAGATATTGAAACTGCTCAAAACTGAGTCATTAGAATATCGTCGAGCATTCAGAGATCTATGTTTTTTGCACAAATGTTTACATAACAAATGCTCTCTCGATTTTTCCTTTCTATACATTTTATCTCCCCCCAAGTATAATACAAGACAAGCGCACTCTCTCAGAATTCGTCTGCCTATCGTTTACCCGGCTAGGTTGTCTACGTTTGTCTCTAGATCAATAGCAATATGGAACTCCCTTCCGGAAGATATCGTTGTAATCGAAAGTTCTTCAAGTTTCGCGACAAGGCTAAAAAAAATTCCATTTGAAGTTGTGCTTCCTTGTCCGAGTGTAACAGATTGACGATTATTTGTATTTACATACATATGTATAGGACACAATCTTCTGATTATAAATAACTATAGACGCTATTTCAAATAATTTTTTTTTCTTAAATGATATTTGGATTAGTTGAATGCCATTCAGCACTTTTGAATGAATGATTGTTTTTTTGTTTTGTCTCCCTATCCTACGCGTCCATGCTAATTGGAACTACCATTCATAATTGTATTACAAGTTGTTGTTCTTGCATGGAATAAATGAATTGAATTGAAAATTGAAAATATCTTCATCGAGTGAAGTCCTGCTTTAGGCGTCGTTTCTGGAGGCTGTTTTTGTCGAGACATTGACGCTTCCAATTTATGCTGGCATAGCACACGCACTTCTCACCTCCAGTGAGAAGTGTCCAGCCAAGTCTTTGTTCGCTTGTACGACAGGAGTTGTGCAGCAACTGTCATGCGTTGATTCTTGCTTACCTCAGTCAACTCGTATGGAACCCAATTTCCGAGCTTGTGTACCTTGCCCAACTGATGGAGGCCACTCTCGATAGTAGTATGAGAGACATCGAAGAGCTTCGCCGTATCGCGGGTTGTGAGCATCGGTTGACCTTCAACGAACTGCTCATGACCACAAAGATTGAGCTCGACTGGTCGTCCAGAACGGTCCTTGTATTCGATTGATTCGTCTCCCTTCTTAAAACGCCTTAACTAAACTCTGCAGCTACTATAGTTGATACAGTCCTCGCCGAATTTCTACGCAGCCACTGCTGTATTGCCAAGCTTGCGGCAGAAGAGAAGAGATGCTTGAATGATGAACTTTTCATCGCGCCGCAATTCAGCCATTCGTTGGTCGGAGACAAGCTAATGCAAACTAGAAAAATCTAGAGTGAGCCTTCTCTTATATGCTTATCTGAGAACATTCTAGTGGTAAGTTCCCGGAAATTTTTTTTTCAAATTTTCAAAAAAGCGGGAAAAACTTTCCTGCCAACATATTTTCAAATTTAGTCTTAAATTGACAAAATGTCTTGAAAAACACTCAGAAATAAAAAAAACATACATTACATTGAAGATTGTTTCATATCTTACTTCATCATCGGAGATGTCGAAGCTCTGATATAGTGAGAGCGGCCAGACGTCAGAGTAATCCAAAGCATCGATGGTCGTCTGTCGGAGATGTTCTGATATACGACGGCAGTATTTACGTGCCTGTAGGAATGAAGAGAAAAGAAAAAAAATACAAAAACTGTTTTTTTCTTTTTCATAGCAGATGAAGTGGATTGATAAGCAGTCTTATATTTCACTATTAGTTATAATCAAGAATTTTAAGTTACTCAAAAACTATTCTATATTGCTTTCAGATTGCCTAATACGGTTTTTAGTAACAACTGAGCGTACCTTGATGTTACCGTAGTAACAACTAAGCTTACCTTGATGCTACCGTAGTAACAACTAAGCTTACCTTGATGTTACCGTAGTAACAACTAAGCTTACCTTGATGTTACCGTAGTAACAACTAAGCTTACCTTGATGCTACCGTAGTAACAACTAAGCTTACCTTGTTGTTACCGTAGTAACAACTAAGCTTACCTTGATGTTACCGCAAAAACACGAAGCTTGCCGATAGTAAAATATTTGCTCATATAAAAAACCTAAAGTTCAACTGCACCTTAGAACATTTTGCTCTGTTTCACAAATTTTGCCTTCAAGTCTTACTTGATCTCTTATAGCATCGCTTCCAGTTAGCGCCACATTTTTCTGATCTCTGAAGTCTTCCATTACTTCAGTTAGCTTTTCCTCGGGAGCCTCAACAGAGGAATCTACTTTTTGAGTGTTGTAAATCTCTTCAAAATCATTTACGGCCTGAAAATCTACAGAAGTTTTGTGTAATATATCAGCAAGTAACCAAGAAATCTTTCCACAGATTTTTACAATTCTGTTGTTTTAGCTGAATAAGTTTCAATGTTTGTATTGTTTTCTCCTTTGCTTTGCGTTTGTTTAACACGTTATTGTTATCTAACAATGCTCCACGTGAAAACTATATTCGTTCTACTTGTTGAGATTCAGTTTGCACAATCAAAGAAAGAATAAAAAAGCAACTTTCACACACACAACAATCGGGAGAAGTTTCTGATAATCACTAACTCTAATCAGTTCTTCGTCATGGAGTACTTCTATTTGTCCAGCTTCCCATTCACAACCGTCCATCTTTTTCTTGATTTCAAAGACCTCAACAAAGTATAGGAGTCCAGAGTCTCAGATTATAGTTTTTTTACGTGACAAATAAACGCCTATCGAGCAAGCTGTTTTTCCACTCGCAAACGATGTTTACAGATCAAAAAGATCAACTATATGAGTATGGCACGTTTTGTACAGATAATGTGCGTATGATGAAAATAGAGAATTCCATACAGAGGATGCGTATCAATCAGGGCCGTTCATTTTCGTTTTTTTCGAAAATTTCCGAAAAAAAAAAACTTTTTTCGAAAATTCGAAAAACGAATCAGTCGAAAAAACTTTTTTCGAAAATTCGAAAAACAAAATAGTCGAAAAAAAACTTTTTCGATAATTCGAAAAACTAAAATATCGAGAAAAAAAACAACTTTTTTTCGAAATTTCGAAAAAAAAGGTCCAACAAAAGTTTTTTTCGAGGTGTCGAAAAAATTTTCGAGAGCCAAACAAAAAAAAACCGAAAAAGAGCCAAAAATAAAGTTTCGCGGTGGTTTTGGTGTTTCCTGCCTTGCACATGTTTCAGTGCTTTTTATAACAAACAGAGTCTCAGCGCTTGCGTGCTAATAATTACTTGACCCGATCGAACCGAGTAACGGTATTCTGGGAGTTTATCTTTTTTCAATGTGACTGCTTTTGTTAAAAATTACGAAATTCCTGTCAGCGGGTTTCAATTCAATTTATCCATTTGGCATTCATAGTTATTGCTATGATAGGTACGGATAGAATTTTAACTGTACAAGGACCCTGAAATACCTGGTTCTTCCAGCGAGCTCTACGGATTGTGAGCGATGTTTTAGCGGAGCTGAAAGGATTCTGTCGGATTATCATAAAGGCCTATCTCCGTCCAATTTTTCTAAGCTGTTGTTCTTGAATCAGAACCTCGCCATCATCGGCCCTCATTAACGAGTACAAGGTACGTGCTCCAAAGTTGACTGAATATATATGTAGCTATGCTTGTGTACTTGGTATACTTTTAGTGTTCAGCCGCCCTGTACAACTTACATATAGTGTGAGGAATGAGTTCTGGTTTTGATTATAAACATTTTTCAAGCACAGATACTTTTCAGAACGGCCTAAATACGTCTAGGTTTTTCTTCGATGTGAACCTTTCATTTGAAGGAGGTTATTAGAAGAACGTGGTAGTTCTATGAAGTTTTTCTTTCGCTCTTGTATCAGAGATTAATAAATTGTTTGCTGTTGTTTTCGCTAAACGAGTCTCGCTAGCTCTCAACGGTGATTTTCATGATGTATGATTGTTGTAAACTGTTAATTAGAGACAATTATCATCTGAGTTGAATAAATGTATTACAACTTTGAGAAGCATCCTAAAATAACACTTTGAAATTAGAAAAAAATATTTTAGATAAAAACTTTTTTTCGTTTTTTTGTTGTTGTTTATTTTGGTTTTTAAAATCGAAAAAGTTTTTTGGTTTTAAATTCGAAAAAGAAGTGGAAAAAAAAATTTTTTTTTTCTTCCGCCTCTGGTATCAATCGCTTAGTGGAAAAGTAAGTAGATTAGATTTCACTAGAAATGCATATTAAAGAAACACCCTGCTATAAAGCCATCAATATCACGAACCGGCACTTTCTGATCAGCTTCATGGTCTTTTTCCACATTCTTGAATTCGACTTCATTTTTCGCTACTAGAGCTCGGCCATCTTCTCCAGCTTCAAAAGCTCCATTCTTTTTCACCCGCTTCGACAATTCTGCACTCCTTTTCCGCTCCAAGAGGTCCACTTTACTATCATCCCGTTCCAAAAAAACCGCTCTTCTTTTTCGTTTCGAAAACTCCGCTGTTTCTTCCCGCTCTATAACTTTGCTTTCTTTCTCCTCTCCAAGAGCTCTGTCTACTTCTTCCACTACAGGAGAAGCGCATTCTTTTTCAAAATCAAGAGCTTCGCATTTTTTTCCCGCTTCAGTAGCTCCATCTTCTCCCCCATCTTCAAAAGCTCTGCTCTCTTTTCTCGCTACGATAGCTCCGCATCCTTTTTCCGCTTCGAAAGCCCCGCATCTCTTTTCTGCTTCAAGACTTCGACCTTCTCGCCTCTCTTCGAAAGCTCTACTCTCTTTGCTCGCTTCAAGAGCTTCACCTTCTCCCCTCTCTTGAAAAGCTCCGCTCTCTTTTCTCACTACGAGAGCTCCGCATTCCTTTTCTGCTCCGAAAGCTCCGCATCTCTTTTCCGCTTCAAGAGCTCCACCTTCTCCCCTCTCTTCCAAAGCTCCGCTCTCTTTGCTCGCTTCGAAAGCTTCGCTATCCTTTCTCGCTTCGAAAGCTTCGCTATCCTTTCTCGCTTCGAAAGCTCCGCTCTCTTTGCTCGCTTTAAGAGCTCCACCTTCTCCCCTCTCTTCTAAAGCTCCGCTCTCTGTTCTCGCTACGAGAGCTCCGCATCCTTTTTCCGCTCCGAAAGCTCCGCATATCTTTTCCGCTTCAAGAGATCCACATTCTCCCCTCTCTTCAAAAGCTCCGCTCTCTTTGCTCGCTTCAAGAGCTTCGTTTCCCTTTTCTGCTCCGAGAACTTCCCCTACAACCTTCTCTTCAGGAGCTCCGCCTTCTTTTACCGCTCGAAAAACTTCGCTTTCTTCTCCAGCTCCAGGCACTCCGCTTCCTTCTTGACGGCTCGAGAATCCCACTCCACTGGACTGCCTTTCTTTCGCTGAGCTGCAAAATATTATTTTTCCAACTTTTTCAGCAACAGCGAAAACCCGACCAGTTAACATCTCCATTCAACTTTTTCATTTCACATGATGAAACTTACAATGATGAACTTACAATAAAGAAACATTTTTTTAAAACCACAAAAATTCTAGTCTTCAGCATAAGTTCATATCTTAATGACATACTCAACACATCATTAAACATGACCACTACAAAAGAAAAAAACAGACCTCGGGGTTCTCAACGGAAGGTGCGTCTCTTCTTCTTCCGATGTTTGTTGTAGGGATTTCA
The DNA here is from genome assembly GCA_964056735.1 of Allodiplogaster pararmata. Taxonomy (NCBI): domain Eukaryota; kingdom Metazoa; phylum Nematoda; class Chromadorea; order Rhabditida; family Diplogasteridae; genus Allodiplogaster; species Allodiplogaster pararmata. The sequence goes on from OZ057403.1 coordinate 34,285,297, forward strand.
CGCGGTGTGCGGTTTTCTTCCCTTCTAATCTGGATCTTGCTGACGAACTTCGAATTCTTCCCGGTTTCTCCTCTGAAGCTGTAATGAAAAGACCGTGTGTACTGAATTATTCGTGCTGATGACTCGAAAAGAGAAATTTTCAGCTAACATTTCATCTATTAGCTAACATTTTAGCAACTAGCTATCGTGTCAGGTATTCGTTCTATTGGCTCTTTCGATGCACAAATACTTAGATCAACCAATGATGTTTACAATAGGGCATGGATGGGAATGTTGTTGTTGTTGCCGGCAAGCATCCCGCATCGAAGACTTGGTTATGAACACTCTCTTTAATGAGAGAAGTTCTCGTGTTCTTCGGACAAGATGCGTCCGGAGAAGGGTTTTGATGTCCTTTGCAGTCCTGAGACTGTCATGCTGCACCTTGTGAAGGCGGACATCGTTGTAGCAACCTGTTCATGCTATAGGCCTTGTGAGTGGGTGGTCAAGCCGGCCTAGCATTGTTTTGGGTGGGAGTAGAGACGTCTCGCCTGTCGTTGACCGGAGATAGGCAAGAGGCTATTTGACTGGCGCCTCGACTCGCCATTGAAAAGTATAGCGGAGTATCGGCTGATGTTTTGTCCGGTGGCATGCCCAGGCCGGTCCGGCATCACCCTCCTTTGACGAGCTATACTACCCAGTTTTGGTCCGCGGCGGGATTTCTCCCGCTACCTCCCAGCACGAATAATTCGTAGGGAGGCATCCCTCTATCCGCCACCTGAGGTCGCGCTCGATTCTGGACTGGATGATCCGGCTCCATCCGTGACAGGCTCTTAAGGCTGTAGAGTCACGAATGGCCACTGTTGCCAGTGTGTTTCGAGATGGATGGGAATAGGAAGGGTGGTATAGATTTTTAAAAAAAACAGTTAAGCGAAAATGATGATAAGACATCCCCCATTCAATTAATTTATAGTAAAATATAAAGTATATTTGGATTCAAGACATTGTGGAAACCACGTTGATGTACGTGTTGCGCTTATACAAAGAGACAGAGCAATGTGTTGTGAGAATTCGAGTGCAAGAGTTATTTTTTATAGTTTAAAAATTTTAAAGAATTTACCTCATAGTTACCACCCACGAACACTTCTATAAACATAAGTATTATCTGCGAACAATGTCTGCATTCAGGGTGGCTGGAAAGTACGCAGTCCGAATGTCAAACGCTTTTGTATCGTAATCAATAATCCAATTCCTCTCAATTCAACACATTTTATTCTCAACACATACATATATGTACAACTGGGTGGAGTCAGTTTTCAATGCGGCCGCCCTTGGCGCGGATGACTTGGCGGAGACGCTTGGGGAAAGCATCAGTCGTGGCACGCAGGTAATCAAAGTCGAGTTCCTCCCAAGCTTTGAGCAGGGCCTTCTTCAGAGACGCCAAATTGGGGTGGGGACGAGCCAAGGCTTTCGCCTCGAGGACCGACCATACGGAATAGTCGAGCGGATTGAGATCCGGCGAGTAGGCGGGCCACTGCTTACACGTTATGAAGGCGGGCAAGTTGTTCGCACACCACTCTTGCGTCACAACGGCCTTGTGAGCGGGCACGGAGTCCTGTTGGAAGCAGAAAGGGCGGCCAGCGAAGTGCGTACGGGTCCAGGGAAGCAAGGCGCCTTCGAGAATGTCTTTGATATAGTTCTGCTTGTTGATCTTCACGCCCTGATCAACGAAGACGAGCGGAGACATACCCGAAGCGCACACAGCCGCCCAGACCATCAACTGAGCTGGATGAGAGGTGCGGTTGACGACTCTTCCGTTGCGATCGGCTTCCTCAGGATCTCTGGCGATAACCCGCACGTTTTGGGAGTTGAAGGCCTCCTCGATCGTGAACAACTTCTCGTCTGAGAAGACTATCTCGTCGGCACCAGGTGCGGCCGTGTCGCGAAGCAAGGCCCGACTTCTCTTCACGCGCTCTGCCTTGTTCTTGGCAGACAACAAGGCACGCTTGCGAGTACGATAAGGGCGCATGCCGAGGTCATCCCTGACGATGGTCTGAGCCGACCAGCGGGATATTCCAAGCTCCTGGGACATCTTGTTAATGCTCCGCTTGGAGTTTCGGCGTATTCGCTCCCTCACTGCTTTTATCTTCGCCGGCGTCCGAGCAGATCGAGGTCGGCCATTTTTTGGACGGTCCTCGAGATTTCCGAGCTCGCGGTAACGTTTGATGGTATTCCAGACAAGATCTCGACGGACGACGAGGCGTTTCGCGATGTCGGAGTTAGAGTACCCGCGCTGGTGCAAATCGACGATAGCGGCACGCTGGAGATGGGAACCCGTCATTACCTTCAAATTTAAACAATCGTTGTCAAACTTCAACACTATGTTTAAAACACAATCAACTTCGAAAATCGAAAAAAGGAATCGGTGCGTGCACGAAATATTGCGTAGCACACTCCTAAACCACGGACTGTGTACTTTCCAGCCACCCTGTATTGAAGAAAGACCAAGATATTCAAGTCGGTCACTATAGGAAATCCGGAGCATAGCAGTTTTCTTCTTGTGAATGACATCTGTACTTTTTCGATGGAGAAGCCTTTTTCCGTAGGGTTCCATGTATCGAAATAAATATGCCTAAAGCTAAAATTCATAAAATTATTGAACGCCTAATGCATGATGTTGATGATCGAATTGGCCTTTTCACACTTATCTATAATGTGATGACGTTGAGTTGGTATACACTAATATGCCGAGATCTATAGTTCACTCACAAGCAGGCAAAAAAACCAACAAACAAATTGTCATTAGAGAAGAAGAACCAAACTCCAACGACTTACTTTTTTCTGTCTATAATTATAAGTTCCATGTCAGACATTACAATTTGAAGCGAGTTGTAGGTCAGTGGAATACTGGGAAACTTCTGAAAAAAACTATAATATTGTTAGCAAACGAAATGAAATGGAAAGTGCAAGAAACATGGTCTTTGATGTAAATCAAGAGCAAAATATTGGAACAATATTATGATTTCGCAGGAGACTAGAGATGACATGAGAGAGCTCAGACTAATTCTTGTGAACAATCAAGAATTGGGTTCGTTTGTTCGATTATCCACTCAACCAATCTTCAATAAAACAATTTAGACCTATTAGCTGAACTTGATATATGAGCATCGGTGTTCGGCATAATCTAAACCTTACTGGTAATCAAGAAAATCGATGATGTTGGATCCTTCAAGAAGTCCAATTATAAAAGAATTCTAGAAACAAGTGACGTAATGACAGACCGTTAAGAGCGAAATCCTGCTTGACTGTCTGATAATGCATTGTAACTCCAAGGCATGGAGTAATTTTAGCAATGAGAACCTCAGATCGAGAGCAGCATAGGGGAACCGTACGGTAATTTCAGAGTTAGGAGCAAGTTTTTTATAACCGGCTCAAAAATTTTAGTTTTCGAAATAGAACGTGAAACTTTTCTCAATTTATTGACTATGGTTTCAATTGAGCAAAAAAAATGTATTCAATTTATTGACAATAGTTTTAATTTAACAAAATACGCATTTATGCAATATGTTAATCGTACTATCTCGTGATAAATTGCACTTGAATTTTGAAGAGTATATTTAGAACTCTCGAAGTGTTATTGTTATCAATATATGTATATACTAAATATATGATTGATGTTGAATGGTTCAGAACACTACTGTCCTTTCGAGAGTGAAATTATCAACATCAGTGAACTGCTAAAAAAATCACAAAAAATAATATAGTAAAAAATTCTTAAAATCAGTACCGTAAAACTCACGAGAAGGCTTTGGAAGCTTTTTTGTAGGTATGGTGATGCCATATTTCTTGCAGTACGATGAGAGAACTGATGAGATCACTCCGAAGTTCTCGAAAGGTAACCACTCGTCGTGTTCTTTCGAATACCCGATCCAGCGCACCTTTCACGAGGAACTTTTTCTTCTGATTTTCATTTTTCTAGAAGGTTTTCCAAAATTTAGAAGCTGTGTTTCGACAGCTGGATTAATGAGAGAAAAAACTCGTAAGTAAAAACATCGAGCATAGCTGACAAAAAGAACGTTAATCCTTGCTCCAGTTATGACTAGCACGATTACTTAGGAGGCCTTTCCCACTACATGCGACTTTCAATATCACAATTTGAATGGAAAACGTAAATTGTTGCTCAAACAGGTTCTGGCTCATATTACTTTATTTTCCGGCCTCTACAGGGTGATCGGTATATTTGATGACAAACTTTGGGTACGCGTCGAGCGCGATTTGAGTCAATTTGCAAATTTTTAACGACATTATTAATTTTGATAAGTTTTCATCTACCTATAACCAAAATTTCGTTCTCTAATATTTGTTACTCGCGAAATGGTGCGATCTCATCTTAAGAGCGGCGCAATATTGTCGCTGAGTAGTGCTGGAGACCCTCTTCCGGAGATCTCTCGTCGGCTGGGAGTCGCCCGTCAGACTGTGCATCAAACTCTCAAACGAGGTACACTCACTGACCTTCCACGCTGTGGTCGTCCCAATTCCGCTGCCACCTCCCGTATCACAAAAATCCTCAAGCAACGCCTGAACCGCAACAAAGGCAGAAACATCAGAAAAATGACTGCTCAACTGGACACGTCATACGGTACGATGTGGAATGTTGTTCGAAAAAAAGCTTTATATAAGGTCATACGAGTACCAGAAGCGTCATGGTCCCACTCCTCAGCAGCAGGGAGCTCGGAGCGATAAATGCCCTGCCTTGCTTGTTCGGACCACGACCGGAGAGCATCTCATGACCCTTTTTACCGATGAGAAGACGTTCACCGTGGAGAGGAGCTACAACAAACAAAATGATAGGGTGCTTGCTCAGTCTTCTGAAGAAGCTGATACTGTCGGCCGAACAGTCTCACGTGCTTCCCATCCGTAATCTATCATGGTTTTCGCTGACATCTGCTCCAAGGGTCGAACTCTCCCCTCTTTTCGTCAGAAAAGAGGCCAAAATAAGTACGCATGTATACATCTCGGAGATCATCGAGCGTCATGTGAAGCCTCCGGCTCAGAGGTCATTCGGGACATGGAACTGGACGTTCCAGCAGGACGGCGCTCTTGCTCATACCAGAAAGAAGACACAAGGGTGGATATCACAAAACTTCTCCTCTTTCATCGCTGCCAAAGAATGGCCTGCTAATAGTCCAGATATAAATCCAATGAACTACTTCATCTGATTCATCTTGGAGAGTGAATCTTGTGCTAAAACCCACAACTTGTTGTACCGTCTCAAGAATTCGCTTGAGCGAGCATGAGACCGAATTCCCCAGGAGGTTTTGCGGTCCGCGTTGTCTGCCCACCCTCGTCGTCTGGAGGCTGTCATTCGCAAACGAGAAGTTCATTTCGAGTGAAAGTTATAGAATATTATCATAAGACAGATAAGAAAAAATTTGTTAAAGAAAGTGGAATTCCACTCGCATTAAAGGAAAATATGCGGTAAAATCTGTGTCATCAAATATATTGACCACCCTGTACAGGTGCTGGTTCGAGTCATGGTCATCAAATATATTGACCACCCTGTACAGGTGCTGGTTCGAGTCATGGTTTACAGAACGGTAGTTTTTACTAGCTCTAACCCAGTCTGTTTTGAACCAAAATTTACAATCACTTACACTTTTTTATAAATGGTTCTGTTTGAATTAGTTTACATAAGTCTTTCTTTTCTCAGCGTGATTAGTTCAAAAATCATTTGAGAGGAAGGACCTCGAAACAAGACTGATGAACGGATACTAGAAACTAAAGGACCTCGAAACAAGACTGATGAACGGATACTAGAAACTACATATAATTTCGACTTCCAAAAATATAAAAAAAGCTCAATTTCAAATAATAGACTGCTCAAAACTGACGAAACGAATTTCGAAGAGAACATAAATGAGTATTTTCTACTAACCTAATCGTGGTGTAGTCATTTGAGAACTAACAAGAAAGAAGTGAGACGACTTTGACTTCAAAACATGTTGAGGAATAGAATTGTCTTCCTTGGCCTGGACCACAGCTTCCTTACGTCTATAAGTACTTGCTTGAGATAAAAGTTTGAGTAACAAGTTCAGCCGCATTCGAATTGGTCTTATGTAGAATTTTCAAACAAAAAAAATCAAAACAACGTACTGATGTTTTCTTTAAATGTGTGTTTGCAACTGACGTCAAATGTGCGAGAACTTTTTTTACGGCGTATTCCCCCATTACCACGACTCAACCTGGAAAAAATTTGTTGTATGTCATTTGAGTTGACTTCGAAAATGCTCATTTTAAAAAATAAAGAAGAAAGTATGAGATAAATTATATACAAACTGGATGAGAATTTACATGGTGCTATGAACATTTTCATGATTATGTAAACAAATTTTGAAGACATTATCTTAAGGAGCGTTAGAATTCAACTTTTCCCTTTCTAAAAGTAATCTCTGCACACCCCCCGTCAGACGACCACTTTCGATAGACTAGGCCAGCCCGCAAATTTTGATAAAGATGCGCAGGCACGCACGCGAGACGCACTCGATCACGCGAGACGCAGTCGCGCACGAACGTAATACGCACTCAAGCCCGCACTAATATATTTTGTCCTTTTTTGAAGTTTATTATCGCGATCGCGATATTATCATCGATGATCATCGGTATGCCTGCCACTCCTAGGCAAGTCAGTTTATTTTACATTTTGCTGCACGATGTTGCTCCTGTTCTCTCATTTTCCACTCGTTCTAATCCCTCTCCCTTTTATTTCCCTTTAAAATACGCTTATGCTTAGCAATAGTTAACGCTAAAGAGGCCGTACGGCTTAGGCTAACGAGGCCGTATCAAAAATAGTCATAAATCCGTGACTTCGCCCCCCTCCCTAGAGGGGAAAGGGGCGGAGTCTACAACGAAGTATACAAGTATCCATAAGTATTCTTAACTTCGACTCTTTTTTAACCAGTCTAAAACCAATTATTTGCTAATGTATTATTAAAAACCTTTTTCACCGAACCGCCCTCTCCCCTCCTATCAACAGTCGTCATGTCGAGACTGAAGAAAGATCTTGACTTGAACAATATAAGGTTCAAATCGGAATTTTTTTGGCATGCATGAAGACAAACACGCCAATCACCTTATGCTCCTCTCTACCCCGTCTTTCCATATTCTTTACCTTTAAATAAAATTGTCTGTTATGTCGTGTTGAGTAAAATGGCTTGAACCGACAAGTATTTATTTATTTTATATACATTTTCAAATTCAAAAAGCGCGCATGAGTCAGTTCTTCTTCACCTGAATATTTGTATAATGAACCAATTATTTGTATACCTAGAGTTGTATTTACATTTACTAAGTTCACTGTTTCACTACGCTTAAAGTTACATTTAACCAGCATAAAATGGCACTTGCCCAATGCATTGCGAATCGCAAAAAAAAAGGTGAAAAAACGGCCCTTATCGAATTTTTTTAAAAAGCGCGCTCGTGCGCGCACGCACGCGCAGTGTGTTTTAAAATTATTTTCAAATCCGTTGCCTTTTTAGCTACTTTAAGGCGGGATCGTTTGAAGTAATAAAAATTGCGTGCAAACTTAATTCCTCCTTCCTCCATTGTGTGACGGTTTGTGTCTGCAAAATAATCTAGTTGAACGCTCCAATGTCTCACCACGAATTGCCATGAAAAGGAAAATGGACTACGGTAATTTTTATATTCATATATAAAAGTTATTATGTTATGGCTAGAATTGATCAGCGCTCAACTTCATGAGCGCTCACATGACTTTGAGGTCTAGGATAAGAGCTTCCTGGGTACGAGCTCAGCTGACTTTTTGTTTTAAGACTATTTCAACCACGCGCTTTCCGAATCTGTAGTTTTCTGGGGGTGAAGTTGATCTGATCAATTATGTAATGTTGAATTCTAACGCTCCATAAGACATATTAATCGTAACTTTTCTGACAACAATCATCAAATTCTAATATCATTTTCGCTTGAAAGCGTCTACTACTAGGCAACTGATTCGCTTCTCACATGAATTGAATAAAGTTTACTGCTGTGCACAAGGAATCGTCGGAAAATATATACTAATACGTCTTGATTCAGTGATTCACACTGCTCGCATAAGACTATTTCACCCTAAACTTGGACAGACTTCTATATTTTTTGAGAGGGGTGCATCATTGGGTTTCCAAAGAGTACAGTTACGATATATTAAAACTGTTATTAGACACAAAAAACATACAACAATCCGGAAGAGCTAAACCGAGTGATTAACGTAGTTGACCAAAACACAACACATATACTGCGATATGCTGAAATTAACGGAATGAAACAATGAAATTCAGTATTTATGCAAGGAGGAATGAACGCTGAGAAGAAGAAAATAGGAAAATGAGTCTTTGAACGGATAATACTTAAAATTGTAATAGTATCTGATAGATGTATCATAAACAAAAGAGATATTCCCTCTTATGTCATCTTGGTGGTATGAGCAGGAGCGCCGCAGCGCTGGAACAACCAGTTACGTGTCCCGAAGTGCCTCTGAGCCCGAGGCTTCACTTGATGTTCGAGGATCTCCGAAATGTTGCGTATTTATTTTGGTCTCTTTTCTGACGAAAAAGAGGGAAGTTCGACCCGTGGAGCAGATGCCAGCAAAAAACATGATAGATTCTTGATGGGAAGCATGTGAGACTGTTCGGCGGGCAGTATCAGCTTCTTCAGAATACTGAGCAAGCACCCTATCATTTTGTTTGATGTACATCCTCTCCACGTTGAAGGTCTTCTCATTGGTAAAAAGGTCAAGAGAAGCTCTACAATCGCGGTCCGAGCAAGGAGAGCAGAGCATTTATCGCGCAGTGCTTACTGCTGCTTAGGAGTGACACCATGACGCTTCTGGTACTTGTATGACTTCATACCAAGCTTCTTTAGAACAATATTCCACATCGTACCGTATGACGCATCCAGTTGGACAGAAATTTTTTGAAGCTTCTGCCTTTGTTGCGGTTAAGGCGTTGCTTGAAGACATCTGTAATACGGGAAATGGCAGCAGAAGTGGAACGACAACAGCGTGGACTGTCAGTGAGTGTACCTCGTTCAAGAGTTTGATGCACTGTCTGACGGGCCGACGAGAGATTTCCGAAGGAGGGTGTCCAACATTACTCAGCGACAATATTGCGCCCCGACTAAGACGAGACAACACCATTTCGCGAGTAACAAATATCAGTGGACGAAATTTTGGTTATGGGTAGATTAAAAGTTAACGAAATTAATAGTGTCAGTAAAAATCTTCAGATCGACTCAGCTCGCGCTCGACACGTACCTAAAGTTTGTCATAAACTGGGCACCTTTCCGGAGCTGTAGAAACAAGGTATTGTGATCCCCATAAATAAAATATTCGCTTCTAAAATGCTTGAGCATTACCGACCAATAACTATCTGTCCAGCACCGTCCAAAGTTTTTGAAAGAATTGTTTGTTGCCACTTGACCCGATGGTGCAGCAGATTCTCGCTAATTCCTGAAAACCAGCATGGTTTTCGGCGACATCGTTCTGTGACAACAAATTTGTTTGAGTCCACCAATTCTTGGCACAGAGATATAGATAAGGGAAATTCTGTATGGTGCAATTATGAAAGTAGATTGATAAGATTTAACCTGACATCTCTCTATGCAAAAAGATTAGAAGCTGATATTCTTTTAGCCTTCAAAATTCTCAAAGGTTACACTGACGTTCCTGTTTGTAAATTTTACACTTTCAAACAGTGTAACGGTCGCACCTCCTTTTATGCTTTCCATATAGGGCACACAAACAGAAACTCACTTTTTGACTCTTTCGCTTATCGGACATCTCGATTTTTTATGAAATTACCGGTCAGTCTTCTCAGGAATCAAACCATTCTAAGTTTTCGGATAAATTTTTCATTGCTGGATGTTCCAGAGGTCTTAAACATCGATTTAAGTTTATAATAGTCTTTCATTCTCGTTCTCGTTGTACTTTTTTCTCTTTTTTTAAGTTCTTTTAATTATCCTCAGTTTTGTCAGCAGAGTCTTCCTCGTGTTGTTATATTGCAAAATACATTTCAATGAACAAATAAATAAAATATACTGATTACCCTGTAGAAGAGATCGACCTCTCGAATCTCATAGCCCTACCGAACTATCTGTTGTCACCAACGAAAATTGATTGTCTTATTCCCCATTATTCCCCTTCCTATTTCAAGATTCCATAAAAACGGTAGCCTTACAAGCTATCCTATGGTAATAAAAATTTCAATTTCAAAAACTATTTTTTCGTTTCCGTGAAACATTTGTACCATAACTGAACAACTTAGTTACCTTTTTTCCGGAACAATTTCACTTTTTCTTTTTCTATTTAATGTATAACAGCATTTAAAGCATTTCAAATTTTTTTCATTCTCTATTGTAGTTCTTTGTCAGTAACTGAGCCCAGATCAATCTGTAGAAAGTATAGAGGAGCATCATCTCAGTGCTTCATACGATTGAAACTCCCGCCAGGAAGGCCGCTTTTCAACTGAACCGATCGCAGAGTTTTGAGTACGTGCATCAAGTCATCTAACGACTACGGTACCCCTCCCCATTTGCCCTCAGTTTGTGGAACAAGATCGTCGCAATGTTTGCAAGCGTGATATCCGCTAACTGTTTCAGAACATAGCTCACCAAACTTTTGAAATATCCTCCCGCCGCCTGCTTGTTATCTAGAAAATCTTTCTTTCTGATGAAGAAAATATAACAGAAGTTAATCTCTAGTAAAAATTCAATGTTTGTAAGTGAACAAAATTTTGAATTTCAAACTCAAGGCCCGGAAAAAAAATCAACTGACTTCAGGAAACACCCCTAAAAATTTTTTGAATTTCCCCCACCCCCTCCTTTCCTCCGTACCTCACCCGAAAAAATAACAAATTTTCAGCACATCGTGAGTTATGTTTGAGAAAAAAATCAGAATGCATATTTGCGTTTAATTCTATGCTGATTGCTCGACAAATAGGCGCCGTAAAGAACATTGGTGTTAGTGATTGCCATAGATAAAATACGTCTTAATTCCTCAATAGGTCGGTCGCTAAAGTAGGTTAAAACTTTCACTTTCAACTTTACGAAATCGGTTGAGGCTGTGTAATGTCCAATGAAACGTTCTATTTATGTAGAGGAATGAAGGTTTTTTCTCTTTAAATTTTAGCTGTGAAAACTCTGCTCATTCATTTTGAGTGAGGGAGAGGGTCGGTAGGTCGGTCACCCTAGAAAAATTATTTGCTTGTTGGCAGTTTACCTATCGTGATTGCACCAGTCTTCGCACAATTCACAGATCGGATAATCTGTTGCCCGCCAGACGCCTCGCTGCACTTTGATTGCACGATAGCCACAAGAAAAATTACTTGACTTTTGAAGAAACAACATTTGATGTAACTATTAAAGCGCGGATTCCAGTCGACAGCTACAAGCGAAGTTAGAGGAATCGATTGTCCTACCACTTTCAGCGCAACTTAGGAGGAGAACGTCAATGGTTTGAGGTCGTCTATTCCACAAAACGAGTGTAGTACCGTTAGCATCGAAGCTACACTTGAGCCTTGGTAAAAATAATGAGTTTGTCTTTTCGCGAACGGAGAAAGTAGCTGAGTGGACGCGATGAGGTATTTATTCAAGTATAATAGAACTTGATGCTCTGGAGTATAATAGAACTTGATGCTCTGAATGAAAAAGAAAACAGGGAGAATAATGAAGGTAAAAGAACGAAGGCAGCGAAGCTGCCAGAGCCTTTAGAAAGATGAGCAGCGGACGGATATGGAGAGTAAGAGGAATGGGTAAACGGAGGGAAACTAAGGCCGCGGAGGCGCCTGAGTCTAAATGAGAAGGAGCGACAGGAAAAAAAAAGCAAATCATCAAAGAAAAGCAGCGAAGCTTCTTGAAGCATATAAAAGGTGGAGACAGTGAAATGAAGAATAAAATCAGAAAAAAAGCAAATTCAACTTTTTCTCGTCGGTTCTGACCCTTTTCAACCAACGTCGGTTTTAGTATACCAAGATTTGAATTACTATAGTACAGATGGTGGCTCTAATCAACTTTAAGCGTTTTTAGATATTCTAGCCCTCCAATTAGAATTCTAGCCGTACAAAGAAATTTTAACCATGCAAAGAAATTTCGAAGCGGTATGGAACATTTATCCACAATATTGTAGTTTTATCCCGTCTAATTGAGTGAATTGTCTTAGCTGTTTTCAGCTATTATTAATGTTTTTGTTTCGCTTAGGCTCAGGCAAAAGGTTACGCTAACGAGGCCGTTAGGCTTAGGAACGAGACCGCATAAAGAATTTAGCGAAAAATTCCATTTACTCCAATTGGTTACTGTTGAACATATTTGAACTTGAATTGAATCAGTAAAAAATAATGGGAGAGCGCAAGAAATGGTTCGATGTTTTGGAAGGAATCTGAATCAAATCATGAGTTCATAAAAAAAACGCACGAAATGGTAGTGAAAAATTGACATGCTACGATTGAACTTATTGTTATTGATATAAAAATGAACAGCATATAAATAATGCAAGTCCTGTATCGTATAAACTTAGAACAGAATTTGAGAGAGAAAAAAAGAAAAAATTCATTATGTTGATCATAGGTTACCTAAATTTGTCAACAGCAAAAAAAATTCGCGGGCGGGGGGCCGGGCGGGGTTTGTGTACAAATTCGATTTCTTATTGTGTTTTTTTAAGATTTAAATTTGAGTAATGAAACAAATTGAAGTTTACAGCGGAGTGTTATTGAAAGTTATTTCTCAATTGAGTTTCTGACCATAACTTCTCCAACTTAAATGAAATGGTAAATAGACTGCTATATAATTTTTCAAACACCACAAACACCATAACAAAACACGAGGAAAGAAATCTGCATAGGATTAAAGCTTATGAACGTGAGAAAAATTTTCCTTCCTGGGCGGGGAGCCGGGAGGTTTTTTGTATCCCGTGAGAACCTATGATGTTGATAGGAATATGAAAAATATTGATACGAAAAAAAAAGTTAATAAAATTAAGTTTTTATGTAGCTGGTTTTATAAATTGCACTAAAGCAACAACACTTACCTTTCCACACCAATTGATTACTTACCTCAATGGTGTACTTGATAATTTTTTCGAAGTGAAAGTTTCAGATACACAGGTTTCACAATGGATTCAGACAGAATTGCAACAAATTTACCGATGTCGAGAACCTACAACACGAACTGGAAAATCGACGCAATTCTAATAAAGTTCTCAACACTTTAATGGATCAGAAAACAATTAACGATTTCTAGTGAATTAAAATTTTCACAGGCCACTTTTCCAGCCGCGCCTTTAATTTCACTATGTTAAAGTAACCGCTGATTGCGTTAACCCCCCCATTGGGGGGAGGTTGAAATATAAAAAAAACATATAGTAAACAAAACATATATTTAATTTCTCCAATCTATTAATAAAACGGAAAAAGCATAAAATTGACGAGCAATGCGGTGGACAAAACTTGAACAAGTTTCATGTGGACATGATTACCAAATGTGCAAATCCGGCTCTAGACCGGTTTCCACTTTTAAAGACAGAACTCCGAAAGGAGCAGCGATTTATAGGGTTTCAACATTGATAGTAAATTTTGGGGTGAGCTTTGGATATTTGATAACCTTCTCCTACCTACATATACTTTCGGATAAACCGCAGGCAAATTCAAAGATACGCGCAGTGCCCTCACTAACGTACAAATTAGCTGTCTTGGCCTTTAAACTCAGCAGTTTTAATGATCCTATTGTTTTTTTTTTGGTGCTGATAGGAGACAAAAATGCTTCGAATACTAATATACTCGCTCTTGAGACTAATTCCAGAGAGTGAGAGAGATATATATAGAGAGAGATAACATACGAAACTTTACGAACAATAAAAACAAAATCGAAAAATTTTACATTCAAAAAATTTTACAATACAAAAAAAACCAAAACATTTTACATTCACTTGAGAGCTTCGAGGCAGCTTCTAAGCCGAAAAGCCATTCTCTTTCTCTCCTGCCAATCTCTTTCGCTCTCTCTCTCTCAAACACGCGTTCGCGCTCAAAAACAAGTCAATTAAAGAGCCAGTAGAGAGAGAGAGAAATAGAGAGAGAAATAGCAGATAGCCAGTAGAGAGCACTACAGCAGTACAGAGATAAATAGCAGATATGTAGCGAGTAGACAGCCGCAAGACAGCAATAGAGAGAGAAATAGCAGATGAGGGGGCCTGTTCTACAACATGCATTCTTACAGTGTAATTGCTCTCAGGCGGGGGATTATGATTCAATTTACCCAGAAAAATTTATATGAGGAATTTTCTCATGTGGTCTCGTTAGCCTAAGCCGTACGGACTCGTTAGCAAGGGTTAAATAGTCATGTCCGACTTTCTCTCGGCGGGCCTCTGTTTTTCCAAATCAAAAAGTATGTTTTAAAACATTTATGTGTAAAATGTTTTTTGTAGGTGTTTTTGTAAAAATTTTCGTTATGGGTGTTTATGTGTAAAAATTCTCCTTAAAACTATTTTTTTTAAATTCACAGGCCTCTGTTTTTTTTGTTATCATATGGGGTAACTCTTATATGGAAAAAGTTTTTCAGCTTTCGGCGGGCGTCTGTACCTTTTTCTTGTACACTAAACACCCCTACTCGTTAGCGTAACCTTGACCTAAGCCTAAGCGAAAAAAAGTGAATACTCGAAAACGATAATTGAAACATAGAATAACAAAAACAACAAACGTTTTCTGATTACAACAAAACCAACTCAGTTAAATACTTCCACAGTATCCAAAAAAACTAACACACTAACTATAATGCCTAATTTGGCAATAACAGAATAATAAAACACACACGGATACAGTAATCAAAATATCACAAAAACACTATAATGATGGGTTTACACAAAAACAAAATTTAAACAAAAAAGTTTTTTTAAAAACACAAAAAAATGACATTAACGCCCGGGTTTAGAAAGGGTGGGAGGCTAAAGTACCACAAAACTTTCCCAGTGTATTTTTTCCCGTGCAGAGGGCTAAAGAAAGCGTCTGTAATTGAAACCTAGACCCTTTCTTGAAAATTCTGATATGTGCTAGCTGAGAACTTTACCTTTTCATTTACTTCCGTACAACTTAAGGTTCATAAATCGAAATAAGATGTCGGAAGGTGAAAACTTATTGGCCAAAAACGAAGATTGAAAAGCTTGCAATTCCTGAGTGTCACCAAACCTTATCCGTTTTCAAAACAAACATTTACTATAAGAGAATGAGCAAATGCCTAGGAGTAAATGTTCGAGGCACTTTTGCACTTTAGGGACATCGCCCTACCACAGGTTTGGAGGGTCATACGTCTGACTTAATTACATTTACAAAAAAATATTTTCACATTTAAAAAAATTTTTACATTTAAAAAACTCTTAGGCTTAGAAAAAGTTTACGCTGACGAGGCCGTACGGCTTAGGCTAACAAGACCGTATAAAAAATGCCACTCTCATCTGACCCATTGAACCTCTGGTAGAAGGGGTTTCCCTAAAGTGCAGAAGTACCATTTTCGAATGATATACGAGTTAATGAAAATCGAAAAAAACCTATAAGGAATCTTGAAAGCTTTTTGGAAAGTAAATGGGGACGGAGTAGATAAGTAAAATAAATAATTTTATTAAGTTTCATAAAAATATACTTGCAAAGCTTGGTAAAAAGCAGCATGACGTTTTCACTAGCTACGGTGTCGCATTTACAAACAGGAACAAATAGCGCGAATTTGAAATAAGTTTTGTGAAATTCAGGATAGATTAATTTTGTCAGAGGTTACTGGAATTTAATCAAAAGCGTCTGTAATTGAAACCTTACACCCTTTCTTGAAAATTCTGATGTGTGCTAGCTGAGAACTTTACCTTTTCATTTACTTCCGTACAACTTAAGGTTCATGAATCGAAATAATATGTCGGAAGGTGAAAACATATTGGCCAAAAACGAAGATTGAAAAGCTTGCAATTCATGAGTGTCACCAAACCTTATCCGTTTTGAAAACAAACATTTACTATAAGAGAATGAGCAAATGCCTAAGAGTAAATTTTCGAGGCACTTTTGAGCTTTAGGGACATCGCCCTACCACAGGTTCGAAGGGTCATACGTCTGACTTAATTACATTTACAAAAAAATAATTTCACATTAAAAAAAAATTTACATTAAAAAAACTCTTAGGCTTAGAAAAAGTTTACGCTGACGAGGCCGTACGGCTTAGGCTAATAAGACCGTATAAAAAATGCCACTCTCATCTGACCCATTGAACCTCTGGTAGAAGGGGTTTCCCTAAAGTGCAGAAGTACCATTTTCGAATGATATACGAGTTAGTGAAAATCGAAAAAAACCTATAAGGAATATTGAAAGCTTTTTGGAAAGTAAATGGAAAATGCCACTCTCATCTGACCCATTGAACCTCTGGTAGAAGGGGTTTCCCTAAAGTGCAGAAGTACCATTTTCGAATGATATACGAGTTAATGAAAATCGAAAAAAAACCTATAAGGAATCTTGAAAGCTTTTTGGAAAGTAAATGGAAAAATGCCACTCTCATCTGACCCATTGAACCTCTGGTAGAAGGGGTTTCCCTAAAGTGCAGAAGTACCATTTTCGAATGGTATACGAGTTAATGAAAATCGAAAAAACCTATGAGGAATCTTGAAAGCTTTTTGGAAAGTAAATGGGACGGAGAAGATAAGTAAAATAAATAACTTTATCAAGTTTCATAAAAAATATACTTGCAAAGCTTGGTAAAAAGCATGACGTTTCCACTAGCTACGGTGTCGCATTTACAAACAGGAACAAATAGCGCGAATTTGAAATAAGTTTTGTGAAATTCAGGATAGATCACTTTTTTCAGAGGTTACTGGATTTTAATCAAAAGCGTCTGTAATTGAAAGCTTAGACCCTTTCTTGAAAATTTTGGTATGTGCTAGCTGAGAACTTTACCTTTTCATTTACTTCCGTACAACTTAAGGTTCATAAATCGAAATAAGATGTCGGAAGGTGAAAACTTATTGGCCAAAAACGAAGATTGAGAAGCTTGCAATTCAAACCTTATCCGTTTTCAAAACAAACATTTACTATAAGAGAATGAGCAAATGCCAAGGAGTAAATTTTCGAGGCACTTTTGCACTTTAGGGACATCGCCCTACCACAGGTTCGGAGGGTCATACGTCTGACATAATTACATTTACAAAAAAATATTTTCACATTTAAAAAAATTTTACATTTAAAAAACTCTTAGGCTTAGAAAAAGTTTACACTGACGAGGCGAGGCACTTTTGCACTTTAGGGACATCGCCCTACCACAGGTTCGGAGGGTCATACGTCTGACATAATTACATTTACAAAAAAATATTTTCACATTTAAAAAAAATTTTACATTTAAAAAACTCTTAGGCTTAGAAAAAGTTTACGTTGACGAGGCGAGGCACTTTAGGGACATCGCCCTACCACAGGTTCGAAGGGTCATACGTCTGACTTAATTACATTTACAAAAAAATATTTTCACATTAAAAAAATTTTTTACATTAAAAAAACTCTTAGGCTTAGAAAAAGTTTACGCTGACGAGGCCGTACGGCTTAGGCTAATAAGACCGTATAAAAAATGCCACTCTCATCTGACCCATTGAACCTCTGGTAGAAGGGGTTTCCCTAAAGTGCCGAAGTACCATTTTCGAATGATATACGAGTTAATGAAAATCGAAAAAAACCTATAAGGAATCTTGAAAGCTTTTTGGAAAGTAAATGGAAAATGCCACGCTCATCTGACCCATTGAACCTCTGGTAGAAGGGGTTTCCCTAAAGTGCAGAAGTACCATTTTCGAATGGTATACGAGTTAATGAAAATCGAAAAAACCTATGAGGAATCTTGAAAGCTTTTTGGAAAGTAAATGGGACGGAGTAGATAAGTAAAATAAATAACTTTATCAAGTTTCATAAAAATATACTTGCAAAGCTTGGTAAAAAGCATGACGTTTTCACTAGCTACGGTGTCGCATTTACAAACAGGAACAAATAGCGCGAATTTGAAATAAGTTTTGTGAAATTCAGGATAGATCAATTTTGTCAGAGGTTACTGGATTTTAATCAAAAGCGTCTGTAATTGAAAGCTTAGACCCTTTCTTGAAAATTCTGATATGTGCTAGCTGAGAACTTTACCTTTTCATTTACTTCCGTACAACTTAAGGTTCATAAATCGAAATAAGATGTCGGAAGGTGAAAACTTATTGGCCAAAAACGAAGATTGAAAAGCTTGCAATTCATGAGTGTCACCAAACCTTATCCGTTTTCAAAACAAACATTTACTATAAGAGAATGAGCAAATGCCTAGGAGTAAATTTTCGAGGCACTTTTGCACTTTAGGAACATCGCCCTACCACAGGTTCGGAGGGTCATACGTCTGAAATAATTACATTTACAAAAAAATATTTTCACATTCAAAAAAAAATTTTACATTTAAAAAACTCTTAGGCTTAGAAAAAGTTTACGCTGACGAGGCGAGGCACTTTAGGGACATCGCCCTACCACAGGTTCGAAGGGTCATACGTCTGACTTACTTAAATTTACAAAAAAAAAATTTCACATTTAAAAAAATTTTTTACACTAAAAAACTCTTAGGCTTAGAAAAAGTTTACGCTGACGAGGCCGTACGGCTTAGGCTAATAAGACCGTATAAAAAATGCCACTCTCATCTGACCCATTGAACCTCTGGTAGAAGGGGTTTCCCTAAAGTGCAGAAGTACCATTTTCGAATGATATACGAGTTAGTGAAAATCGAAAAAAACCTATAAGGAATATTGAAAGCTTTTTGGAAAGTAAATGGAAAATGCCACGCTCATCTGACCCATTGAACCTCTGGTAGAAGGGGTTTCCCTAAAGTGCAGAAGTACCATTTTCGAATGATATACGAGTTAATGAAAATCGAAAAAAACCTATAAGGAATCTTGAAAGCTTTTTGGAAAGTAAATGGAAAATGCCACGCTCATCTGACCCATTGAACCTCTGGTAGAAGGGGTTTCCCTAAAGTGCAGAAGTACCATTTTCGAATGGTATACGTACGATACGAGTTAATGAAAATCGAAAAACCTATGAGGAATCTTGAAAGCTTTTTGGAAAGTAAATGGGACGGAGTAGATAAGTAAAATAAATAATTTTATCAAGTTTCATAAAAATATACTTGCAAAGCTTGGTAAAAAGCATGACGTTTTCACTAGCTACGGTGTCGCATTTACAAACAGGAACAAATAGCGCGAATTTGAAATAAGTTTTGTGAAATTCAGGATAGATCAATTTTGTCAGAGGTTACTGGATTTTAATCAAAAGCGTCTGTAATTGAAAGCTTAGACCCTTTCTTGAAAATTCTGATATGTGCTAGCTGAGAACTTTACCTTTTCATTCACTCCCGTACAACTTAAGGTTCATAAATCGAAATAAGATGTCGGAAGGTGAAAACTTATTGGCCAAAAACGAAGATTGAAAAGCTTGCAATTCATGAGTGTCACCAAACCTTATCCGTTTTCAAAACAAACATTTACTATAAGAGAATGAGCAAATGCCTAGGAGTAAATTTTCGAGGCACTTTTGCACTTTAGGAACATCGCCCTACCACAGGTTCGGAGGGTCATACGTCTGAAATAATTACATTTACAAAAAAATATTTTCACATTCAAAAAAAAATTTTACATTTAAAAAACTCTTAGGCTTAGAAAAAGTTTACGCTGACGAGGCGAGGCACTTTTGCACTTTAGGGACATCGCCCTACCACAGGTTCGAAGGGTCATACGTCTGACTTACTTACATTTACAAAAAAAAAATTTCACATTTAAAAAAATTTTTTACACTAAAAAAACTCTTAGGCTTAGAAAAAGTTTACGCTGACGAGGCCGTACGGCTTAGGCTAATAAGACCGTATAAAAAATGCCACTCTCATCTGACCCATTGAACCTCTGGTAGAAGGGGTTTCCCTAAAGTGCAGAAGTACCATTTTCGAATGATATACGAGTTAATGAAAATCGAAAAAAAACCTATAAGGAATCTTGAAAGCTTTTTGGAAAGTAAATGGAAAAATGCCACTCTCATCTGACCCATTGAACCTCTGGTAGAAGGGGTTTCCCTAAAGTGCAGAAGTACCATTTTCGAATGGTATACGAGTTAATGAAAATCGAAAAAACCTATGAGGAATCTTGAAAGCTTTTTGGAAAGTAAATGGGACGGAGAAGATAAGTAAAATAAATAACTTTATCAAGTTTCATAAAAATATACTTGCAAAGCTTGGTAAAAAGCATGACGTTTCCACTAGCTACGGTGTCGCATTTACAAACAGGAACAAATAGCGCGAATTTGAAATAAGTTTTGTGAAATTCAGGATAGATCACTTTTTTCAGAGGTTACTGGATTTTAATCAAAAGCGTCTGTAATTGAAAGCTTAGACCCTTTCTTGAAAATTTTGGTATGTGCTAGCTGAGAACTTTACCTTTTCATTTACTTCCGTACAACTTAAGGTTCATAAATCGAAATAAGATGTCGGAAGGTGAAAACTTATTGGCCAAAAACGAAGATTGAGAAGCTTGCAATTCAAACCTTATCCGTTTTCAAAACAAACATTTACTATAAGAGAATGAGCAAATGCCAAGGAGTAAATTTTCGAGGCACTTTTGCACTTTAGGGACATCGCCCTACCACAGGTTCGGAGGGTCATACGTATGACATAATTACATTTACAAAAAAATATTTTCACATTTAAAAAAATTTTACATTTAAAAAACTCTTCGGCTTAGAAAAAGTTTACACTGACGAGGCGAGGCACTTTTGCACTTTAGGGACATCGCCCTACCACAGGTTCGGAGGGTCATACGTCTGACATAATTACATTTACAAAAAAATATTTTCACATTTAAAAAAAATTTTACATTTAAAAAACTCTTAGGCTTAGAAAAAGTTTACGTTGACGAGGCGAGGCACTTTAGGGACATCGCCCTACCACAGGTTCGAAGGGTCATACGTCTGACTTAATTACATTTACAAAAAAATATTTTCACATTAAAAAAATTTTTTACATTAAAAAAAAACTCTTAGGCTTAGAAAAAGTTTACGCTGACGAGGCCGTACGGCTTAGGCTAATAAGACCGTATAAAAAATGCCACTCTCATCTGACCCATTGAACCTCTGGTAGAAGGGGTTTCCCTAAAGTGCCGAAGTACCATTTTCGAATGATATACGAGTTAATGAAAATCGAAAAAAACCTATAAGGAATCTTGAAAGCTTTTTGGAAAGTAAATGGAAAATGCCACGCTCATCTGACCCATTGAACCTCTGGTAGAAGGGGTTTCCCTAAAGTGCAGAAGTACCATTTTCGAATGGTATACGAGTTAATGAAAATCGAAAAAACCTATGAGGAATCTTGAAAGCTTTTTGGAAAGTAAATGGGACGGAGTAGATAAGTAAAATAAATAACTTTATCAAGTTTCATAAAAATATACTTGCAAAGCTTGGTAAAAAGCATGACGTTTTCACTAGCTACGGTGTCGCATTTACAAACAGGAACAAATAGCGCGAATTTGAAATAAGTTTTGTGAAATTCAGGATAGATCAATTTTGTCAGAGGTTACTGGATTTTAATCAAAAGCGTCTGTAATTGAAAGCTTAGACCCTTTCTTGAAAATTCTGATATGTGCTAGCTGAGAACTTTACCTTTTCATTTACTTCCGTACAACTTAAGGTTCATAAATCGAAATAAGATGTCGGAAGGTGAAAACTTATTGGCCAAAAACGAAGATTGAAAAGCTTGCAATTCATGAGTGTCACCAAACCTTATCCGTTTTCAAAACAAACATTTACTATAAGAGAATGAGCAAATGCCTAGGAGTAAATTTTCGAGGCACTTTTGCACTTTAGGAACATCGCCCTACCACAGGTTCGGAGGGTCATACGTCTGAAATAATTACATTTACAAAAAAATATTTTCACATTCAAAAAAAAATTTTACATTTAAAAAACTCTTAGGCTTAGAAAAAGTTTACGCTGACGAGGCGAGGCACTTTTGCACTTTAGGGACATCGCCCTACCACAGGTTCGAAGGGTCATACGTCTGACTTACTTACATTTACAAAAAAAAAATTTCACATTTAAAAAAATTTTTTACACTAAAAAACTCTTAGGCTTAGAAAAAGTTTACGCTGACGAGGCCGTACGGCTTAGGCTAATAAGACCGTATAAAAAATGCCACTCTCATCTGACCCATTGAACCTCTGGTAGAAGGGGTTTCCCTAAAGTGCAGAAGTACCATTTTCGAATGATATACGAGTTAGTGAAAATCGAAAAAAACCTATAAGGAATATTGAAAGCTTTTTGGAAAGTAAATGGAAAATGCCACGCTCATCTGACCCATTGAACCTCTGGTAGAAGGGGTTTCCCTAAAGTGCAGAAGTACCATTTTCGAATGATATACGAGTTAATGAAAATCGAAAAAAACCTATAAGGAATCTTGAAAGCTTTTTGGAAAGTAAATGGAAAATGCCACGCTCATCTGACCCATTGAACCTCTGGTAGAAGGGGTTTCCCTAAAGTGCAGAAGTACCATTTTCGAATGGTATACGAGTTAATGAAAATCGAAAAACCTATGAGGAATCTTGAAAGCTTTTTGGAAAGTAAATGGGACGGAGTAGATAAGTAAAATAAATAATTTTATCAAGTTTCATAAAAATATACTTGCAAAGCTTGGTAAAAAGCATGACGTTTTCACTAGCTACGGTGTCGCATTTACAAACAGGAACAAATAGCGCGAATTTGAAATAAGTTTTGTGAAATTCAGGATAGATCAATTTTGTCAGAGGTTACTGGATTTTAATCAAAAGCGTCTGTAATTGAAAGCTTAGACCCTTTCTTGAAAATTCTGATATGTGCTAGCTGAGAACTTTACCTTTTCATTCACTCCCGTACAACTTAAGGTTCATAAATCGAAATAAGATGTCGGAAGGTGAAAACTTATTGGCCAAAAACGAAGATTGAAAAGCTTGCAATTCATGAGTGTCACCAAACCTTATCCGTTTTCAAAACAAACATTTACTATAAGAGAATGAGCAAATGCCTAGGAGTAAATTTTCGAGGCACTTTTGCACTTTAGGAACATCGCCCTACCACAGGTTCGGAGGGTCATACGTCTGAAATAATTACATTTACAAAAAAATATTTTCACATTCAAAAAAAAATTTTACATTTAAAAAACTCTTAGGCTTAGAAAAAGTTTACGCTGACGAGGCGAGGCACTTTTGCACTTTAGGGACATCGCCCTACCACAGGTTCGAAGGGTCATACGTCTGACTTACTTACATTTACAAAAAAAAATTTCACATTTAAAAAAATTTTTTACACTAAAAAACTCTTAGGCTTAGAAAAAGTTTACGCTGACGAGGCCGTACGGCTTAGGCTAATAAGACCGTATAAAAAATGCCACTCTCATCTGACCCATTGAACCTCTGGTAGAAGGGGTTTCCCTAAAGTGCAGAAGTACCATTTTCGAATGATATACGAGTTAGTGAAAATCGAAAAAAAACCTATAAGGAATATTGAAAGCTTTTTGGAAAGTAAATGGAAAATGCCACGCTCATCTGACCCATTGAACCTCTGGTAGAAGGGGTTTCCCTAAAGTGCAGAAGTACCATTTTCGAATGATATACGAGTTAATGAAAATCGAAAAAAACCTATAAGGAATCTTGAAAGCTTTTTGGAAAGTAAATGGAAAATGCCACGCTCATCTGACCCATTGAACCTCTGGTAGAAGGGGTTTCCCTAAAGTGCAGAAGTACCATTTTCGAATGGTATACGAGTTAATGAAAATCGAAAAACCTATGAGGAATCTTGAAAGCTTTTTGGAAAGTAAATGGGACGGAGTAGATAAGTAAAATAAATAATTTTATCAAGTTTCATAAAAATATACTTGCAAAGCTTGGTAAAAAGCATGACGTTTTCACTAGCTACGGTGTCGCATTTACAAACAGGAACAAATAGCGCGAATTTGAAATAAGTTTTGTGAAATTCAGGATAGATCAATTTTGTCAGAGGTTACTGGATTTTAATCAAAAGCGTCTGTAATTGAAAGCTTAGACCCTTTCTTGAAAATTCTGATATGTGCTAGCTGAGAACTTTACCTTTTCATTCACTCCCGTACAACTTAAGGTTCATAAATCGAAATAAGATGTCGGAAGGTGAAAACTTATTGGCCAAAAACGAAGATTGAAAAGCTTGCAATTCATGAGTGTCACCAAACCTTATCCGTTTTCAAAACAAACATTTACTATAAGAGAATGAGCAAATGCCTAGGAGTAAATTTTCGAGGCACTTTTGCACTTTAGGAACATCGCCCTACCACAGGTTCGGAGGGTCATACGTCTGAAATAATTACATTTAC
>OZ057403.1:34309895-34358203 GCA_964056735.1 Allodiplogaster pararmata
TTCTTCCCTTCCCCTTCTTATACATACATCCCATCAAGCACCATCAATTTTTACACGTGATACATCTGTTTCGCGTAATAAAAAATTCAAATTCAAAATTCAAATCCTCAAAGTTCGACTGGTTCGGCCCCCATGTAAGTTTGAGTAGTCCCTACTCCTCGTTGATCCCCAGCAACGGACGCGAGAGAATATCTCTTTATTAAAAAAAACACAACTCTAAAGCAGTCGAAACAAACAAAAGAAAAACAGGAGAACCGAAAACTTAAGGAAACATAAACACAACAATATGGCTGGCCAGCCGAAGTGCGCGAGAGGTATGCAAAACATTAAAAGGAAATATCGAAAGGAGACATCGAAAGGATGTCTCCAAAAGAAACATAATAACAAAAAGAAACATACAAATGTAGATCATCAATAAATTCCTAAACGGAGAAGAGAAACTAGTAGGATGAGGGCTTCCTATCTTACACCTCTGACAAAATTGATATATCCTGAATTTCACAAAACTTATTTCAAATTCGCGCTATTTGTTCCTGTTTGTAAATGCGACACCGTAGCTAGTGAAAACGTCATGCTTTTTACCAAGCTTTGCAAGTATATTTTTATGAAACTTGATAAAATTATTTATTTTACTTATCTACTCCGTCCCATTTACTTTCCAAAAAGCTTTCAAGATTCCTTATAGGTTTTTTTCAATTTTCATTAACTCGTATATCATTCGAAAATGGTACTTCTGCACTTTAAACCCCTTCTACCAGAGGTTCAATGGGTCAGATGAGAGTGGCATTTTTTAACGGTCTTATTGGCCTAAGCCGTACGGCCTCGTCAGCGTAAGCTTTTTTTAAGCCTAAGAGTTTTTTTTAATGTAAAAAAAATTTTTTAATGTGAAAATTTTTTTTGTAAATGTAATTAAGTCAGACGTATGACCCTTCGAACCTGTGGTAGGGCGATGTCCCTAAAGTGCCTCGAAAATTTACTCCTAGGCATTTTCTCATTCTCTTATAGTAAATGTTTGTTTTGAAAACGGATAAGGTTTGGTGACACTCATGAATTGCAAGCTTTTCAATTTTCGTTTTTGGCCGATAAGTTTTCACCTTCCGACATCTTATTTCGATTTATGAACCTTGAGTTGTACGGAAGTGAATGAAAAGGTAAAGTTCTCAGCTAGCAAATATCAGAATTTTCAGGAAAGGGTCTAAGGTTTCAATTACAGACGCTTTTGATTAAAATCCAGTAACCTCTGACAAAATTGATCTATCCTGAAAATCACAAAACTTATTTCAAATTCGCGCTATTTGTTCCTGTTTGTAAATGCGACACCGTAGCTAGTGGAAACGTCATGCTTTTTACCAAGCTTTGCAAATATATTTTTATGAAACTTGATAAAGTTATTTATTTTACTTATCTTCTCCGTCCCATTTACTTTCCAAAAAGCTTTCAAGATTCCTCATAGGTTTTTTCGATTTTCATTAACTCGTATACCATTCGAAAATGGTACTTCTGCACTTTAGGGAAACCCCTTCTACCAGAGGTTCAATGGGTCAGATGAGAGTGGCATTTTTCCATTTACTTTCCAAAAAGCTTTCAAGATTCCTTATAGGTTTTTTTTCGATTTTCATTAACTCGTATATCATTCGAAAATGGTACTTCGGCACTTTAGGGAAACCCCTTCTACCAGAGGTTCAATGGGTCAGATGAGAGTGGCATTTTTTATACGGTCTTATTAGCCTAAGCCGTACGGCCTCGTCAGCGTAAACTTTTTCTAAGCCTAAGAGTTTTTTTAATGTAAAAATTTTTTTAATGTGAAAATATTTTTTTGTAAATGTAATTAAGTCAGACGTATGACCCTTCGAACCTGTGGTAGGGCGATGTCCCTAAAGTGCAAAAGTGCCTCGAAAATTTATTCCTAGGCCTTTGCTCATTCTCTTATAGTAAATGTTTGTTTTCAAAACGGATAAGGTTTGGTGACACTCATGAATTGCAAGCTTTTCAATCTTCGTTTTTGGCCAATAAGTTTTCACCTTCCGACATCTTATTTCGATTTATGAACCTTAAGTTGTAAGGAAGTGAATGAAAGGGTAAAGTTCTCAGCTAGCACATATCAGAATTTTCAAGAAAGGGTCTAAGGTTTCAATTACAGACGCTTTTGATTAAAATCCAGTAACCTCTGACAAAATTGATCTATCCTGAATTTCACAAAACTTATTTCAAATTCGCGCTATTTGTTCCTGTTTGTAAATGCGACACCGTAGCTAGTGAAAACGTCATGCTTTTTACCAAGCTTTGCAAGTAAATTTTATGAAACTTAATAAAATTATTTATTTTACTTATCTACTCCTTCCCATTTACTTTCCAAAAAGCTTTTTTTCCTTATAAGTTTTTTTTCGATTTTCATTAACTCGTATACCATTCGAAAATGGTACTTCTGCACTTTAGGGAAACCCCTTCTACCAGAGGTTCAATGGGTCAGATGAAAGTGGCATTTTTTATACGGTCTTTGTTGTGTGCAAGAATGATCTGCCTCTCGCGCGCGATGCGTATCGCGTAAGAGAGCGAGACTAAGAATTAGATTGGCTGCATTGAACTATATTTATATTTGGACTCTACACTACTCGGACGATAAAGTTATCATCTCTGGAATCTTTGGACTACAAGGCAAGGTACATAACAGTGGCGATCAGGATTCTGGAAGGAGGACTTCGAAGAGGATTTGGAGGAGGACTTCAAATTGGAAAGAGAGGCAAACGCGCAGAGCTAAAGGTTGCTCTGTGGTCAGTTCCTCATTGAGAGAGGCAAACGCGCAAAGCTAAAAGTTGCTTTGTGGTCAGTCCCTCGTTGTAAGAGAGGCAAACGCGCAGAGCTAAAGGTTGCTCTGTGGTCAGTTCCTCATTGAAAGAGGCAAACGCGCAAAGCTAAAGGTTGCTTTGTGGTCAGTCCCTCGTTCGAAGTTCTTCTACTTGTAATCGTACAAGTCGAACTCAAGAGGCCAGAGAAAGAGCAATAAAGTAAAGAAATGAAGGACAAAGGTGTCCAACAGATTTTGCTGGCAATGCAAATGCAACAAGAGCAACATGCGAAGCAACAACAAGAGCAGAGCGCCCTCGTCAATGCCCTGCTAGAAAGACTTGCAATGAGAGAAGGTAGCAGTCAGGCTAAACCTGCAGGACCATCGATTGATGCGCTTGAGAAACGCATCACAGACTTCGCATATGAGCCAGAAGAAGGTGCAACCTTCGAGAAGTGGTACAGCAGATATGAAGATCTGTTTGAAAAGGATGCTGAAGCTTTGGAAGAAGATGCCAAAGTAAGAATGTTGCTGAGGCATGTGAATTTCGCTGTGGAAAATCGATACCTGGATACAATCGCTCCACACAAGGCAAGCAACTATACTCTGAAAGAGACGGTTGAGAAACTCAAGAAAATGTTCGGAGACAAAAGCACAATCTTTGAGAAAAGATTGAAGATGCTGAACATGAGAATGAGTAAATCACATACTGATGATTTGAGAGTGATGGCAAGCACAATAAACAGAGCAGTGGAAAGTGCACAAGTGAAAGACATTAAAGTGGAACAATTCAAGACAATGATGTTCCTTACTTCTATTGATCTACCTCAATTTGAAGAAACGCGTTTCCACCTGTTGAGTGTTTTGAGAAAGAACGAAAAGACAAGTATGGAAACACTGCTGGATGAATGTGATCGATTGCATTCATTACATCAAGAGTCAATGGCAGTCCAAACGCAAGGTAGAACATCTCAACTCAATTATGTGAAAAAGAACCAACAACGGAATCCATCGGAGAAAGGAAGGAAGAAACAGTTCGATGAGCAACGGAAAGAGAAATGCAATCGATGTGGAGTATCACACAGCAATGAATGTTTCTTCCTAAACAAAGAATGTTTGGCTTGTGGAAAAAAGGGCCACAAGAGCACGATGTGTAAGAATAAGCCAAAAGAGAAAAGAAGCAAGTAGTCAATGAATTCAATCAGAGTGATGAAAGTGAAGTCAGAAGATTTTGAGATAGAAATGCAGATGAATGGGAAAGCCGTTAGACTACAGGTTGATACGGGAGCAGATCTGACATTCATCTCGAAGGAAATCTGGAAGGACATTGGAGAACCGGAGTGTTCACTTTCGGATTGCAAACCAATTTGCGCAAATGGAACGCCACTAATGATTGTAGGAAAGTTCAAGGCAAACTTGGAAGTCAATGGAAAATGCGCACAAGGGTACGTTCACGTTACCACAGCGCCACTCAGACTCCTCGGAAAAGACTTCATTTCACAACTGGAAGTTCTGAAGATGAATTGGACTAGAGACGCAACTTCGAATGTATGGAAAGTCATGAATAAGGAGCCGCAGTCTACTAAAGAGTATGAAGAGTGGATAAAGAAGGAATATACGGGAATAGTTGAAGAAGGACTGGGCCTTTGCACAAAGGTAAAGGTAACGTTAAAGCTCAAAGAAGGAGCTCAGCCAGTCTTCAGGAATAAAAGACCGGTACCCCTCGCAAGCATAACTAAAGTGGAAAAGGAACTGGACAGGCTAGAAAAATTGAATGTCATCAGGAAGGTCGACACAGCCAAATGGGCTGCCCCCATTATAGTGGTGGAGAAAGCGAATGGAAGCACAAGGCTCTGTGCCGATTTTTCCACCGGGTTGAACGAGGCGATAGAGCTTCATGCTCATCCACTACCTCTGCCGGAGACGATATTCACTGGGCTGAACGGTGGCAAACTTTTTAGTCAGATTGACTTTGCCGATGCTTGAGCTTGATGAAAAAGCAAGCTTGATGAAAGACCGCAAGTTGAGCTTGATGAAAAAGCAAAGGAAATGTGCGGTATCAACACGCACAAAGGACTTTACCGGTACGAAAGGTTACCATTCGGAGTTAAGTCGGCCCCAGGAATCTTCCAACAAGTGATGGATACAATGTTGGCAGGAAGTGAAGGTGCCGTGGCCTATTTGGACGACCTCATAATAATGGGGAAGACAAAGAAAGAACACGATGATAACTTGAGGGAAGTATTAAGTCGGATCTCTAATTTCGGATTCAAGCTGAAGCTGGAGAAGTGCAAGTTCGGCAGTACAAGCATCAAGTATCTCGGGTTCATTGTGGATAAAGATGGCAGGAAACCGGATCCGAACAAAATCGATGCGATTCGATTGATGCCCGCACCTACAGATGTAGCTACCCTGAGGTCGTTCCTCGGAATGGTGACGTATTACGGACAGTTCATAGCCGGATTGCATGAACTGAGAGCACCACTAGACAATTTGTTGAGGAAAGACGTCGAGTGGACGTGGTCTGAGACATGTCAGAACGCGTTCAAGAAGACCCTCGAAGTGCTAGAAACAGATTTGAGTCTGGTCCATTACGACCCAAGTAAAGAGATTTTCGTGGCTGCTGATGCCAGTGGTCAAGGAATCGGTGCAGTTTTGATGCACAGAGCGTCTAATGGAGCAATGAAGGCTATTTTCCATGCTTCAAGAGCATTGAAACCAGCGGAGCGGAACTATGGGCAAATTGACAAGGAAGGTCTAGCATTGATCTTTGCCGTAAAGAAGTTCCACCGGTTCATATATGGACGGCGATTTACCCTACAAACCGACCATAAGCCACTCTTGGCAATTTTCGGTTCCAAGACAGGAGTACCCGTCCATACGGCGAATAGGCTTCAGAGATGGGCAACGATGCTAGTCGCGTATGACTTTCGGATTGAGTATGTGAGCACGAACAGTTTTGGATACGCGGATGCGCTTTCGAGATTGATCGCAAATTGTCCGTCCCCAGATGAAGACGTAGTCATCGCGAGCATTCAGGTCGATGAAGACGTCATGAGCTTGTTCAAGCGTGACATAAGAGCCCTACCATTGACAGCTGAAGATGTACGTCGAGAAACTCAGAAGGATATTACCCTGACAAAGGTCATGACATGGCACAAGAAAGACGTATGGCCCAAGAAAGTGTCCAAGGACATTTTACCTCTCTACAGAAGAAGAGACACTTTTTCAATAGTGGGAGAGTGCCTGATGTCGGCTGAAAGGGTTGTGATACCAGTCACACTTCAAAAACTGGTTTTGAAAGAGCTGCATGCAGGACATCCAGGAATGGTGAGAATGAAAGCAATGACAAGAAGCATTTGTTATTGGAATGGTATCGACGGTGATATTGAGGGAGTTGTGAAAAGTTGCGAAAGATGCGCGAACAGCTCGAAGAATCCCGTTAAAGTTCCATTGGAACCTTGGCCAAAGGCAACCAGATCCTGGCAAAGAGTCCATCTGGATTTTGCAGGACCAATCGATGGAGAAAGTTATTTCATAATGGTAGATGCTTTCAGCAAATGGCCAGAAATTCTATCAACGAACAGCATGACGGCTACCGCTACGGTACGCGCGTTGGAATCCTGTGTTGCTCGGTATGGGCTTCCTGAAGTAGTCGTGACAGACAATGGAACGCAATTCACATCGGCGTTGTTCAAAAACTATTGTGTGAGAAATGGTGTCAGACATATTACAAGCCCACCGTATCATCCACAGTCGAACGGACAAGCAGAAAGGTTCGTAGATACATTCAAAAGAAGTTTGATCAAGATGAAAAGAGAAATGCCCACAGCGGAAATCTTGCACTCTTTCTTGTTTCACTACAGAAAGAACCCGAATGGCCAATGCGAGGAAGGGAAAAGCCCTGCGCAGCTGTTCATCGGAAGACAGATAAGAGGAAGAGTTGATTTGCTGAAGCCTTGTCAAAATTCTCAGGAAGTTGACCAGAAAATGAAAGCACAGTTCGATAAGCATCACGGAGTGAAGCCGAAAAAGTTCTCCGTTGGAGATCGAGTGAAATACAAAATCGGCGTGCCTAAGAACGACGTATACTGGCAAACTGGAGAAATAGTTGCAAAACAAGGCAAGGTTGCTTATTGGGTATTGCTAGATCAAGGCAGAAAAATCAAAGCTCATAGCAATCAGCTCACCCTAAGTATGGGAAATGTGACAGAGGAAATCAAGAAATCATGCTTGCCTCTGCACATACTGAGCGAAGCCTTTGGGTTGGTTACAGAAAAAGATAATGAGTCAGACACAGAAAGAGCGGAGCCAAACCACAGAAGTGATGAACCCTCTTTCCCGAGAATTGTCAGAGACCCTGTCTCAACCCAAACGAACGAAGCACAACCTGGTGCCAGTTCACACAGTCGACCAAAAAGGGCTATAAAGGCGCCGGTGCGACTGGAGGTCAATCCTCACAAGAAGTTTTATTAGATTCGAGCATCGAGTCTAGGCAACATATGTATATAGAATTGATAAAATGTTGCCATGTTTGTTTGTTTGTTTAATTTCTAATGCAAACTATATTGCTCTATTATTGTAAAATAATAGCAATATGGTTTATGCTTTGACTTGTTGTTTTCTCTTCATGGTTACGAGAGAAATTTGAAGATTTTTTACTTCCCAAGTGAAGGTGGGCTATGATATGCCTATCTTTTGAGATAATGATATTTATCTCAAGGGGGAGGTGTTGTGTGCAAGAATGATCTGCCTCTCGCGCGCGATGCGTATCGCGTAAGAGAGCGAGACTAAGAATTAGATTGGCTGCATTGAACTATATTTATATTTGGACTCTACACTACTCGGACGATAAAGTTATCATCTCTGGAATCTTTGGACTACAAGGCAAGGTACATAACAGTCTTATTAGCCTAAGCCGTACGGCCTCGTTAGCGTAAACTTTTTCTAAGCCTAAGAGTTTTTTTTGATGTAAAAAAATTTTTGAATGTGAAAAATTTTTTTTATAATGTAAATAAGTCAGACGTATGACCCTTCGAACCTGTAGTAGGGCGATGTCCTTAAAGTGCAAAACTGCCTCGAAAATTTACTCCTAGGCATTTGCTCATTCTCTTAGAGTAAATGTTTGCCTTCAAAACGGATAAGGTTTGGTGACACTCATGAATGGCAACCTTTTCAATCCTCGTTTTTGACCAATAAGTTTTCACCTTCCGACATCTTATTTCGATTTATGAACCTTAAGTTGTACGGAAGTGAATGAAAAGGTAAAGTTCTCAGCTAGCACATATCAGAATTTTCATGAAAGGGTCTACGGTTTCAATTACAGACGCTTTTGATTAAAATCCAGTAACCTCTGACAAAATTTATCTATCCTGAATTTCACAGAACTTATTTCAAATTCGCGCTATTTGTTCCTGTTTGTAAATGCGACACCGTAGCTAGTGAAAACGTCATGCTTTTTTCCAAGCTTTACAAGTATAGTTTTATGAAACTTAAAAAATTATTTATTTTACATATCTACTCCGTCTCATTTACTTTTCAAAAAGCTTTCATGATTTCTTATAGGTTTTTTTCGATTTTCCTTAACTCGTATATTATTCGAAAATGGTACTTTTGCACTTTAGGGAAAACCCCCCTACCAGAGGTTCAATGGGTCAGATGAGGGTGGCTTTTTTTATACGGTCTCGTTAGCCTAAGCCGTACGGCCTCGTTAGTGTAAACCTTTTCTAAGCCTAAGAGTGTTTTTTAAATGTAAAATTTTTTTTAATGTGAAAATTTTTTTTTGTAAATGTAAATAAGTCAGACGTATGACCCTTCGAACCTGTGGTAGGGCGATGTCCCTAAAGTGCAACAGTGCCTCGAAAATTTACTCCTAGGCATTTGCTCATTCTCTTATAGTAGATGATTGCCTTCAAAACGGATCAGTTTTTGACCGATAAGTTTTCACCTTCCGACATCGTTCAAGATTGCGCCTTTCTTTGTTTATCAATGCAAGAAGCAGTGTGAAGCTAATGTGGAATGTGGGGGGGGGGGTTTAAATACAATAACAATACTGCGTGGGGCTTTCGTAGTAAGAACTTTTTCTTTTTTTTTTGGAAATCGTGCTCGGGTGGGGGCTAAAGTAAAAGATTACCGGGTGTGGACATTAGCCACCCATTTTCTGTGGTGGTAAAAAATTTTTCTCTAAAGTAAAATTTAACCACAACGGGTAGTTCACACTAATGCGAGCTAGTTGATAAAATCCTCAGTGTTATTATGTATAAGTGATAAACATGGAATTGCAACCAGGGGTTATTTAGTCATGACAGATTTTCTGTCGGTGGCCCTCTGTGTTCCAAATCTTTATAGTGGACCCTTATGTGAAAAAAAGGTAAGGGGGAGCCTTATGTAAGGAAAAAAAATTTTTTTCACCCCTAAGGGGGGACCCTTATGTGAATTTTTTTTTTCGGCGGGTCTCTGTTTGAAAAATCATAAGGGGGGACCCTTATGTGAAAAAAAATTTCGTCTGTCCCGTAATCTGTCACACTAAAAAAACCCTGATTGCAACTAACACAATCAGTATAGCGCTTAGTTGATGTTAGCGGTTACTTTAACAAAGTGAAATTAAAGGCGCGGCTGGAAAAGTTGCCTGTGAAAATTTTTATTCACTAGAAATCGTTAAATGTTTTCTGATCCATTAAAGCGTTGAGAACTTTATTTCAACTGCGTCGATTTTCCAGTTCGTGTTGTAGGTTCTCGACATCGGTAAATTTGTTGCAATTCTAGATCCACTGTGAAACCTGCATCTGAAACTTTCACTTCAAAAAATATATCAAGTACACCATTGAGGTAAGTACACCATTGGTGTGGAAAGGTAAGTGTTGTTTCTTTAGTGCAATTTAAAGAACCAGCTACATAAAAATTTAATTTTAATAACTTTTTTTATATTCGTATCAATATTTTTCATATTCCTATCAACATAAAAATTTTTTTCTCTTTTAAATTCTGTTCTAAGTTTATACGATACAGGAATTCCATTAGTTATAGGCTGTTAACTCATGATCAATAACAATAAGTTCAATTGTAGCATGTCCTTTTTTCACTACCATTTCGTGCTTTATTTTGAACTCATTCTTTGATTCATCTTCGAAATTCCTTTCAAAACATCGAACCATTTCTTGCGCTCTCCGATTATTTTTTACTGATTCATTTCAAGTTCAAATATGTTCAACAGTAACCAATTGGAGTAAATGGAATTTTCTGCTAAATTATTTATGTGTTCTCGTTCCTAAGCCTCACGGCCTCGTTAGCGTAACCTTTTGCCTGAGCCTAAGCGAAACAAAAACTTTAACAATAGCTGAAAACAGCTAAGCCAATTTACTTAATTAGACGGGATAAAACTACAATATTGTGGATAAATGTTCCATACCGCTTCGAAATTTCTTTGCATTGTTAAAATTTCTTTGTACGGCTAGAATTTGAATTGGAGGGCTAGAATATCTAAAAACGCTTAAAGTTGATTAGAGCCACCATCTGTACTATAGTAATTCAAATCTTGGTCTACTAAAACCGACGTTGGTTGAAAATGGTCAGAACCGACGAGAACAAGTTGAATTTGCTTTTTTTCTGATTTTATTCTTCATTTCACTGTCTCCACCTTTTATATGCTTCAAGAAGCTTCGCTGCTTTTCTTTTCTTTTCTTTTTTCCCGTCGCTCCTTCTTCTCATTTAGACTCAGGCGCTTCCGCGGCCTTAGTTTCCCTCCGTTTACCCATTCCTCTTACTCTCCATATCCTCCCGTTGCTCATCTTTCTAAAGGCTCTGGCAGTTTCGCTGCCTTCGTTCTTTTACCTTTCTTATTCTCCCTGCTTTCTTTTCATTCAGAGCATTTAATTTCATTCAGTTCTATTATACTTCAGAGCATCAAGTTCTATTATACCTAAATAAGTATCTCATCGCGTCCACTCAGCTACTTTCTCCGTTCGCGAAAAAGACAAACTCATTATTTTTACCAAGGCTCAAGTGTAGCTTCGATGCTAACGGTACTACACTCGTTTTGTGGACAGGGGTTAAATAGTGACCGGATCGGCCTACGCGGCGGATACATGTATACATAACTAAATCACAAAATTGCAAACAAAAAATATTTTTTCTTCAAAAAACATTATAGCTAAAATTTCATAATGTGAGATTTTTTTCTTCAGTTTCAGCAGTTGCTCTGGAAAAAAAGGTAGTTGGCTTTCAACTCTGCGCTGTACTCTGTTTGAAGGTACGGTAGCTCACTAAAAGTTGTACCACAGGAGAAGAGGAATCCTGACTTTTAAACAAAGTTCTAAATTCAGCTCAAACGTACTATGACTTCCTTAAGAGTTGATCAAGCGATACGAAAAATTAGAAAAAAATTGAATAAATTCCTCCGCTCCACATGGATGTCCGCGCCGGTGACCGGTCATGAAAAAGAAAAGCAAAAATTTTTGGGTGATTTTCAGTTCTAAAGAGCTTTAAGAAGGGTTAAGAGAAGCGCTCAAACGTGCTATTCGTCCGGTGAACATTAATCTATTCATACAAACGTAAAACATTTTTTTTTAAATTCCTTCGCTTTACATGCATGTCCGCGCCAAAACCGGTCTAAAATATTTCTGAAAGCTTGACCTTTTGTATGACATGTGGACAACATGAAGATTTCGAAGTGAATTTATCCTGTATGATCGTACTTCTTTCGATGTTCTAGTAGCAAAAATTCTTCCATGTTGTAGTTGTATGTGTTCTTTGATGTTCTAGTCGTATACTTTATTCTTGTTTTTGTATAGAACATTTCTAATACCACTTTTCCAAAAACCTTTTCATTGATAATTGTAATCTGTTCCACAACGAAAATTGTTTTTTTTCTTTATTACAACATTACTTCGCAATATTCATCTTTAAGTTATGTTCAAGTTGTCCACATGTAATACAAATGTAAAAATTTACATGTAATACAAATGTCAAAAAACAAAGCGTTAAGCAGTTCCAACAAGCAATTTTTAAATTCAATTTTTTCGGCGGATACATGTAAACATCAATTTGTCCGGTCGCATTTAACCCCTGTTTGTGGAATAGACGACCTCAAACCATTGACGTTCTCCTCCTGAGTTGCGCTGAAAGTGGTAGGACAATCGTTTCCTCTAACTTCGCTTGTAGTGCTTGTAGCTGTCGACTGGAATCTGCGCTTTAATAGTCACATCAAATGTTGTTTCTTCAAAAGTCAAGCACTTTTTCTTGTGGCTATCGTTCAATCAAAGTGCAGCGAGGCGTCTGGCGGGCAACAGATTATCCGATCTGTGAATTGTGCGAAGACTGGTGCAATCACCATAGGTAAACTGCCAACAAGCAAATATTTTTTCTAGGGTGAACGACCTACCGACCCTCTCCCTCACTCAAAATGAATGAGCAGACTTTTCACAGCTAAAATTAAAAAAGAAAAAACCTTCATTCCTCTACATAAATAGAACGTTTCATTGGACATTACACAGCCTCAACCGATTTCGTAAAGTTGAAAGTGAAAGTTTTAACCTACTTTAACGACCGACCTATTGAGGAATTAAGACGTATTTTATCTATGGCAATCACTAAAACCAATGTTCTTTACGGCGCCTATTTGTCGAGCAATCAGGATAGAATTAAACGCAAATATGCATGCTGATTTTTTTCTCAAACATAACTCACGATGTGCTGAAAATTTGTTTTTTTCAGGTGAGGTACGGAGGAAAGGAGGGGGTGGGGAAAATCCAAAATTTTTTTTGGGGTGTTTCCTGAAGTCAGTTGGTCTTTTTTTCCCGGGCCTGGAGTTTAAAATTCAAAATTTTGTTCACTTACAAACATTACATTTTTACTAGAGATTAACTTCTGTTATATTTTCTTCATCAGAAAGAAAGATTTTCTAGATAACAAGCAGGCGGCGGGAGGATATTTCAAAAGTTTGGTGAGCTATGTTCTAAAACAGTTAGCGGATATCACGCTTGCAAACATTGCGACGATCTTGTTCCACAAACTGAGGGCAAATGGGGAGGGGTACCGTAGTCGTTAGATGACTTGATGCACGTACTCAAAACTCTGCGATCGGTTCAGTTGAAAAGCGGCCTTCCTGGTGGGAGTTTCAATCGTATGAAGCACTGAGATGATGCTCCTCTATACTTTCTACAGATTGATCCGGGCTCAGTTACTGACAAAGAACTACAATAGAGAATGAAAAAAATATGAAATGCTTTAAATGCTGTTATACATTAAATAGAAAAAGAAAAAGTGAACTTGTTCCGGAAAAAAGGTAACTAAGTTGTTCAGTTATGGTACAAATGTTTCACGGAAACGAAAAAATAGTTTTTGAAATTGAAATTTTTATTACCATAGGATAGCTTGTAAGGCCACCGTTTTTATGGAATCTTGAAATAGGAAGGGGAATAATGGGGAATAAGACAATCAATTTTCGTTGGTGACAACAGATAGTTCGGTAGGGCTATGAGATTCGAGAGGTCGATCTCTTCTACAGGGTGATCAGTGTATTTTATTTATTCGTTTATTGAAATACATTTTGCAATATAACAACACGAGGAAGACTGTGCTGACAAAACTGAGGATAATTAGAAGAACTAAAAAAAGAGAAGAAAAAAATACAACGAGAACGAGAATGAACGACTATTATAAACTTAAATCGATGTTTAAGAACTCTGGAACATACAGCAATGACAAATTTATCCGAAAACTTAGAATGGTTTGATTCCTGAGAAGACTGACCGGTAAATTCAAAAAAAATCGAGAGGTCCGATAAGCGAAAGAGTCAAAAAGTGAGTTTCTGTTTGTGTGCCCTATATGGAAAGCATAAAAGGAGGTGCGACCGTTACACTGTTTGAAAGTGTAAAATTTACAAACAGGAACGTCAGTGTAACCTTTGAGAATTTTGAAGGCTAAAAGAATATCAGCTTCTAATCTTTTTGCATAGAGAGATGTCAGGTTAAATCTTATCAATCTACTTTCATAATTGCACCATACAGAATTTCCCTTATCTAGATCCCTGTGCCAAGAATTGGTGGACTCAAACAAATTTGTTGTCACAGAACGATGTCGCCGAAAACCATGCTGGTTTTCAGGAATTAGCGAGAATCTACTGCACCATCGGGTCAAGTGGCAACAAACAATTCTTTCAAAAACTTTGGACGGTGCTGGACAGATAGTTATTGGTCGGTAATGCTCAAGCATTTTAGGAGCGAATATTTTATTTATGGGGATCACAATACCTTGTTTCCACAGCTCCAGAAAGGTGCCCAGTTTATGACAAATTTTAGGTACGTGTCTAGCGCGAGCTGAGTCGATCTGAAGATTTTTAATGACACTATTAATTTCGTTAACTTTTAATTTACCTATAACCAAAATTTCGTCCAATGATATTTGTTACTCGCGAAATGGTGTGGTCTCGTCTTAGTCAGGGCGCAATATTGTCGCTGAGTAATGTTGGACACCCTCCTTCGGAGATCTCTCGTCGGCCCGTCAGACAGTGCATCAAACTCTTGAACGAGGTACACTCACTGACAGTCCACGCTGTTGTCGTTCCACTTCTGCTGCCATTTCCCGTATTACAGATGTCTTCAAGCAACGCCTTATCCGCAACAAAGGCAGAAGCTTCAAAAAATGACTGCCCAACCGGATGCGTCATACGGTACGATGAGGAATATTGTTCTAAAGAAGCTTGGTATGAAGTCATAC
Source organism: Allodiplogaster pararmata (assembly GCA_964056735.1). Classification (NCBI taxonomy): domain Eukaryota; kingdom Metazoa; phylum Nematoda; class Chromadorea; order Rhabditida; family Diplogasteridae; genus Allodiplogaster; species Allodiplogaster pararmata. The sequence continues at coordinate 34,324,396 of OZ057403.1, forward strand.
ACGTACCAGAAGCGTCATGGTGTCACTCCTAAGCAGCAGTAAGCACTGCGCGATAAATGCCCTGCTCTCCTTGCTCAGACCGCGATTGTAGAGCATCTCTTGACCTTTTTACCATTGAAAAGACCTTCAAAGTGGAGAGGATCTACATCAAACAAAATGATAAGGTGCTTGCTCAGTATTCTGAAGAAGCTGATACTGCCCGCCGAACAGTCTCACATGCTTCCCATCAAGAATCTATCATGTTTTTCGCTGGCATCTGCTCCACGGGTCGAACTTCCCTCTTTTTCGTCAGAAAAGAGGCCAAAATAAATACGCAAGTGTACATTTCGGAGATCCTCGAACATCAAGTGAAGCCTCGGGCTCAGAGGCACTTCGGGACACGTAAATGGTTGTTCCAGCAGGGCGGCGCTCCTGCTCATACCACCAAGAAGACATAAGAGGAGATATATTTTTTGTTTATGATACATCTATCAGATACTATTACACTTTGAAGTATTATCCGTTCAAAGACTCATTTTCCTATTTTCTTCTTCCCAGCGTTCATTTCTCCTCGCATAAATACTGAATTTCATTGTTTCATTCCGTTTATTTCAGCATATCGCAGTATATGTATTGTGTTTTGGTCAACTACGTTAATCACTCGGTTTAGCTTTTCCGGATTGTTGTATGTTTTTTGTGTCTAATAACAGTTTTAATTTATCGTAACTGTACTCTTTGGAAACTCAATGATGCACCCCTCTCAAAAATATAGAAATCTGTCCAAGTTTAGGTTGAAATAGACTTATGCGAGCAGTGTGAATTACTGAATCAAGACGTATTAGTTTTAATTTTCCGACGATTCCTTGTGCACAGCAGTAAAATTTATTCAAATCATGTGAGAAGCGAATCAGTTTCCTAGTAGTAGACGCTTTCAAGCGAAAATGATATTAGAATTTGATGATTGTTGTCAGATAAGATACGATTGTTATGTCTTATGGAGCGTTAGAATTCAACTTTACATAATTGATCAGATCAACTTCATCCCCAGAAAATTACAGATTCGGAAAGCGCGTGGTTTAAACAAAAATTCAGCTGAGCTCGTACCCAGGAAGCTCTTATCCTATACCTCGAAGTCATGTGAGCACTCATGAAGTAGAGCGCTGATCAATTCTAGCCATAACATAATAACTTTTATATGTGAATATAAAAATTACCGTAGTCCATTTTCCTTTTCATGGCAATTCGTGGTGAGACATTGGAGCGTTCAACTAGATTACTTTGCAGAGATTACTTTCAGAAAGGGAAAAGTTGAATTCTAACGCTCCATAAGATAATGTCTTCAAAATTTGTTTCCATAATCATTAAAATGTTCATAGCACCATGTAAATTCTCATCCAGTTTGTATATAATTTATCTCATACTTTCTTCTTTATTTTTTAAAATGAGCATTTTCGAAGTCAACTCAAATGACATACAACAAATTTTTTTCAGGTTGAGTCGTGGTAATGGGGGAATACGCCGTACAAAAAGTTCTCGCACATTTGACGTCAGTTGCAAACACACATTTAAAGAAAACATCAGTACGTTGTTTTGATTTTTTTGTTTGAAAATTCTACATAAGACCAATTCGAATGCGGCTGAACTTGTTACTTAAACTTTTATCTCAAGCAAGTACTTATAGACGTAAGGAAGCTGTGGTCCAGGCCAAGGAAGACAATTCTATTCCTCAACATGTTTTGAAGTCAAAGTCGTCTCACTTCTTTCTTGTTAGTTCTCAAATGACTACACCACGATTAGGTTAGTAGAAAATACTCATTTATGTTCTCTTCGAAATTCGTGTCGTCAGTTTTGAGCAGTCTATTATTTGAAATTGAGCTTTTTTAAATTTTTGGAAGTCGAAATTATATGTAGTTTCTAGTATCCGTTCATCAGTCTTGTTTCGAGGTCCTTTAGTTTCTAGTATCCGTTCATCAGTCTTGTTTCGAGGTCCTTCCTCTCAAATGATTTTTGAACTAATCACGCTGAGAAAAGAAAGACTTATGTAAACTAATTCAAACAGAACCATTTATAAAAAAAGTGTAAGTGATTGTAAATTTTGGTTCAAAACAGACTGGGTTAGAGCTAGTAAAAACTACCGTTCTGTAAACCATGACTCGAACCAGCACCTGTACAGGGTGGTCTGTAAGTTTGAGTAGTCTCTACTCCTCGTTGATCCCAAGCAACGGACGCGAGATAATCTCTTTATTAAAAAAAACCACAATTCTGAGGCAGTCGAAACATCACAAAAGCAACACAGGAGAACTGAAAAACTTCCGGAAACATAAACAACTATATGGCTGGCCAGCCGAAGTGCGCGAGAGGTACGCACAACATTAAAAGGAAATATCGAAGGGAGACATCGAAAGGATGTCTCCAAAAGAAATATAACATGAAAAACATAACATACGATTGTAGATCATATAACAACAATACAATAACGATAAAGAGATTGAGGACATGTACTCCTTACATGCCCCCCCTCTTAAACTCGACGCCCACGACGAGTAGGCTGCCTATCTTAAGGCTGATATCATCTCGTATCTCGCGATTTGCACCTCTTTCGAACTCCTGATAGACGCGACGTCCCTCTCTTTCATGATCACGAACCTTGGGAGGCGATTTCTGTAATAATTGATCCATCCCTTTCTGCTTTCTTTTCTTTACTGTTTCTGAACTTTGGTTTTCTAGTTCCTTTTTCATGAATCTTAACTGATCAAATGGGATCCGTAAAACGCTTTTGTCTTCAAGTTTCATCACTTTAGCGGAGTTATCACTCACTTCTTCCACACGATAGGGTCCATCCCACTCATTCGTAAGTTTGGGGAACCTACTGTTTCCTTTCTCGCTGGGCACTCTCACAAAGACTCGGTCGCCCGGTTTCGGATACGTTTTGTTTTCTACGTGATGTTTCCGATCGTATTCTTTTTTCATCTTCTCTCTTTCTCCTTTCGATGTCTCTTTCACTTCTTCCCATATGAGTCTCAAACCTTCGAACAATTCCGTTTTATAGTCGTCTATTTCGCAATATCTCCCTCTTTTCTTTACTCTCAGTCCATCTCCGAACGGCTTGGGGTCTCTCCCAAAAATCACGAAATAGGGACTTTCCCCTGTGGTCGAATGAGGGGTGATATTGTAGGCACATACTACATACGGAATTAACTCGTCCCATTTGTCGGCTTCTTTTATCTTTTTCTGTAACAGGCGGATAATAGTTTGATTGAATCTCTCTGTCAGACCATTCTCTCTTGCATTATACCCTTTTGTCACGATGTGCTTCATTTCCAGTATACTACAAATTTCTCTTATCACTTCGTTCACAAATTCTGTGCCTTGATCCGACAGTATGGATTCTGGCAACCTCCCCATCTCGAGAATCCACTTTGTTGTGAGAATTTTAGCCACTGTACTTGCTCTTTTGTCTTGTATTGGATAGGCTGCTCCGTACTTGCTGAACGCGTCGATCACGGTCAATAGATATCTATTACCCGACAAAGCTTGTCCAATTTCAACAATATCCACACCAATCAATTCGAATGGCTCGCTCGTCTCTATCGGTTTCAGCGGAGGGGTCATAATTTCTGTCGGGTTGAAAAGTGCGCATTTCATACAGCGGTCAATATATTTCTTGACTTCTTCTCTCATACCTTCCCAGTGGAATTCTTTCATTTTTTTCATTGTCTTATTTAGTCCCCAATGCCCCCCAAGAACTCCTTCGTGATTCTCCTTTATCAGACTCTCTCTCAATTTCTTTGGTACGTAAATCTTTTTTCCTCCTCGAGCTCCTTCCACTAATATTAAGCCTTCCGGCGAAATAGTCCACCTAAGTCCTTTCTCCCGCACGGTTCTTTCGACGACACCCTTTAATCTTTTCAGCCACCATTTTCCCTTTTCGTCATCTTCGGTTGCTTCTCTCCAATTTTCTAATATCCCTTTGAACGATATCCTGTTCAACACTCTTTCGACTTCCGTCTTTTCGGCAACTATTTCATCTTCTTCCTTTCTGACTACTTCACTCCTACTTAAGGCATCTGCCACTTTGTTCGCGCTCCCCTTCACGTATTCTATAGTGACATCATAGCTCTGCAGCTCTAGAGCCCATCTCATTATTCGTGCCGAAGAATTCATTTGCTTGAATAGTGCCTTGAGTGGTTGGTGATCAGTACGCACAATCGTGTTGGTTCCCAAAATGAAAAACTTGAACTTTCTGAGAGCGAACATAACAGCCAACGCCTCAGAGTCTGTCACATGATAATTTCTCTCTGCGGGGGCACAGATTTTCGATGCGAAGTATATCGGATGAATATAACTGTCGTCTCCTTCTTGGCACAGAACTGCTCCTATTGCAACTTTGCTAGCATCCGTATATATTATGAATGGTTTTTCTCCATTCCGAGCTCCTTCTATATCTGGTTGGCCTAGTACCGGAGTACTAGTTAGTTTTTCTTTCATCTCTTTGAATGCTTTCTCTTCCACTTCATTCCATTCCCATTTCACTTTCTCTGACGTCATTCTCGTCAATGGAGCTACCTTTTCCGCAAACTGGTGCACGAATTTTCTATAATACGAGCACAGCCCTATAAATCTTCTCAGTTCATGCACATCTTTAGGAGGTGCCTGTGCTAGTATGTTCTCTATTTTGGCTCTGTCAACCAGGATTCCTTCTCTTGTCACCATGTGTCCTAGGTATTCTACTTCGACCTGGGCTAGTGCACACTTTTGTGCTCTCAATTTGAGATTGTGTTTCCTGAAAGCCGTCAGAACGCGTTTAAGCTCTCGTGCGTGCGTTTCTTCGTCTTCAGTTGCTATCATGATGTCGTCCAGATAAACCATCACGTTCTTCCCTAGAATGCCATCGAGTACCCTCGTCATCAGTCTTTGAAAAACAGCTGGAGATGTCGATAACCCGAACGGCAACACGTTGAACTCGTACAGTCCGTTCATCGTCGCGAAGGCCGACTTTTCTCGAGACTCTACTGCTAGAGGTACTTGCCAGTAACCTGCGATCATATCTAGCGTCGAAAAAAACTTCTTTCCCTTCAATGCTTGTAGGGTAAGGTCTATCGACGGTAACGGAAAAGCATCCTTTTTCGTGATTTCATTCAACTTTCTATAGTCAACACAAAGTCTCAAGCTATTGTCTTTCTTTTGAGCGATGACTAGCGGAGAGACCCATGGGGAAGCACTCTCTGATATAACCCCCTGGCTCAGCATTTCCTTCAGCTTTTCTTTCACCTGTCCTTGTAATCCTAAAGGCACGGGTCGAGGATTCTGCCGAATGGGTAGGTTGTCTCCAGTATCTATGGTATGTTCTACCATGTCAGTTCTTCCCATTTCTTCATCTTTTGTTGAAAACACATCGAGGAAATCAAGAACAACTTGTTTACATCGGCTACTTCTGATCTCTGCTTTGCTCTGTATAGCCTCAAGTACTTCTGCCTCTCTGTCTTGTCTCTCGTATGTCTCTGGTGTCTTTTCTATCAAGTGGGCATCCAGCCATACAGGCTCTTCTCCTTCTCCAATCACTTCATCTTTCTTCAATATCATTGGCATTTCCGTAGCGTTATTCACTCTCACTTTCCACTTGCCTTTCTTCTCTTCCATTACTCCTGACCCTATCCCTTTCTTTTCTGCCCACAGCATCATCCTCCCAGTACTGTTGGGAACATTCACTACTACGTTTCTCTCCTCTCCTGGTGCGATGCACACTCTCTTCGCAATGGTTATTGGCTTGGACTCCTTTTCTTTCTCTCTCCACCTCTCCCATATCTCGCTCGCGTTCTGCCCCAACAATATGTAATCTTCCTTTGAGTCCACTACAAATACTCTAATCATTGATTGTTCTGTTCCTTCCATTTTGACCAACATTTCCGTCTTCCCGACTATCTCTATCGGTCTGCCTATTGCATCGTTCATTATTTCACGCGCTTCCCGCCATTTAATTTTTTCTCTACCGCATCTCTCGATCTCTTCCATTATCTTTCGTGGAATCACGGTCGACTCTGCCCCTGTATCTATCACTACTGTGCACTTGACCCCGTTGAAGTCTGCCTGGGCTTTCCACAGTGCCCCAAAATATGGCACTGTATCTTCTTTCTCTTCCAGAATTTTCGTCTCTACTTTCCGCGTGCCCATATTTCTTACAGGTTCAGTGTTGTTTTTCGGGCAAGCATAACTATAATGACCTTCTTCTTGACACTTAAAGCATTTCCTCCTCTCAATTGCAGCTTGGTTCCTAATTCTTTCTTCCGGTCTCCTGGTACTTTGCGTAGGAAAAAAGGGCATCGCGCTAGGGTTGAGTGCATGATTCACGGTATGCGTGACATTTCTCTGTTCTACCGATCTTATGTTTTGCGAATCATTTGTGGATCTTTTCCCTATTTCATCTCTTTGCCACCTTCGGTCAACCGTTCTCATAGGGTATCTAATTATTTTCTCTTCTCTCATTATTGATTTCCTTCTTTCCAACAACTCCAACTTTTGGGCCTCTTCTCTCAGTCTTTCATACTTGTCATAGTCCTCTGTCTCATCCAAGATCTTAAACAGCTGTATTTGGTGCTCAAAATCCGGGAGTGCGTTGACTAGTTTTCCCGCTCTTATTTCGGAGAGCATTACCGGGGAAGCATCAGGGTAAGCCTCCATGGTTAGGGATTCCAAGGCACAGCAGAACTGAACTACAGTCTCTCTCTCTCTTTTCTGTATCTTATCGAGCTTCCTTTGAGCATCGTATTTCTTGAGGGTTTGATCACCCCTGAAGCGATCCTTCATTTTTAATACTATACCTCTGTACGAACCGTCCCTTATCTCTCTTGGCAGGGTATCAAATATATTCAAAGCATCTCCTTCTAAGTGCTGTCTAAAAACTGTTATCAGCTGATCCTCGCCAATAAGTTGACCATACTTCAGATCGATTCTATCAACGAAGTCTTTGAACTCTCGCAACCCACCTCTACCGGAAAAATTTGGAATACTTGGCATCGCCATCGATGTCATTACGGCTCCCAATTTTTCTACTGTGCCATCGCTTTCTCTTCCAATATTTCTTTCTGCAGCTCTCCTTTCATATTCCCATCTCTCTCTTTCTGTTCTCTCTTTCTCGATGAATGAATTGATACCTGTTTCTTGTCGTCTGCTCTCCATCGACTTTCTCTCCAGCTCGATTCTCCCGGGCTGTCCTCTCCGCGAGTAGTTCTGCACAAAAGTATTTTCATCATTGAATTCAAAACTCTGGAGTCTTCTGTCTCTTTTGTTTTCTTCTTTCTCACCTTCGATGAGTTTCTGCTGTTGCTTTATCTTCTGCTGCTGGCTCTGCTGAAGATGCTGCTGCTGTGGCTCATCTTGCTTTTCGGCGTGAGACTGAAGGGTTTTTTGAATCATCACTGTTATCTCTTTTTCCCAACTTTCGCACGAAGTAGCCCAATCTTTGCAATCTTCTCCCAACCGAATAATGATTTCCGCCATGTTCTTTTTCGAAAATTTGGGATCTTTAGCTAGTTTTTCTACTAGTGCCAGCTTGTGGTCTACTTTTCTGTGAAATTTTTGTAGTCTTGTTTTGCTGACCTGTTCTTCGTTTTGGCGATCATCTGCTGGCCACAGTTCTTAAAGGGCGAGGGGATCGAAGACGTCCTCTTCTTCCATACTTTTCAACTGTAATCAATATTTCAGTTGTACCGTCTACACAAGAGTTCGACAATCAACAGCGAATTATTCGAGAATCAACAGCGAGTTATCCTTGGTACCACAACTTTTATAACCCGAAATACTTCAAACAATTTTCAAAGTACTCGTCTCTTCAACGAATCACGCGGCTCAACCGCCACGCCTGACCGCGTCGCTTCTCAGGGGTGCAACACTTGTCGCTTCACGCAACTCTTTACTTTCCTCCTCCCTTTCAATTATCAGTCTGAAAGACTTCTCTCTTTCGTTCAAATTCCACGGTGTCCAACCTCTTGAACCCGACTTCGATCTCCAACTTATTGGATGATCCGTGCTCTCAAAGTCCAACCTCTTGAACAATGGCAAAAATTACTCAAATTATTGAGCAATCCCGATGTCCACTCAAATTTATTCGAGCGGTTCGGCCCCATGTAAGTTTGAGTAGTCTCTACTCCTCGTTGATCCCAAGCAACGGACGCGAGATAATCTCTTTATTAAAAAAAACCACAATTCTAAGGCAGTCGAAACATCACAAAAGCAACACAGGAGAACTGAAAAACTTCCGGAAACATAAACAACTATATGGCTGGCCAGCCGAAGTGCGCGAGAGGTACGCACAACATTAAAAGGAAATATCGAAGGGAGACATCGAAAGGATGTCTCCAAAAGAAATATAACATGAAAAACATAACATACGATTGTAGATCACATAACAACAATACAATAACGATAAAGAGATTGAGGACATGTACTCCTTACAGGTCAATATATTTGATGACCATGACTCGAACCAGCACCTGTACAGGGTGGTCAATATATTTGATGACCATGACTCGAACCAGCACCTGTACAGGGTGGTCAATATATTTGATGACCATGACTCGAACCAGCACCTGTACAGGGTGGTCAATATATTTGATGACCATGACTCGAACCAGCACCTGTACAGGGTGGTCAATATATTTGATGACCATGACTCGAACCAGCACCTGTACAGGGTGGTCAATATATTTGATGACCATGACTCGAACCAGCACCTGTACAGGGTGGTCAATATATTTGATGACCATGACTCGAACCAGCACCTGTACAGGGTGGTCAATATATTTGATGACCATGACTCGAACCAGCACCTGTACAGGGTGGTCAATATATTTGATGACCATGACTCGAACCAGCACCTGTACAGGGTGGTCAATATATTTGATGACCATGACTCGAACCAGCACCTGTACAGGGTGGTCAATATATTTGATGACCATGACTCGAACCAGCACCTGTACAGGGTGGTCAATATATTTGATGACCATGACTCGAACCAGCACCTGTACAGGGTGGTCAATATATTTGATGACCATGACTCGAACCAGCACCTGTACAGGGTGGTCAATATATTTGATGACACAGATTTTACCGCATATTTTCCTTTAATGCGAGTGGAATTCCACTTTCTTTAACAAATTTTTTCTTATCTGTCTTATGATAATATTCTATAACTTTCACTCGAAATGAACTTCTCGTTTGCGAATTACAGCCTCCAGACGACGAGGGTAGGCAGACAACGCGGACCGCAAAACCTCCTGGGGAATTCGGTCTCATGCTCGCTCAAGCGAATTCTTGAGACGGGACAACAAGTTGTGGGTTTTAGCACAAGCTTCACTCTCCAAGATGAATCAGATGAATTAGTTCATTGGATTTATATCTGGACTATTAGCAGGCCATTCTTTGGCAGCGATGAAAGAGGAGAAGTTTTGTGATATCCACCCTTGTGTCTTCTTTCTGGTATGAGCAAGAGCGCCGTCCTGCTGGAACGTCCAGTTCCATGTCCCGAATGACCTCTGAGCCGGAGGCTCCACATGACGCTCGATGATCTCCGAGATGTATACATGCGTACTTATTTTGGCCTATTTTCTGACGAAAAGAAGGGAGAGTTCGACCCTTGGAGCAGATGTCAGCAAATGGGTGGGAGATAAATTAAAACAGGGGGGATTTAAAGTAAAACAGGGGGGAGTTAAAGTAAAACAGGGGGGGAGTTAAAATTAAAAGAGGAAAGTTGAAGTAAAATGGGTGGGAGTTAAAGTAAAACAGGGGGGAATTAAAGTAAAACCGGGGGAGTTAAAGTAAAACAGGGGGGAGTTAAAATTAAAAGAGGAAAGTTGAAGTAAAATGGGTGGGAGTTAAAGTAAAACAGGGGGAATTAAAGTAAAACAGGGGGAGTTAAAGTAAAACAGGGGGGGTTAAAGTAAAACAAGGGGGGGGAGTTAAAGTAAAACAGAAGGGGAGTTAAAGTAAAACAGGGGGGAGTTAAACTTCCACAGAAAATTTTCTGGAAAAGTGTTGGTCGGTGGGTCCCTAAAATTAAAAAGGTCCGGGTATTATACTTTGATTTCCATTTGTGTGGTGGGACTAAAAATTAAATTTACTTTAGGGACCCCCCTTTTTGTTCTTTTACTTTTAGGGACCCCCTTTTGGGTCGTTTTACTGGAGGGTGGGTCCATCTTCTACCACGGGGGTCCATAAAGTAAAGTGGGTCCCTAAAGTAAGTTTTTCCCCAGAGGTTCAATGGGTCGAATGAGAGTGACATTTTTTATACGGTCTTATTAGCCTAAGCCGTACGGCCTCGTCAGCGTAAACTTTTTCTAAGTCTAAGAGTTGTATTAATGTAAAAAAAAATTTTAAATGTGAAAATATTTTTTTGTAAATGTAATTAAGTCAGACGTATGACCCTTCGAACCTGTGGTAGGGCGGTGTCCCTAAAGTGCAGATGTGCCTCGAAAATTTACTCCACTTCTACAGAAAATTTTCTGAAAAAATTTTGGTCGGTAGGTCCCTAAAATTAAAAAGGTCCGGGTATTATACTTTGATTTCCATTTGTGTGGTGAGACTAAAAATTAAATTTACTTTAGACTTTAGGGAGCCCCTTTTTTGATCTTTTACTTTTAGGGACCCCCCTTTTGGGTCGTTTTACTGGAGGGTGGGTCCATCTTCTACCACGGGGGTCCCTAAAGTACGGTGGGTCCCTAAGCACTTTAGGGAAACCCCTTCTACCAGAGGTTCAATGGGTCAGATGAGAGTGGCATTTTTTATACGGTCTTATTAGCCTAAGCCGTACGGCCTCGTCAGCGTAAACTTTTTCTAATCATATCAAACACACATTACAAAACGGAGTTAAAATAAATTTTGATAACACTTTTAACATTCCCCAAGTATATGGAATACCCAAAATGCATAAAAATCCAATAAAATTTAGATTTATCACAGGAGCCTACAACAGTAGCCTTAAACCTTTATCTGTTGAGCTACAACTCTTACTAAAACACCTATCTAAACATTTTAAGAATTATTCCAAACAAACTGGTGAAAGGAACGGAACTAATCACCTCTTTTCGATACTCAACACTAAACCTTTACTAGATATTTTCAAAACATTAGATAACAAACCTAAAAACATTTTCTGTGCAGATTTCAAATCATTATTTACAAATCTACCACATGAAGTGATTAAAGATAACATTTATCGAGTAATTACAACTTGCTTTAATAATTGTGGTTACCAAGCTATCTCAATTAAAGGCAATCATACACATTATACTAATGACATTACCCAAAAAAGAACTTATCTACCTATTCAAATAGACAAACTTCTTATATATATTTTAGATAATAGCTATGTTACTTATGGTGGTGAAATATTCAAACAAAATAAGGGAATTCCTTAGGGTAATAACGCTTCACCACAAACAGCAGATCTTACTCTGGCTATGATGGAATTCAAATACATTAACAAAAATATAAATAGATCCCATAGTTTGAGAAGTACTCTGAATTTTACATTCCGTTACATAGATGATCTTCTTCACATTTCTGATAAGGATCAAGAATTTATAAAAGTTACTGAAGAAATATATCACAACTCATTAACATTAGAAAGAACTAATCAAAATAGTAATGAGGCGGTATTTTTAGATCTCTACATAACCATTGAAAATGACGGGCATATAAAACTTAACCTTTATAACAAAACAGATGACTATAACTTCAAGACCCTCAAATATCCTTGTAGTCGGGGACTACCCTTTTACTCAATGTTGCTTTCAATTCTCGCTCCCTTTGTTCTTTGACTGCCTAGCATGCGCGCTCACACAGTCTAGCTACGCAGCTAAGTTATCTCTGCGTCTCTACTCTCTTGCTAGAAATGATTACTAACATTTTGTGTTTTTGTTTGTTTGTTTTTATGATTAAACAAACTTGGTTTAATTACCCAAGTTTGAGGCGTTGCTGTGTGAGCCTAGAGCGCGTAGCCGTTAGCTGAGCGAGCAGTTCCCTCCCAGAAGCCCCCGGATCTCCAGAATGTCAGGCAGTTTTGTTGAGTAGATAGAGTAATTCGAAGTTAGAAATTTGTGTTTCACACAGAGTTAAACTTAATTTAACTCTCTATTAATCTATTTAATTTATCTTTCTCAAGGCCAATACACAACTAGTTTCTAAACTTCGCGAGCACTCAAGTTATTTTTCTATAGTAATTCTGTCAAGTTTGCTTTGATTTTCTGTGACTAGTTGTCGTTGCTGAGTTAACTGTTGGCCAATAAGAATTTACTGAAAAAATTTATTTATTCATCGGAGGCAAAGAGTTTCAAACACCAAGTCGTGGCAGGCGAGTAAAGAGTACCGAACGAGTAGTTGGTCACTTTATGGTGCATCGGCCCTAGGTAGCAGAAGCTCAGCGATGACAAGTGAAAGCGAGTCGAGGGACTCAAAAGAACTGGAAGAGTTCGTAGGCTCCCCTTTGCCCGAGCAAAGTTTACTGGAAAGCAAATATGAGAACGTGGGTTCTCATATTGCTGAGTTTAACCGGTTGATGGAAAGGTCCATCAATGCGGGCGACACTGCGGTCGAGAGACAGATCAGACTTCTTATGAGGAGGATCAATCTCGAAGCGCGACATTACGCAACGGCATACGAAGGCTTGACGAAGGCTTTGAGCAAGCTGAAATCCCCAGAAAAGATCCCCAGAAAAGATTGAAAAAGACCCCTTTTTTAAACTCCCCTCATTTTACTTTAATTTTAGTCTTTTAATTTTAACTCCCCCCTGTTTTACTTTAACTCTCAAAAAAAATTAAGAATTCGACATTAAACCAGAAAAAAACTAGTTGCGCGACGTATTATATAATCTATTTATTTTATATAATCTAGAGAGAGAGAGAGAGAGAGAGAAAATACAATACAAACAAACAATAACAAAAAAAACGAACAATAACAAAAACCACTTCATTGAGCATAATTTAGGACATGTTTGTACAGGCAACACGAATATTAAAAGGTACTAAATATCGTATTAACAACGGTAATTCTACTAAAGAAATCATTACAGAAGAGATTATACAATCCATTTTATCAACAACTAATAACATTACAAGAAAATACAGCTTGAAAACATCTGATAAAAATCAACTAGCTAACCTTCTCATAAATAATAACCTCCCCAAAATCAAGAATTATATAGATAGATTTTATTATACGGAAACATCAATATATGGTAGAATTCAAAAAAAGATTAACAAATTAAAAAATACTTTATAATTACTCCAATCGATAAAGCCACCAATAACTACGCCTTTATATGCAAAAAATTATATGTTAAATATATTAATGAAGAAATGAATACAACTGATGATAATGTCAAAACATATGAATCTAATTTTAATACCAATAGCTCTATTATTATCAGTAATGGGCAACATCTTCATGGCAACATTATTATTAATCATATTATTAATTATTATTAATAATTATTATTATTACTCATAATATAATCATATTATTATTATTATTAATCGTATAATATTATTATTATTAATCATATAATCATAATGCAACATTATTATTAATCATATTATTAATCATAGTCACATCTTCATGGCAACATCTTCATGGGCAACATCTTCAACTATTCATGATTCTATGCTGTCCATGCATCATAACTTCTCTGTTTATCGTACTGATAGAAATAGCTCTAACCAAGGTGGCGGCGTGGCTCTACTGATAGATATTCTTCAACTAGTCATCCCATCTACTGCCAACTTCTATCGATCAAATTATACAAGAATAACCAGTTCTTTTTCATACATTGCATATATCGTAGCCCGAGTTGCGCGGTCGACGATTTCGAAAGCGCTCTTACTGTATTAGAAACAACTTTCATACAATATGGAGACGATGAACATATATTATTGGGGGATTTTAATACCCCAGAGATAGACTGGTCTAGAGCGTCCTACAGCTGCCCTCTTCCGACCAGACATTCTTCGCGCTCTCTCTTTCGGTTTACTCAACAACAATTCTCTTTGATACAGCATGTGTCAGAGCCCACCAGATTAGAAAATGTCTTAGACCTAGTATTTTCTTTCAAATCCAGCTCAATAGGTAGCTGTATTGTTGCGCCCCCTCCACCAATGTGCGATCATAATCTGATTGTAATGAAAATCGAACAATACCGACCCCAAAGGTCAGAGAGTACTCAAACTTACTGTTTTAATAAGGGGGACTATCCCTTAGCTAATTTTATGATAGCTAATACGGATTGGTATACCATCTTCGCGCAGTTCAGCACCGTAGATGAGGTCTATACAGTATTCACCAGAAAAATTCATGAAATTATAGCAGACTGTATCCCTAGCAAAAAGCTTTCGAATAAATACGGGAAGCTACCACCTAAGATAGCTGCAATCACAAGAAAAGCGAATAGACTATACAAAAAAAGAGGGTCTATCGGAATCAGTCCTTTCTTGGAGGAAATGCAGAAACTAAGAAAAGCTCTTGACTCGCATCGACGGAACATGGAAAAGTCTTTACTTGAGAGCCGTAATTTGAAAAAGCTATTTTCATTTACGAATGCGAATATCAAAGACGACCCCCAAATCGGTCCATTGACAAAAAATGGCCTAACCGTTACTACCGATACAGGTAAGGCTCAAACCATGGCTCATCACTTTTCTTCCCTTTACTCGCTTAATCAGTCGAATGCTTGTCCTAAGATTTCTTCTTCTTTGCATTCCTTCTCATTCTTCCAAATAGAACCGCATTTAGTGTTTCACTTCCTGAATAAACTCCCTTTGAAATCAAATACCTCTCCTGATCTTATACCGTACGTTTTCTTGAAAAACTGTTCTCGCATGTGTACCATTGTCAATAATGTTTCAGCGATTCTTATTGTACGGCGAAGTTCCTAAAATATGGCGTACAGCGATAGTCCGACCAGTCTACAAGCGTAAAGGAAAACGTACAGACCCGCTCAATTATAGACCAATAAGTCTCACTGCTTCCACATCTAAAATAATGGAGCGTATCGTTTCCAAAAAAATACTAGAATTTCTGGATGAGAATAAGTTGATCAGCAATCATCAGTTCGGATTTCGAGCTCAACATTCTTGCGAACTATCACTTCTTTTTATTAAATATGATTAATAATTATTAAGTATTATTATTATTATTAATCATATCAAACACACTTTACAAAACGGAGTTAAAATAAATTTTGATAACACTTTTAACATTCCCCAAGTATATGGAATACCCAAAATGCATAAAAATCCAATAAAAATTAGATTTATCACAGGAGCCTACAACAGTAGCCTTAAACCTTTATCTGTTGAACTACAACTCTTACTAAAACACCTATCTAAACATTTTAAGAATTATTCCAAACAAACTGGTGAAAGGAACGGAACTAATGATTAGTTACTAATCACCTCTTTTCGATACTCAACACTAAACCTTTACTAGATATTTTCAAAACATTAGATAACAAACCTAAAAACATTTTCTGTGCAGATTTCACATCATTATTTACAAATCTACCACATGAAAAGATTAAAGATAACATTTATCGAGTAATTACAACTTGCTTTAATAATTGTGGTTACCAAGCTATCTCAATTAAAGGCAATCATACACATTATACTAATGACATTACCCAAAAAAGAACTTATCTACCTATTCAGATATACAAACTTCTTATATATATTTTAGATAATAGAGTAGATCTACATATAACACATACACATTGAACACTACAACAACCCCTCCTCCTAATACATATTATCACCATCCTAACTCACTCATCTTGATTTCTTCCAGCCTTACACGTGTTATTTAAGGCGTTTTAGTTTTTCTTTTCAAGGTTTATTTTTACTTTATTTAGTTTTTCCTTTCACATTTCAGGTTTGTATTTTACTTTTTCCGTTTCTTTTACTTTTTTTTTTATTTACTTTATTTTTCTGTTTACTTTTCTTTATTTTTCGTCTGTTTTACGTTGTGTTTTAACTTTATTCCCATACTCTTTTAAATTAATTTTTAGTTTCTCTTTTTAAAAAAATTACTCTTATATCTTTACAATTGTACTCTCTGGGCACTCACTGATGAGCCCCACCCAGAGAGTGCAGAGGTCTGTCTGAGCGGGGGCGAAACAGACTTCTGCAATTTCTCCTTTGCAGTAACATTTTACTTTTTGTGCTTATAAATACTTTTCACATGTTTATTAATCTTGGTTCCATTACACCTTGCAGAGCGACACCTTGCACCGCGCACTTTGAAGAGCGACACCTTGCACCGGACACCTTGCAGAGCGACACCTTGCACCGGACACTTTGCAGAGCGTTATTTTACAGAGCGTTGTTTTGTATATTGTCTCTAGTGCACTTTCCGTTTAGTAGTTTGAGTTCGCAGGTTATTTCAATTATGTGTGCAGAAGAGTTTCGGTGATTTGGGAATTCGAAAAGAGTTTGCATTGAAGGTATGCAATTTCATCATGTATGCAGTTTCATCATTTAATGTGAATCATTTAATGTTTTTCTGATGTAAAAATAATTTTCTTCTTTCTATTGATGTTGATATGATAACACCTTCAATCTTCTTTCCATTGACTTATTATGTTTTCGGTACTTCTTTACTTCGTTGCATGCTCCTCTCCCCTGCATTTTGCAAAATATTACTATACGGCCTCGTAAGCATACATGGTACCTAAGCCTAAGCTTTAAAAAATCAGTGAAAAGTGACCTGACCCCCATGTAATTTGCGCCCCCTCAAGTAGCAAAGCGCCGAAAAGCAATTCATTCTGGAAAAGTATTTTAGAAAAACGGTTCTTTTCAACTTGGGAGGGCGCGCTTTACTTGAAGGGGTTTTTGAAATAACTTTTTTCAAAGAGTTTTTTTTAATTAAAAAAAACGCTTTAAAATAGGAAAAAAATTTCGCTAACGAGGCCGTACGGCTTAGGCGAACGAAACCGCATAAGAAATTGTATATATTTTTGTATTTTTTTAACATGTTTTGAACGCTTCGATAATTTCATCATTTAGGCAATTTCATTTAATGTATGCAATAAATGTATTATTGTATTCACCATGTATGCAATTTCATCATTTAATGTTAATCATTTAATGTTTTTCTGATGTAAAAATAATTGTCTACTTTCTATTGCTGTTGATAACACCTTCAATCTTCTTTCCATTGACTTATTATGTTTTCGGTACTTCTTTACTTCGTTGCATGCTCCTCTCCCCTGCATTTTGCGAAAATCATCTACATTCTCTCCTCCTTCCGTTCTATTGTACGTTTCCTATTTTATTTCTCTTTTCACTCTTTCTGCCTTTCCCCACTCCTTTTTTCAACTCAAACATGCCTTATAGCGGTTTCATTTAACGCCTGCCAAAATGTTTGAGTGCGAGTGAGCTATGCTACAAATGAGTGCAGATATTCATGTTCTTTTATCTCACTGTTGAGATGCAATTTCTTCCTACGTGCAAAAAAATACGTGTTCCCACGGACGAAGCACCTCATCGATTGCTGTGCGGTTTCTCCAGTGAAGGAAGAGAAGGCGGAGGCCGAGGAGGCGGGCGAAGAAGGGAAGGTGACGGAGGCGGATTCAGAGGAGGCAGAGGCGGTTTCTCTGCTAAGAGGAAGATGTACGATGATGATAATGAAGAGGAAGAGAACGATGAGAATGGCCAAGGTGAGTTTAGTTCATTTGAGGAAGCGCATGTTTTCAGTGAAATGTCTGCTTAATGTAATCATGTAAGAAATGGTTGTGTTTCAGATAAGAGCTTCAAGAAGAGAAAGTTCAACCAGGATACTCCAACTTTTAAGAAGAAGAAGATGGTAGAAGAGGAAGAAGAAGATGATGAGGAAGAACAAGAAGACTCCGACTCCCCTGCTCCAGTAGAGGTTACTCTTGGTGAAAGATTTAGTGAATAGAAGCCAGTGTGTTTCTTAGCACCCACACAAATTTTTTTCGAGCGCATAGATTTTTGAAATTTCAGAGTTCAACATTAAATTTTTTCAATGATTTGGTCTTTCCCCACGAAAATCCGAGAAATTTTTCACCAAGCGCATAGATTTCTATGTTTTTTCATGGTTTTTGAGAAGCGCGTAGATTTTTTCTACCCGCAGTGCGGGTCAGAGAAACATCCTGATAGAAGCTTGATCCAACGCAATTACAATCTCCATTAGAATTTCTCTAATAGTGAAAATGTTATCATTCTTTCTCATTCTGCAAAATTTTCTGCAATTTCTCAACAAAAAAAAACAACAAGCAGCGAATGAATTTTTGAGAAAAGGAAATTTAGTCAATTTTCCATTTTGTCGTAACTGTGAGACACCCTGGCTTCAGCCCCTTCTCTGCAATGCTTCCGGTGTGCTAGTGAACCCGCCGAACGTGCAGGCGATGAGCAGCCGAGAGTCGCAAAGGCAGCAACAGATGACACTGCAGGTGGACGCCGCCGCTTTGGCGCGACGCAACGGCATACGCGGAGAACCGCCATGCGGCCGAGATGCAGGCGGCCGCTTATAATGCACTCCAGCCACCGCATGCTACGATGTCCGTGGTGAGCAAAGGTTTTATAATACGCCCGATAAGGTTACACAGGCTGGTTACAAAGTCGAAAAGATGCCATAGCAAAAACTTATGGGGTTTATAAAAATAGTTATGTTGAGATTAATTAGCTTTACTCATCAGAAGAAAGATAGTTTTTGCAGTTGAAGAAGCATAAGCAGGGTTTTTTTTGTGTACAAGAAAAGGGTAAATACGGCCGCTGAAGGTGAAATTTTTTTCAGATATTGGTCCCCTGTTATGACTTTAAAAAAACAGAGGCCTGCGAATTTTTTTTGTTTTATATGATTTGAAAAAAACAGAGGCCCGCCGACAGAAAGTCTGACATGGATATTTAACCGCTGAGCAAGTAGCGAAAGGCGAAGAATACACTCGGCCTCGCACTTTTTCCTGTTATTCGTTGCGCGTTCTTTTTGCATGAATAACTAGAGCTGACCGAAAAAGTCGTTAAAAAAACTCTTTCATTTTATCACTATGAAGACCTTATGGCGGATCGTGAAGGCGATTATCGAAGTAGGAGGTTGTATATGCCGTAATGAGGTAGCAAAAACGGTCATAGGCCCGTCCGAAATAGAAAAAAAACACATATAACCTGTTCAAAAAATTGACGTGGTTATTCATTTTTCGCGTCTCTATATTGTCCAATTTTCCGCTCTTTTTTGTTTCTGATTCTTCTGGATTTTTTTTCTCGTGACACTTGGTTTTGAGCTTTACCCATCGGCTAGCGAGGGAGTGAACAAGAGCAGAAAGCAGCCACCCGGGTTGGCCTGCCCAGAATTCCAGATCACCGATCCATCAACAACAACATTTACCCGTTCCCGTCACACCCGGAAGGTAAGAAGAAAACCTCCATATAAGGGAACAATCATACCAACCAAAAAAGAATGAAATTCAGGAATTATCCAGGTTTTTTCTGACTAGCTTTTTTGGATATTAAATAGCTCACCGGCATTGTCGGTTAGTGAAACCCTGAACTTCTTATGGACGCAAACGTGAAAAAGGAGAATGTGACAAAAGTATGAGTGATCAGGGAGACTACAAGTTTTGAAAAGAAAGGTTGAATGAGCGCACAACAATAAAAGATGTCGGTAATGGTTGGGAACCGGGGAATCTTTGTCAATTGCTGAAGAGGAATTAGTGTATTTTATCTGAAGAGGAATTGATGCATTTTACAGAATACCGTACATTGGGTCTCCGATGAGTGCCCCGAATGTGTCTGTCTCATCGGCGGACCTCCAAGCGCTGGTAGGGGAGGCGCAACACGAGTACGGCTACCAGGGGGGCTCCTCCATACGAAGCGTTGCTACGCTGGGTTCGGGCGAAGTTCCGCTCACCCCCAGAAGCCGAGGTCGACCAAGAGGAACGGTGAGCGTTTCTTGGTCATACATGCGTGACCTTCCGTTTTTTTTCCAACTCTAAAAAAAGTAATACGGATTCGGGGCTTTGAAAGATTCGAACGCAATTGCGAATGTGAGTGAGCAATCGGGGCTAGAAATCACGAAATGACTGGGGACACAGTGAATGGGCGAGAAACATGAGCTACGGGAGGGGTGTGGGATTGATGCCGTCATCCTAACAAAGTGTGCATTTTGTTGTGGATGGTTATTTGTTTCTCTGCGCGCTCTGCATGATTGAGGTATGTGGACGACGCTAATCCCTTCTCATGATTCTAATATTGAAATGATCATTCCAAATCAAGTTTTTCGTGAAGTTTGAAAAAAGGTAAGTAGAGCTTTGCATGATGTGGATGGTGTTTAGCGATCGCATTCCTTGTTGTCATCTTCTGCATCCTCGTTGACATCTCTACAGAATCCGCCAATCAACGACGAGGCGCAGGAGACTCACGAAGTTAGCAATCAGGGCTTTTTGAAATGATCATTCCAAATCAAGTTTTCGTAAAGTTTGTAAAAAGGTAAGTAGTGCTTTGCATGATGTGGGTGGTGTTTAGCGATCGCATTCCCGTTGTCATGTTCTGCATCCTCCCTGACATCTCTACAGAATCCGCCAAGCGACAACGAGGCGCAGGAGACTCACGAAGTTAGTAATCAGGGCTTTTTTGTTTTCAATGACTAGCAAATCCCCTGAGTAAACAGAGAAACTTTTTTTCGAGTGCACAGATTTGCATGTTTTTTCCACTAGAAAAAAGCACCTCGGTAGCAATTCATGCTTTACAGCTTTTTACGTTTTAGCCAGGCTGTGAGGCATGCCACATTAACGAGTAAACAGGATCTAAGGAAACAAAATCGTATTGTACCAGTTTGTTCCCGACAGTTCTTATCAAGATGGATTTTTTTTAAAAAGAAAATTAATTTACCCACCCTCGAACTCCGAGAATAATTCGCATTATTATTAATGAAATGCTCAGGAAATGCACCACTCGATCGGTGACCGCGTGGAAGAGTTTCAAACCATAAGAGGGAGACCATTGTTGACAACCAATGGGTTCCGGTTCACCATCCAACGGCGCTTGTTAGACGAATCGTTCAGCGTTCTCTGTGCAGACCGGTATCGGAAAAGCTGCAGGGCCCGCATTATCACTCGGAACGGCGTCGTCGTCAGGATACACAATGGTTGCACCCACCTGCCAACTCCCGGAAGAGTTACTGCGGCAAAAGTTAAGTCGAACATCCGGAAGAGCGCCGGGATCACGAACGCAGCCACTAGCGTGATCGTCAACGTTGAAAACGTTGTTCAGGCTCCTACGGACGAAAATGCTCTCGCGACTCGGCCTTTAACACTCGAAGAGCAAGCACACATGCCTAAAACAAGTAGTCTCAAGAGAGCCGTCCAAAGAAGAAGGCAGGTTGCGAGAAGAGAACCACCACTGCCTCAGGATGGAGACTTTGTCTTCGAGGTTCCATCTCGCTATTCTGAATTTGATGACGAAAGTTTATTCATCCACTCCGACGTCGGTGAAGGCACAGAGCGAGTTCTGGTGATGGGCTCATTGGATTCGATGGCTGCGCTGTCTCGGGCTCGCCGGATATTCAGCGACGGGACTTTTAAGGTAAAAACATACTTCGAATCAACTTCACTTCGTTTTGAGAATTCGTTCTTTACTACTTGTCAATAGTCAATGAATAAAAAAGATTGTATACCTATTTCAGGTCGCCCCTAGTCCATTCAAACAGCTATACTCCATAGCGTGTGAGACAGCGGGGTCCCATCACGTCACTGCCCTGTACATTCTTTTCGGCCGGGCCCACCCTTCCCGGCCAGCCTACGTTGCTGCATTCACCGTTATTCGCGAGCTCGTCCCGCATTTCTGCCCGGAACAATGGATCGCCGATTTTGAGTAAGCCGCATGGCAGTGCATCAAGGACGTATGGAATGTCAACGTCTCCGGCTGTCTCTTCCATCTTGGGCAATCAGTATGGAGAGAGCTCGGAGAGCAGCATCTTCAATCACGCTACCGGGAAGATTCTCGACTCCGTCTTTATGTCCAAAGTCTCAGCGCTTTAGCCCTAGTTCCGCCGGACCAAGTCATTCGTGGCTTCGAGGAGCTGGCTTGGGACGACAACATTCCAGAAGAGCTTGTGAACGTCTATGAATATTTCGAGCGGGTTTACATACGTCGGCGCGTACTTGGCAGAGATGCCCCATCTCGATTCTCTATACTCTCGTGGAATCATTACGCAGACGCTGTGGAACACGGAAGGAGCTTCCGTACGAACAACGACCTGGAAGGCTGACACAACGCTCTTCTTTTAACTATGGGTGTGCGACCCGGGATCTGGGAATTCCTGGAGAAGCTGAAGATACACCACCTGGCACAACTGCGAAAGCTTCAGCGTGGAAACCTGGGAGAAATGGCGGAGAGGAGAAATGTTTCCGATTCGTGAATCAACGGCGGCCTATGCCGCCGTTGATTCACGAATCTTTTAAAAGAAATAACTTTTCTAACTTTTACTTCTAAGCTTATAGGGTAAGGTAACTCACAGCGTTAATGGAGGATTTGATGTTCTTGTGCTCGCGACTTACAAGGAAAATAATTTGAGTTGAGGTTACTTTCGGAATTCAAATTGTCTAGAGGTTACAGATAGGAAGTCTCGAAAAAGTTATAGACTTGCTTTTAGAAATTAAAACCTCGACTAATTTACTAAGATTTTGTAAACTTGCGGAATTTACTGAAAAATCTGCCTCAGGCTTTCGTTGTTGAGGATATATATTGAGGATATATATTTTTAAAAAACCTCTACCCTCATTGCAGGTAACCTTACGATAGCGTCGGGTTCATTGAGAAAGCAAGACTGGAAGAGCTCTTTTGGTCTTTTCAGATATTCAATTCCTCGTCTCACATGAGGCTCACATTTTAGCAATGGACCATGAAAAGATTTCTTTCCCAATTCACGCTAAGAATAGTTTTTTTGTTGCAAAATGTGATAGTAGAAGTACAAACGCTCAGCTTCCGATATCATGCGAAGTCTATTGCCATTAGAATGAGAAAATCCGCTCATGATGCTCCGGTTCTTGTTTAGGTTTAAAATTGAATGAAAGTAATAAGCAAACAATTATTTAGATTGAAATATAAAAAAAAGTTTGACGATCGATTTTTAAGCCATAATTGTGAATACAATGAAATCAAAAACTTTTTTGAAAAAATAACACTTAACGAATCGGCTTTTTCTTGTGAGCTTGTGAAGATTCGGTTATCCAATGTGTTTTTGAGCGAGTTTTAGGTAATTTAAATCGGGCAAAGACATTTTGCTCATACTGAAAAAATTCGCCCTGAATTTACACTTTGAGTTTCATTTTCTGTAATATTTTGATATATCTTTTGCTTTATTGTTAAGCTACTATCAATCATCAGCTAGAACAGTATCCCTAAGTCTTTCTTATGAACAAAAGGTTTCATCATGGGAGTATCTTTCAATACAATACCTCAGCGTTGTATGCATTTTTTAAAGTACTTTTGTGTTGCGACGAATAAATTTGTTATTGTTGTAATAATTGCTAAGCTTCGAAACCTAAGTGGTTTAACAAGTTGAACTGTTTTGTTTTGATGAATGAGACTTTTATTTATTTACTTGCAAATTTACTCATTCTGTCTTCTTTGCCTGATAAGAAACGGTCACTTTCTCTTGCGATCTCATTGCTGTCTTCAAATTAAACTGTTTCACTTCATTCTCTGCTGGGAACTGTTCACGGACATCAGGGCCGGGGAAGTTCTTACTTGTTGCGAGTCGATACTTGAGTTCTGCCATTCAAATCTACCACCAGCGGAACACACTCGAGAAGCTCAAGAACAAAAGGCAGAGAGTGAGTGGACTCATCACATCCATTAAGCAGTGAGAGATCGCCAGAGTTAGTGTCTTAGTTCTCTTCTGTCTTTCAATCCTACATCATCTTCTTCTTACAAATTCTTCTCCAAGACTTTCATTGTCCTCTACATGGTCAACACAAGAAGGAACAAGCAAGTGAAAAGAGCTGGTGAAGAGGTAAGTAAAAGAGTTGGTGAGGAGGTAAGTAATATTATGGAGAATGAGTCGGCTTCAATGGAAAGCTCTCTTTCCAAAAGTATCAGTTCGACCCTGAAACAAATAATAGCTGATACTCTGACAGCTTCACTGACAGAGACAATCGAAAAAATTGTCTCAACGACCTTAGAGAGTCACATAAATGCGCTCACCTCAGAAAACGTTTTCCTCAAGAAACGTCTTGAAGAATTGGAAGCAAAAATGGTCAGTTTGATGGTAAGTATATCCGACCGTTCTCTCCCAATTCACAATGTTCAAAATGAGTTGCCGCACAATTCTCTCCATGTTCCAGAAAGAAGATCGGTTCCTTTGCCAAGTCGACCAGTTTCGTTGCCTTCTCAAAAACAATTGTCTTCTGCCTTAGACTGGAGTCACCTCCATTCTCGAGCTAGACAATTGTGGTGCTCCCAATCAGAGGAGAAAAACGAAAACGTTGTCATTGAAAGACTTTCGGAGTCCGAGAATGAGCAGCAAGATCTGGAGACTATCAAAGACGTTCTAGACAAAGGAGGAATCAAGTCTGATATGATTCTAAGAGTCTGGAGACATGGTACAAAAAAGATATGAGACCAAGAGTTCTCAAGGTAAAAGTAAAAAACTCATTAACTAGGGATTTTTTACTTCGTAATTTCTCTTCATCTCTTCCAGATAGTTTCCGTGCACTCAAGTCCCGACCATTCTGTAGACCGGATATGTCCACGGAACAATTGATTCTCCAATCAGAAATGAGAAAAAAGGTAATCGAAATGAATAGTTTTGTGGGCGGACACAGGTTCGCTTACCGAAATCTTTGCATCTTCCGAAGAAGCAACCCGAGGCCACTGGAAGGAAGCAGAAAAACCGACATGGAAAGTTTCGCCTATCCACAGGTGCCGATGCTTACTTTTCCATAGGAAATCAAGACGCTTTCTCACACTTTCTTAAGTAATGACTTCCACTCAGAAGTTCTTTCGAGTTATGAGAGGCAAGCAATTTTGCCTCAACGTGTATCAATATTATCCGAAAGACTCGCAAGTTTTCCGAGTCTTTCTGGAGTTAAAAGACAAAACGTGTTAAAATCGAATTCACCTTCAATAGAATCTTCTCCTTTCAAATGTGTTTTAAGTAATATACGCAGTATCAATGATCTTTCTAAAATAAATGAAGTTTACCAATTTCTCGAAAACGAGGAGATCGACATATGTTTCATAGTAGAGAGTTGGACTAACGATAGTACGCCTGATTCTTTCTTCTCCCATCCTATGTATTGTATGCACCGCCAAGACAGGCGGAATAGTAAAAGAGGCGGAGGTCTTCTAATTTTATATAAGAATGAATTAATAGTTAGTCGTGTCAATATTGATCTTTCCATTAACTTAGACATTGAATTGCTTTCCATAGATGTGCTTTTGTAAAAACAGAAAATTGCTAGGTTTTTTCTTATTATATTGTCCTCCTAATATGTCTCTCACAACTTTTGAATCCACTATAACTATTATCAAAAACAATCTCCTGTCTTCTAATAATTTTATATTGGGAGATACAAATCTACCTGATATAGATTGGAATCAACCCTATTTAACTAAGAACGTCAAAGCTAAAGCATTATCAGATTTTGTAATCACTCATTGTCTAACTCAAATGGTACCTTTTCCTACAAGATACGATAATAATTATAACGGCTCACTCCTAGACATTATTCTTACTGACAAAGTCGATTTAATTACAAACGTTCGAGACCTCGTCCCTCTTTCCAATTCTGATCACATAACTATCTCATTCGAGCTAAAATTTCAAAAAATTAAAAAAAACATGGTAAATGACTCATCTAAATTTTTCGTTGATTACCGTGATGGGGATTTCAATTCAATGAACATTTACTTAGCTAATATTTCTCGGTCACTCATTTTAGATAGTTTAATAGATACACAGTCTAAATACGGCTTTATAATCTCAAAATACACAAGGCTATCGAATTATTTTGTCCCTTAATGCCGACCCCGAATAAGCTTTAAAAACTCACTTCTCTTAGTATCCGCAAGCTCTTGAACAGGAAAAAAAAGATTTGGCGTAAAAGGTTTACAATTATCGACTTTGATTATCAATATAAAACAATCAAGAAAAATGTTCGAAAAGCTAATTCTGAACTTTTAAGAAAACGTGAGTCTCAAGCTATAGATAAGCCCGAGGGAATCCATAGATACATTAAGACTATTCTCAAACCTCACCAAGCTATTTCGGATATTAAAGAAGATGGCTCGACTATTCACGAGTCTTCCAAAAAAGCCAACATCTTTGCGAAAGAACTTGCGAAGAATTTTTCTGGTCACAATGAATCTATGTTGGAGTCTGAATTTGAAAGTTCAAGTTCGACATACGACGAAAATGTAGATATCGACTTCTCCCCTCATATCTTGTATAACGTTCTTAAAAAATTGCCCCCTAAGTTTACACAATTTACTGAAAATATCAATCAATTCGTTCTAAAACACTGTGCAATATCTCTTGCTCTACCATTCTCTCTACTATTTCAGCATTCATTTTTGACCGGTCAAATTCCTAACGAATGGAAAATGGGCGAAGTTGTACCAGTTTATAAACGCAATGGGGACAAATCATTAGCAGAAAATTATCGACCAATAACGGTCACATCTGTGATTTGTCGTGTTTTCGAAAGAATACTTGCCAATCATCTTAGAATCAACTACAGTAGCATTATTTCTCGGGGTCAATATGGCTTTCTATCGAAAAGGAGCTGCGAACTACAGTTACTCAAAACAAGAAGTGATTGGGAGGTAGAATTGAAAAACAAAAGACAAATAGATGTTGTTTACTTCGATTTTTCTCGAGCTTTCGATAAGGTTTCACATCTCAAACTGGTTCAAAAACTAGGAATAGCTGCCAACATTGTTAGATGGGTCTCAAATTTTCTAACTAACAGAACTTATAAAGTTCGAGTTGACAAGGAGTTTTCAAATCCATTACCTGTGATCAGTGGCGTCCCTCAAGGCACCGAACTTGGTCCACTTCCTTTTTTATTTTTCATTAACGACATAGAACATGAAATAACCTCCAATGTTAAATTTTCCCTCTATGCAGATGATTTGAAAATCTACAGCCCTGATTCAAACTCCTTACAGAGAAGCATTAACAATATATTCAACTGGTCTTTAAAATGGGAATTACCTCTCGCAAAAAACAAAATATTCTGCTTAAACCTGGGTTCCAAAAATCTAAAACTCAAGTATTTTATAGACAAAGACGAAATATGTTCACGTAGTTTAGTTAAAGATCTAGGGATATACATAGACTCTTCTCTAAAATTCGATAGGCATATAGAAGTGGTCCGAGCAAAAAGTTTAACTAAGGTTTCTCAAATTTTCAAAGTATTTAAATATCTAGATTTACAAGGCTTCAGATCTGTTTATTTAACTTATATAAGACCCCTATTAGAATATGGCACCATAATTTTCTCTCCTCATCCCTGTAGCGAATTGGCCAGAAGATTAGAATATCCCCAGAGAATTTTCCTTAAAAAAGCCTTAAGAAGATGTAGAGGCTCCACATTGAACTATCCGGAAAGACTAAGACTTTTCGATTTAGAATCCTTAATTGTAAGAAGAGCAAGGTATGATCTATATTTCTTGTTCAGATTAATTTTTGGTGCTTTAGATTGTGAAGTATGCAGGCGTCAAGTATCATTCAGGACATGTGCTAATCTCAGAACCTCTGCCAGATCGAGCTCACTGCGCCTACTAAATGAAGAGAACTACAAACACAATCAATTTTTCTTCTACCGCGTCGTTACTCTCTGGAACACAATTGTCGATGATAATTCCGAGATCAAAGAAGTCGAAGCCGTCGTCAAGATCCTAGAAGACTCCCCGCTGACCCAATACATAAGCCTACCTTCCTTTTTGACTTGACATTTCGAGAAAGCGTCCAAGAAAACCACAGTTCCAAAATTCCCTCTCAAGTTCCCCATCATCCATGTCAGCGATAGCCATAACAAGCTGTCCTTTGATGATAAAGCTAATTCAATTCAAAATCAAACTTTTAATACGCGAATCGAGATAATCAACAACAACAAAAAACTCCACATAATTTGAGCGAGACACTTAGTTTATAATGACGGCGGGCGAAAAAATATGAAAAGTTTCGTCTGCTCCAGGCAAGAATCTTGCCACAGGGTAATCGATGGCCAACAACACTAAAATTTATTATTCTTTTCTTTTATCTAGAAGCTCAATTTCCACATCGTTTGAGCTAAATTCGATCTCTAGTGAATAGAATTTTGCACAATTGTTTTTAATTGTCTTTATAGGCTGATTGAATAATAACAGAATCACAGTTACAACAGGTAATAACAAATCTAACACTCAAATCCTATTCATCTTCTCCGCTATTTCTCCACCCCTCCCCACAAAGTGAGTTCGATTCCGTGACTTTGAAGGCATCTGATGCGTTTCTTCACACTGAACGTCATTCTGGAAAAAAACTTCGATTATGAAAAGAAATAATTAAATGAAAAACCTCTGGTTTCCAAATTTAGAACGAATTGCTAGAGTTCACAGCTATTTACTGGATAAAAAGTAAAAAAATAAATCGAAAAATATAAATTTCGTCTACCAACTTACGAAGAAGAAAAAACCTATTTACTAATGCGAACAAAATTGCTCCAAAAAGATCAAACATGTAAAATTTAGTCTCCCCGAAAATATTATTCTTAATAAAAAGGAGCCAATGCTGACCCGATTACACCGCGGGTAAAAAAAATCTATGCGCTCTTCAAAAACCACGAAAAACATTGAAATCTATGCGCTTGGAGAAGAAATTTCTTCGGAATTTTCGTACGGAAAGACCAAATCATCGAAAAATTGAATTTTGAACTCTAAAATTTCAAAAATATATGCGCTCGAAAAAAGTTGTGCGGGTGCTAAGAAACAACCTGGCTAATAATTGAACAAATCAAATAAGCCTCATTGAGATAATTTTTAAAAATAAGTCAATGAAAAGTTATTAATTGAAAATGAAGATCTTTCATCAACAACTCTTCCTATTTTCATCGCTTTCTTAAATGATAGCGAAAACATTTTCCCCTTGTCTTTAAAACGTGAAGTAAACTCACCCCTTTTCCAGTTCCTTCTTCAATTCAGTCACTTCCCCTTCTGAGAGTTGAGCCAATGCTGCTTGAATCTACAACTAGACCGAATCCTCCTTCGACTCTCATCTCCACACACAAACTCATTCTCAATCAACGCCTTTTCGATGAAAAAATGTCTGAGTAGAATGCGTAGTCATCTTCGTTTTTGAAATCCCACTCCTTGTCTCCCGGAAGTTGTGGTTCTTCACGGTGTTTTTGCCTCTTTCTCTGAGCCGTCCGTTTCAGGGAAGTAGCCGTCGGCAAGGTAGCTTCTATGGCCGGATAAAGATACGCAGCCGTCATGTTTCGTTCCATTACGCGTGCCAGCGGTTCTTCAGCGCGTTGAACGGCGTGGAAAGTAACCTGATATGTGGAAAGTAACCTGACCCCCTCCCAGAGTAAAGTACGCCCTTCCCCAGAGAAACAAATTGCCAAAAATTCGATAAAACAGTAAAGTGCATGGAAAATGCCCAACGTATTAACGTGTAAGTGTGGGGGCTGAGATAGTACCCATTGGATGTAATTGTGCTATATTGATGTTGTTGTATTCTTGTTATACCAGAGCACTCTCTCCATTAATAGAGTCTCTCGTAAACTTGACATGTATTGGATTGTGATAATATTGATGGTTGTTGTATTTTTCTTGAGCACTCTCTCTATTAATAGAGGCTCTCGTAAGTTTGACATGTATTGTTTTGGTTCTTTATCTACCTTCAAAACTTCAAAACTTTATTATCACCAAAGGATAACTGGTTAGGTCAGCACTGACATGGCTGGAAAACAGAAGAATTAGAAGAAACTTGGAGAGGAAGTTGGAGTGGGCAACTTTGGCGCTGCTATGAATAATCTTGGTAGATCTTCTGACATCTCAACCTCACATTGTCGAAGAGTCTCGTGATAAGTTTACTCCAAGCTTTACAAATGTAGAGTTCAAGTGAAGACGAGTAGTACTCATTCTTACGATAAGCTATTCAGAGTCGACCATCTTTGGTAAATGAAAACGAAAAGAATGAAAAAACTCTCGCGCGCTTAGGAATGAGTGTATAAGGCAAGGAAAGGATCACGTCTAGAGTCCTTTATCCTAAGAGCGAAGAGTCTGCTCGCTTGGCGGAACAGTCCGTCCTCGCCATTTGAAGGGCTTGCTGTCCCGTTTTTCGTCTTTACTTATATTGAAGGTTGAATAAACTGTTATTCTCCCGTGTTGTGAGATCCACTGCACAAAGACCCCGCTTTCTACCCAAAGCGAGGAGCACCCGAGGGTACTCTACATTACAAGTTTCGGGGTGCAAAGTGTCGTATTAACGTATGTACGAAGTTTTAAGGTGCAAAGTGTCGTATTAACGTGGGTACGAAGTTTCGGGGGGGATGCAAAGTGTCGTATTAACATGTGTACGAAGTGTCGGGGTGCAAAGTGTCGTATTAACGTGTGTACGAAGTTTCGGGGTGCAAAGTGTCTTATTAACGTGAGTACGACGTTCCGGGGTGCAAAGTGTCGTTTTAACGTGTGTGCGAAGTTTCGGGGTGCAAAGTGTCGTATTAACGTGGGTACGAAATTTCGGGGTGCAAAGTGTCGTATTAACGTGTGTACGAAGTTTCGGGGGTGCAAAGTGTCGTTTTAAAAGAAAAAGATAATTTTTAAAAAGAAACAGCATAATTGAAAAACAAGAAGAAAAAACGTTGGGTACGAAGTTTCGGGGTGCAAAGTGTCGTATTAACGTGGGTACGAAGTTTCGGAGTGCAAAGTGTCGTATTAACGTGTGTACGAAGTTTTGGGGTGCAAAGTGTCGTATTAACGTGGGTACGAAGTTTTGGGGTGCAAAGTGTCGTATTAACGTGGGTACGAAGTTTCGGGGTGCAAAGTGTCGTATTAACGTGTGTACGAAGCTTCGGGGTGCAAAGTGTCGTTTTAAAAAAAAAATAGAAATTTTTAAGAAGAAACAGCATAATCGAAAAACAAGAAGAAAAAATGTTGGGTACAAAGTGTTGAGATACGAAGTGTCGCGGGTACGAAATGTCGCGGTACGAAGTGTCGAGGGTACGAAGTGTCGGGTACGAAGTGTCGGGTACGAAGTGTCGGGTACGAAGTGTCGAAAATACGAAGTGTCGTGATACCGTGCGGCCCCCCTAAGTAAAATTGCGCCCTGTATTTCTTTACGAGTTTCATCAAGAAGCTTTTTAAAAAAACAACTATCATAGCGAAAAATAAGGACTTGAGAGTCATAAAGATCACTGACCGCAGATCTGTTGTCCACCACGATGTCTACCACGTCCTTCTAAGTCCATTTTTGGTAGGGGACTCTTGTAAACCAGAACTTTAAAAAAACAATTCAACACGGACTCACATTTTGACATCAGTAAAATCTAAAACAACGAAAAAGCTATCGGGAAAAAAAACAAAAAGCAAAAATCTATCGGAAAAATCACAAATCATCGAGAGAGAAAACCCCGAAAGAAAAAAAAAACCGAGAGAAAAACCAATTAAATGCATACATAATTGAAATAACCTGCGAACTCAAAATACTAAAGGGAAAGTGCACTAGAGACAATATACAAAATAAAGCTCTGCAAAATAAGGCTCTGCAAGGTGTCGCTCTGCAAAGTGTCCGGTGTAAGGTGTCGCTCTGCAAGGTGTCGCTCTGCAAGGTGTCGCTCTGCAATGTGTCCGGTGCAAGGTGTCGCTCTGCAAGGTGTCGCTCTGCAAGGTGTCGCTCTGCAAGGTGTCGCTCTGCAAGGTGTCGCTCTGCAAGGTGTCGTGTTACCATTAATCTTACTTATTATATTAACTGTAACTCATTTTCTTTTTTGTCACCTTCACTATAATAGCCAATGAACTTGTGTTTTTTTTTTCTAATGCGTCCTTGAGTATTTAAGCTTTCTCGCAAAATATTGCTCGCAGAAAGACGGGAAGGGAGGAGCTTAGTGTTATTGTCCTAAGCAGGTGTAATATAGGGATCACCGACACTTCGTATTATCGACACTTCGTACCCGACACTTCGTACCTCGACATTTCGTACCCGCGACACTTCGTACCCGACACTTCGTATCAGCGACTTTTTGTACCCAAAACTTCGTACCGCGACACTTCGTATCCCGACACTTTGTACCCACGTTAATACGACACTTCGTACCGCGATACTTCGTATCCCGACACTTTGTACCCACGTTAATACGACACTTCGTACCGCGACACTTCGTACCCCGAAACTTTGTACCCACGTTAATACGACACTTTGCACCCCGAAACTTCGTACACACGTTAATACGACACTTTGCACCCCTGAAACTTCGTACACACGTTAATACGACACTTTGCACCCCGAAACCTTCGTACACACGTTAATACGACACTTTGCACCCCGAAACTTCGTACACACGTCAAAACGACACTTTGCACCCCGGAACTTCGTACTCACGTTAATAAGACACTTTGCACCCCCGAAACTTCGTACACACGTTGATACGACACTTTGCACCCCGACACTTCGGGCACTTTTTTACTTCGTGTGGTAGGGCGCTCGTGGGCTTTAAACGTTTCGGTTTCAATTTTTTTCTCTTAGATGTTCATTTTGAGCATCAGGGACTATAATTCTTGCAAAAAAAAATTTTTTTCCATCATTTTTACAAAAAAAAATTTTTTTGGCTCAACTGCAGTTTCAGTCACCTCCAAAGTCTTTTTTTAACTTTTTTTCTTCGTGTGGTAAAAGAAATTTTGGAGAAAGGAAAGGGGGGATGGGGAGGGGGGTTTACCTAAGCAGGAAAGGGAGGGGGGCCTAAAGGGGGAATGGGGGAGGAAGAGGGCCCTACCTAAGCAAGAGGGGGTAGGGGCCCTGGGGGGAGAGGGGAAGGGGGGCCCTAAAGGGGGGTAGGGGGCCCTAAGGAGAAAGGGGGAAGGGAGTTTTCATGAATAATTCATCATTTCTTCATGTATTGTTGATCCTCCTCACCCTTTAATCATTTCTTCATGTATTGTTGATCCTCCTCTCCCTACATTAGATCACTGCTTAGTTCGTTTTCGATTTCATCTGCTTCAGCTCCTAAGAAAAAGCTTTACTATTTAGACTATAAGAAAACAAACTTTGAGCTTGCTGTTTATCTGATTTCATCTTATGATTGGACCCAACTTCTCTCCTTTTCCGCCGACCCTAACATTCTTTATGATACCTTCCTTTCAATAATGCTTGACATTATAGGTCAAACAGTGCCTAGACGTTGTGTTCCATCTAAGAAGACTTGTTATTCTCAAGAGATAGTTGCATTGTTGCGTAAATGCCGTAAGCTTTATAAACGTGCTTCCAAAATAGGATATCGTTCATATTTCAAACACTCAATCAAGTTGCGTTATGCTATTCGCAAGTTTCAAGCCAAACAAGCATCTGAGATTGCCTTATCGAAGAACAAAAGGCGATTCTTTTCTTTTGTGAATAACAAACTTAAACCATCATCTTCTGTTGGACCTATAAAAGACCCATTGAATGGAATGATAGTTGAGACAGACCTCGAAAATGCCGAAGTACTCGCTAGAATGTTCTCATCCTCTTTCACCGAGAAACCGCATAGCGAAGTGAACAGTCCCATCTCCTACACCGAAGCCACTATTGATTATATAGAGATAACTCCATCGATTGTTTATCATGTCTTGTCAAAGCTCAAAAATGT